>CAXKVI010000004.1:84754275-84995062 GCA_964058755.1 Campiglossa producta | reverse complement strand
CAAATTAGCACATAAATAGCACATAATTCCCACATATAAATTTTACCTTAAATCCCATTGTTTCTGTGGGGGGGGGTGTAGCTTGACGTCAAGCTGCACCCCCCACTTTTGAGGTTTTAAAAAAAGTACTTAAAAATTGAGCACAAAAATTTTTTTTTTGGGAACAAATTAGCACATAAAAAGCACATAATTCCCACATATAAATTTTACCTTAAATCCCATTGTTTCTGACGTCTACACCCCCCACTTTTGAGGTTTTAAAAAAAGTACTTAAAAATTGAGCACAAATTTTTGGGAAACAATTAGCACATAAATAGCACATAATTCCTGGTCTATCCAATTGGAAATCTGGCAATGGGGGGTTTTGACCCCTACCCCCTTTGCTCACAGCCTCTGTTTTTCGGCACCCCGAACAGCCTATCCTGGAGCACATAAATAGCACATAATTCCCACATACAAATTTTACCTTAAATCCCATCGCTTCTGTGGGGGGGGTGTAGCTTGACGTTTACTTGAAATACCCAATTTTAAAGCTAAAAAAAAACACTTAAAAATTGAGCAACACAAAAAATCTTTTTGGAAATGTTGAGCACATAAATAGCACATAATTCCTGGCCTATCCAATTGGAAATCCAGTGATGGGGGATTTTGACCTCCTCCCCCTTTGCCCACAGCCTCTGTTTTTCGGCACCCCGAACAGCTAATCTTGGAGCACATAAATAGCACATAATTCCCACATACAAATTTTACCTTAAATCCCATTGTTTCTGTGGGGGGGGTGTAGCTTGACGTCAAGCTGCACCCCCCACTTTTGAGGTTTTAAAAAAAGTACTTAAAAATTGAGCACAAAAATTTTTTTTTGGGAACAAATTAGCACATAAATAGCACATAATTCCCACATATAAATTTTACCTTAAATCCCATTGTTTCTGTGGGGGGGGGTGTAGCTTGACGTCAAGCTGCACCCCCCACTTTTGAGGTTTTAAAAAAAGTACTTAAAAATTGAGCACAAAAATTTTTTTTTTGGGAACAAATTAGCACATAAATAGCACATAATTCCCACATACAAATTTTACCTTAAATCCCATTGTTTCTGTGGGGGGGTGTAGACGTCAAGCTGCACCCCCCACCTTTGAGGTTTTAAAAAAAGTACTTAAAAATTGAGCACAAAAATTTTTTTTTTTGGGAACAAATTAGCCCATAAATAGCACATAATTCCTGGTCTATCCAATTGGAAATCTGGCAATGGGGGGTTTTGACCCCTACCCCCTTTGCCCATAGCCTCTGTTTTTCGGCACCCCGAACAGCTAATCCTGGAGCACATAAATAGCACATAATTCCCACATACAAATTTTACCTTAAATCACATTGTTTCTGTGGGGGGGGTGTAGCTTGACGTCAAGCTGCACCCCCCACTTTTGAGGTTTTAAAAAAAGTACTTAAAAATTGAGCACAAAAATTTTTTTTTTGGGAACAAATTAGCCCATAAATAGCACATAAATCCTGGTCTATCCAATTGGAAATCTGGCAATGGGGGGTTTTGACCCCTACCCCCTTTGCCCACAGCCTCTGTTTTTCGGCACCCCGAACAGCCTATCCTGGAGCACATAAATAGCACATAATTCCCACATACAAATTTTACCTTAAATCCCATCGCTTCTGTGGGGGGGGTGTAGCTTGACGTTTACTTGAAATACCCAATTTTAAAGCTAAAAAAAAAACACTTAAAAATTGAGCAACACAAAAAATCTTTTTGGAAATGTTGAGCACATAAATAGCACATAATTCCTGGCCTATCCAATTGGAAATCCAGTGATGGGGGATTTTGACCCCCTCCCCCTTTGCCCACAGCCTCTGTTTTTCGGCACCCCGAAGAGCTAATCCTGGAGCACATAAATAGCACATAATTCCCACATACAAATTTTACCTTAAATCCCATCGCTTCTGTGGGGGGGGTGTAGCTTGACGTCAAGCTGCACCCCCCACTTTTGAGGTTTTAAAAAAAGTACTTAAAAATTGAGCACAAAAATTTTTTTTTTGGGAACAAATTAGCACATAAATAGCACTTAATTCCTAGCTTTTCAAATTTGAAATCCGTCGTGGGGGGGGGTGCAGCTTGACGGACCTGGACAATGTCAAGAGAAGATGAGATGGCCCTTGGAGTATTTGAGAGAAAAGTTCTCCGGAAGATTTATGGTCCTTCCCGTGATGCCAACGGCGAGTATCGAAGGAAATTTAACGATGGGCTGTACGAGCTCTACGCAGATCTGACCATAGTCCAGCGAATTAAAGCCCAAAGACTCCGCTGGCTGGGCCATGTTATGCGAATGGACAAAGAAGCTCCAGCACAGAAGGTTTTCCTATCGTCGCCTGAATTCGGCAGCAGAGGAAGGGGGAGGCCTCGACTGAGATGGAAACAACAGGTGGAGGATGACTTGAACTCCCTTGGGGTTTCCAATTGGCGTCAGTTATCGCTAAAAAGGAAGGACTGGCGTGCTTTGATATGCAACGGCCAAAATCGCTTAGGCGGTTAAGCGCCAATAAATGATGATGATGATGATAACAAGATGTGCCGACAATAGCTTGCCCCTGCGGGTTAGGGGTTTAGATAATGCCCGAGGTAGGCATACCGGTCGTAAGAGGCGACTAATATGCACATAGGTAATGAAGTGCTAACTCGATGGCTGATCTACGGATATGATTCCTCTCACCTCTCATTACCCATCTTCTTCTTCCTCACGGATGGAGGGATGACATGGCCTAGAAGGTTCCACTGGTCATACCAAATCGCTACCACGACAGTCGGGCAGTACCGCAAGGGAGTACCGCAGCGTATCAGGGTCATATCCGGCCAAGGACTGTCAACTTCGGCATCACTCCCCAAAACCTTCGGGGAGTGTTTTGCTGTTAACAACAACAACAACAACAACAACAACAACAACAACACAATAGCTCCCATTTTTTGGATTGATTTTTGATTTTATGGGCTTTTAAAAATGTTAAAATTTTTTTTTTTGAAAACTATATTTAAAAACAAAGATTAAAAAAAATGATCACAAAAGGTCGATTTTTGAAAAAGTTACACATTAAAAAAAAACGTTTTTTTAAGTTCATAACATTTTTTGATTTGGGGAAAAATTTGAAAAAATTCTGAAAAATGTCTTTCGGGGGGTAGAAAAAGATAGCAAAGGGGTCAGGTAAAAAATGTGTCGATTTGACATGGAATGACCCGTATGTGAGGATGGCTTAGGTGTGGGAACGTTACGACAGCCTCGTGCGGAGAAAAACATAGTAACGACTATAGGAATCACAGCTAGATGATGGTGTAAAAAGGTGAATCACTTCTCCCCTTCTCTTCCTCATGTGTTACCTACGCTGACGAGTCCATGATTATTGGAACGGGAAAGGGTCACATGCAGTTTCTACTGAACTGTCATAAGCCCCTACGTCGGAACCGTTATCCGTTGAAATTTTACCCAAATCTTAGGGGTTACTTTCTTCACCATGCACACTTTTGCTGCCCATTAAGCCGTAATTTTCTCTAAACTAAAAAGCCGCATCAAAATCTTTAAGTCGCTAGCTGGCAGCACTGTCACTTTCAATGTAAAAAAAAAAAAAAAAACTGGGGGCAAAGACAATGAAACATTGCTGGCAACTTACAAGGTAATTGGTAAGCCGTACCTGAACGCCGCGTTTGGAGTCAGCGCAGGCCTGCCAAAACACCGCACATAGAACCGCTACGGGGTGTGACTTTATGTCTCCTATAGCTCATTTACTTGAGACGAAAATGCTCCCAGTTAGGGGGCAAAACGAAATGCTGTGCAAGGAGTTCGTGATAAATTGCTATAAGCCGCATCATCCTAACAACAACTGCACCCAAACCCATGTTTTACCGAGTGAAACCCTCCCTTTTCCTAAAACTAACATATCATCAATATCTTCTAACGGAAATCATAGGAAACGAGCAGTTTCAACAGAGTTGGACTAAAGTGAGTAGGATGCGAAAAGCAGGTGGAATAAATGGTTGGTATTGTGAGGGGACGAGCCGCACATTCATTGAGTCTGGATAAGTAAAAGTTTAAACTGCTACAATATCCAGAACGTAATTGAGCCAGAGTGAGTCTTGTCTCTCGAGGGGGATGACGTTCCTCTTCAGCGACAAAAGGTGCTTGGATTTGCAACACCGCATTCAACGGACAGCAGTCAATAAAGGAGCCAACATACACTGTATCGATGTGTTCCAAAGATCTGCCTGTGAACCTTTGGATCAAACGGCGATATTCTACGGGCCGGATCTCAACATATTGATTACCTACGTATATGATGGATACATCATATTTCTCCAAGTGCTAGTACAAATCTGATGGCATTTCGTTTAATGTTCTGGTGGACGTTTAGGGCTTTATTTCGGATGACGTCTCATCATCCTTGAAGGGTGGGCTTCTCAACTGGCTGGAAACGAGTTCAATAGCTGATCAATTTATTCAAATTTTTTGTCAGTTAATTCACAGCTGCAACTAAATTTTCGAACAAACACCTTCCCTTCTGCAACTCTCCAAAATATGATAGTGAATAAACAGACGCAAAAATAGGAACTCACCTTGACTTGCGTGTGAAATCTGTGGCAGTGTGACCAAAACTGCCAAAAAAATTCCCAATGCAATAAAATGCAGCTGCTGTTTCTGGTGGCGATGATGATGAGGGCTCGTTTGTTTCCAGCGGCGTGGCCAGACGCCCTCCGAACGACGTCGCCACATTTGCAATACACAAATAAACAACACAAACAATATTTTACATGCGACTCCTGTGGTGCACAATCGATTTTTCGTCCCTCTGACACTTGACCAAGCTGGAGGACGAATATGAGACTCCTTTTTTGTGTTTAATTTGTTATTGCTCCATCACTTTATGGATATATTCTAGACAACAAAAAACATTTGCAACACAATGCGGCGACCCTGGCTTTTAAAACCACTTTTTTGTGCTTTCTACACTTTTTCACAATTTTCCAATACACTTTTGTTGTGTATGCGCAGACAACGGAGTTGGGGTAGGAGAAATGCGCTTTTGATGCCTATTCAATTTTCACCGCAGAAAAATGCAATTCAACCGCTTTGCCTGAAATTTTATCAATGAAGCCACAGCGGAGGTTAATGAATTGCCGGCTTTTTAAATCACCCACACACAAACAATTCTACTATTATTAAACAATTCTCCTACGGTTGTAGATTTTTTGTTGTATTTTTTCACATTTCGAATAAACAAAAAGCAATTTATTTGCAAAGCAACAACAAATTTCGAACTGATAAGCGAAATGGTTACAGCTATTTGTCTCGCTCTCTCCAACGGCAGCCGTCAAGTTAACAGACGCCTGCGTTGCTGCTCACACAATTTGCTTGCACAAAATAATTTGGCAGACGATTGAAAAAAAAAACACTTTGTTTGCATAAATTAATTGCACTTTTTTCTTTAACTTTTCACCCTATGAGATAAGATATTTTTACTCTGCAATGAATGTCTTAATTTTTTTCCTTTGTTCACAAACCCATTCATGGCACTTTTTATTCAACAATCACAAATTCTCTTTGCAATATGAATGAAAGCAGAAATCAAACCGACGTGAACTATCCGCTGCTGCAACCGCACGCCATCTTCGAAATTGTCAAACTGAATTTTTGTGCGAGCATTGTTGCCGGACTACCAAAACAGAGTTATTGAAATTAGTGTTGCAAGTTCTAGCGTCATCTGTTGGGTAATAGCGCGTTGGTTTTCATATGTCAAATGCTAGTTACCCTGCAAGAACACTGATTGCCCGCAATGATAGCTGAGGGCTTTTTTGTACTCTTTTTCTTGAAAAGCGATTTTGCGGGAAAATGTGGGAAGCGGCGCATACAGAAAGTTCTAATTATATTATGGCTGTGTGCCAATTGAAAATAATTTCTGCAAGAGTGAAATGAGGTAAACGAATTTCCTATTTCCACCCTGGGTAACGCTAAATGACCTACACGGCTAGTTTCTACGTATTGCCGGTTCTACATTAATATGGTGTTTCCACCAAAAGCAAACACCGTGTTTTCTAGCCCTAGCGTGTTTAAAATCTCATACAAATTTCATAACCCAAACTCATTTCAAACCCCTTTTAAAAGCGTGGTTGCTTTGGGTTTGCATACGATTTATCATTAAAAGATGGCAATAATGTTCATTTACGTCATTATTTCCTTTTAGTTTTTAAATTCTTATCGAAATCATGTTACCATTGCTTACAGTTTGTCAAAATTCTTGACAATTAAAATTAAATTAATTTATATTTAAAATTTGTAAATTTTTTGATATTTTTCAAAATGCAACGCAAAATTATAGGCCCAAACACTTGTTTGATAGGTCCCACCGAAAAATTGGACTATGTTATAAAGGTTATAGATTTTATAAGACTCAAATGGCTACCAGTGGGCTTTCGTGGCTGGATCTGCCTTTTAGCGTAAATAGCATTTTCCACAAAATTTTCGAATAATAAAATTACACGAATGACACGCAGTGGAAACAGTTGACAATTATTTCAAACCCAAAACCTACAAACACGGTGTTTGTTTTTGGTGTTAAACGGTACCAGTACTTGAGCTGTACCCATCGTGCCGAAACGAACCGGCCGTGTTTTTATACCGACCCGGCCAAGAGCAATACACCAGGGGTGACCCCCTGGGCCACACCTCGTTACTGTTGAATGTTTAAAAACACTCTATGAATATCTACTCGTTGATATTGTAAAGCAAATATACAAACAAGCTTTTGTTCTTATTTTCAATTGGGAAAATTTATAAGAAAATTTTCTCTGTCTTTAATAAACCTTTCTTCGAGCTGCATATATCACTTCGTATTAATTGATTGGGAGCATTTCCCAATAGTTACAACAACAACAAAAGGTAAATTTTGACGGTAGTAAATTTTGACATATATAAGCAGATATTGTGTAGATAAATTGTAAATTGACGTTGTTTTTCATGCGTTTATGTTGCGTATTTTTAGCATTTTATATTATTGAACATAAACATGCATCCCTGTGCTTACATTATTGAATGTCAAAATTTGACCTAGCTCCCTGGGCTAGGGTAAATTCTGACGTTCATATTCACCACCATAACTGTCAGAATTTACCGTCGCTCTGTCAAAATTTACGATTTTCAGCCAATTGGCACCTGTGGTGCTAAATCGTGGGAAGTTACCCTATTTTAGGGATATTTCACTACAAAATTTAAATTTACCATGGAAATAGTGTCAATTGACACTATTACCAGTGACACTATTACATGTCACCTTAAATGCACATTCACAATGACAAATAAATTCATATAAGAGATAAGGCCATATGGCTTTAACTCAAAATTGACAAAAAAAAATATGGCATTATCTCTCAATACGAAGCGGGATAATGCCATATGTCTTTACCTCGCAACAAAGAATGTAAATTTATAAGAATGGAAAACACGCCACTTTTCGGCGAGTGCCAGCGAGTTGGCCCAGAAGAACAAATTTCAGGAGTTTACCACATGCCTCACACTATTTTTCTTACTTGCGAAAGTTCACCAAAAATATTGATTCGCCTTGTACACAAAGCTTTGTGGCAAAAACGAAAGAAGCCGATCAGTAAAAAAAAATGAAAACAAATAATCGAGGAAGACATGATCCTATGTGACTATCATGCTTTCTTCTTTTCACACATACAATTTCTATCTAAAAATTTAAGTGCACACCTCCCGTATGCCTCTTGCCATCATTATCAAACTAACAAACACTTTACACACATACATATGTATGTATGGGTACATTTATAAAAAACGACCCTTCAAACATATGGCACTTGGAAAAAATGTCGAACTTCTAAAATCAGCAATTTATTGAATTTTCGCAATTTTATAAATTCCAACTTGAAACCATATGGGGTATTCCATTCAAAGCACACCTTTAGTTTCACACTTTTGTGATCAAATTTGCCTCATGAAAGTAAGTATTGTTTAGGAAAAATTCCAAAAAAAAAATGCCCAGTCACAGGCGAAAACTTGTGGGAAAAAATATTAAAAAAAATATTTTTCTATATATTTTTATTTATTTGATAAAAGTTTTCCTTTTTCAATAAGGAGTTTAACATTTGTATAAACTGTAGCATAAGGGACGGCTCTTTGGAATGACTCCTGGATTTTCGGTCGGGAATCTGTCAACTTAAATTCATGAAAGAAGTATGTGCAAAAATTTAATTTTCGTGAAAATTCACTTTAATGCTTTGAATTTTCAAAGAAACTTAATTGCTTTTCCACTTTAGTCAAGTGTGTTGTTCTAACACTTTTCATTGTGAAAAAAGAAGTGTTTATGTGGATGAACCCAAAGAATGTTTGCTCGCAATTGGATGGAGAATGACTTCTGCAGAGATGAAGATGAGCCTGAAACAGCGAGGCATCTTCTATGCGAATGTCTCGCGTTGTGGGGCATTACTTTGAAATATCTTAGGACTGATATTTTCTATAATCTCGGCAAATTATCAAGAATTAAGCTAAAGGGTATTCTCCGCTTCGCTTTAAGTCCATGTGGTATCATAACGGGACCTACGGGGCCTATGCATGCTAGTCCTTCTACTAGGAGCCAGATTCAACAGTTATAAATTAGCGACCTTAGTGAAATGTGATCATTAAGAGGAATGCCGTTACTTATCTGAAGTCTTGGAGTCTTGCTTTTTTTTTGTCCCATCCTAATAAGTATTGCTGTGAGATTTGCGATTAAAATAAATTTTAGCATACGAATCTCTATCAATTATCTTTAACTAAAGGGTCAGTTACATAAAACTTTATTTTGGCTTTACCTCGAACTTTGACTTTGACAGAAAAGTTGAGTATACGTATTTAAACGAAGCATGGCAAATTAAAGAACTCAAAGTTGAAGCAAGGTTAAAATTTGGCAAACTCTCAAATTTTGCTTGCTTTGCTTGCTTTGACAATCAGATGTTGATGACTTTGCTTTAATTAAAGAATAAAAAGTTGGAGGAAATAATAATTAATTCATTTTTTCTCTATTAAATTAATAAATTAACCAAAACACTCTGAATGCAAAGAAATAAATAACGAAATCAAATGTATAAAAGAGAAGCGTCAAGGCATTCATTGTAGCATACCTCTGAAGTTGGACGCAAAGTTTTGAGTTAGCAAAAGTCAGGCGAGGTTAACAAAGCTTTATGGGTCAGTTACATAAAACTTTATTTTGGCTTTACTTCAAACTTTGACTTTGACAGAAAAGTTCAGTATATGTATTTAAACGAAGCATGGCAAATTGGAGACCTCAAAGTTGAAGCGAGGTTGAAATTTGGCAAACTCTCAAATTTTGCTTGCTTTGCTTGCTTTGACAATCAGATGTTGATGACTTTGCTTCAATTAAAGAATAAAATGTTGGAGAAAATAATAATTAATTAATTTTTTCTCTATTAAATTAATAAATTAACTAAAACACTCTGAATGCAAGGAAATAAATAACGAAAACAAATGCATAAAAGAGAAGCGTCAAGGCGTTCATTGTAGCATACCTCTGAAGTTCGACGCAAAGTTTTGAGGTAGCAAATGTCAGGCGAGGTTAACAAAGCTTTATGTATTCGACCCTTTATGTATTAGACCCTTAAGAATCCGCTCTTTCGAAACCCTCGGGGAATATGTCAACTGCAACCATCTTCCGGGGGGTTAAATAAAAACATTTCTCAAACAAAAGCCAACAATGCGTTAAGGACCTGCAAATAACTGCAGGAGTTGTTAACTCCATCTACCATTTCATTTTAATTCCTGTCAGTAAATAATTACACAAATAGTGTAAATGGGACCGATAAAATTTCGATTAGTTCATCAAAAAAAAAAAAAAATCGGCGTAATCTTATAGGGCTGTTAGATTACCGCAAAACCGGATTTAACTGCGTTTTTGGGAATAACTCATAAAACAACAGCAACAAATACAAGCAAAATGGAAACTAAAAGGCTAGCGACCGCTAGATGTCGCCGAGGTGGTGGAATAACAACCAAAGTTATGGTAAAGATATGGCAGAATAACAATCAAATAAGCAGTCCTCAATGTTGTTAATCCTCAATTTTGTGTGTCAGGGTAAAATTTTGATCTGATAAAAGAAGATTTTTGCGGCGTGATATGAATGATGGCGTGATGAACAAAGAAGATTCAGCCCTAAAGGGGGTTACTATCGTCTGCAGAATGCAGAAGCAGAGAAAACAGGCAAAGGTTCACTTGGTGGTATTTCCAAATATCGAGTTAGCGATTTTACGTCTTCATTTCTGCCGACAATTCTGAATTTTTTAAGTAGAACTTCTGTAGGTTGACCCTTATCTTCGTATTCACATCAACCGCTTGAGCTTTTTGCCTTCTTACATCAATTGTTTCATCATGTTTACAAGCTGGAACATTGCCGAAGCAATATACTAACGATAACCGGGAGCGGAAAAAATCATTACAATGCCTGCCAATGAGGCGTGCCTTTGACGGTGTTAATAGAAAATGCAAATATTGGGGTCAGGGTTTCTTTTGTATGAAATGAGATGAGATGAGAATGCATCCCCTTGTAGACTTGTGAGTGTTTTATTTAACGTACCTACGCGTTTTTGAATATAAAAAGTCATAAGCTGGTACAGTAGGTCTGACGTAGCTGGCGCCCGTCCACATTGAGGGGCATAATGACGCTGCAGGCGAGCCTATGAATAAAAGGATGATTGAATGGAGTCATTTATGAATTATGATCCTATGCGCCCCTGACATATGTATGTGCAACTTATTATTTCATTCAACTCAATGTGTTTTATTTTTATTTACTGCACCTCAAACTACCCCAGATCCCAAGTCATACCTATCAATATGCAAATGTTCAAGTTTAACAGCAGGGCTGTATTGTTGTTATAGCCAAGGACGCGGGCCTAGAATTCAGGTAGCTTTGGCTCTGAATAAGACATTTTTTGAATTATAAGCGGTCCTTCACCGACACTTGCCAGGTTTCGTCCTGTAAGCCCCGTTTTAAACAGTCGACCACCCGAAGTGGCTAAAGAAGAAAGCGCTTCAAAGTTTTCGTTCTGAAGGTGGCGGTTCGCCGAAACCGGTTTGCAACAAACCCAAAATTGACAAGGGATGACGAAATATAAAACCGACTGGATGATGATATTTTGAACGATCATGCAATATAGGCAGAGCGAATCACTGCTAACAACAACAACAAAAACAGGAGAAAGTTTCTTCAGACTTTCTGTGACCTGATGCCACAGACACTCGGAAAGCATCCAGATGGCCCTCTGGCTGTGGTCTTAGCATCAACTCAAGGAAAGTAGAACATGTACTTTTCTCGCACAGGTGCAAAATACCGGCACTTACGGCTGATTTACATTGGTCGATTTTCTTGTCGATTTTTCATTCAACCTTCAAAAACCAGGTATGAATCGATCGAATTGCTATTTAAGGCTGGTTTACACTGGTCGATTTTAAAGTCGGTTCTCTGGTCGATTTTTCGTTCAGCCTTCAAATACAAGGTGTGAATTGGTCGAATGGCTATTTAAGGCTGATATACACGGGTCGATTTTTGGTCGTTCTATCGTGTAAATAGCAATTCGATTGAGCCACACCTTGTATTTGAAGGTTGAATGAAAAATCGATTAGAAAAACGACCCGTGTAAATCAGCCTTTACTTCACCTAGCCTAAATGGGGTTCGTCTTAAAATGTCCTACAAAGCCAAGTGTCTGGGATTGATCCTAGATAAAGGAATAAACTGGATAGAAAACATACTTCAAAGACAACAGAATGTTCCTATAGCCCCCTACAAAGCGATGTGGGTTAAACTAGGGGAATCGTGTCAATGGGGCACAAAGTCCCTGTTGTTGTTGTAACGAAGTGTAGCCCTGCCCAGCGTGTACTTTTCCTTAACCTAAACTGTCATCAATTTCTTCTAACGGGAGTCCTAGGAAACTTGCAGTTTCGACAGGGTTGGACCAGAGGGAGGTGGGTGTTAGAAGAGTGGGCTCCGAAGAGCAGGTAAATAAATGGTTGGTATTATGGGGTGACGAGCCGCATGCCGGACATTCATTCGGCACGTCAGGGTCTAGTCTGGATAAGTAGGAGTTTAACCTGCTACAGTATCCAGAGCGTAATTGAGCCAGAGTGACCCTTGTCTCTCGAGGAAGATGACGCTCCTCAGCCGCAACGCGAGGTGGTTTGGCGTGCAAAACGGCGTTCAGTGGACAGAGCGAGACATAGGACGCAACGGACGTGTCATGGATGTGCTTCAGGGCCTGCGTATGAACCTTTGGATCAAACGGCGAAAGTGTGAGGTGCCGGATCTCATCAAAATGCTCACGTAGATGTGCCCTTACGGTCCTAGGAGGTGGCTCATACTCAAGCAGTAGTCTGTTGGGATGTTGTGGTTTGCAACAGTTCAACAGGTACTGCTTGTTTAGCATTTCATTGTGCTCCAAAACTGGGAGCATTTCCACCTCATGATGTAAATGATGTTTTGGAGACATAAGGACGCATCCCGTGGCGGTTCTGAGTGCGGTGTTTTGGCAGGCCTGCAGTCTTTTCCAATGAACCTCAGCAAGCCCCGGCGACCATATCGGCGACGCGTAATTCAGGATCGGCCGACCAATTGCTTTATAGGTTGCCAGCAACGTTTCTTTGTCTTTACCCCAAGTGCTGCCGGCTAGCGACTTGAGAATTTTGTTGCGGCTTTGTAGCTTAGAGACAATTGCGGTTGAATGAACAGCGAATTTGTGCATGGGGTCGAAAGGTACCCCTAAGATTTTGGGGTGAGAGACAGTAGGTAATTTTTGATCGCCTACGTAGATTTCTAACTCCATGCCAACTTGCGCCGTCCAGGTCGTGAATAGTGTCGCCGAGGACTTCGTTGGCGACAATGTCAGGCTCCGGGCAGTGAAAAACTCAACAAGAGAGGGGAGATAACCATTGATCCTGGAGCATAGCTCATCAACGGAAGTGCCAGATGCCAGGATCGTACAATCGTCTGCGTAAGAAACAATCGAGACTCCATCTGGTGGGGAAGGAAGCCTCGAAATATAAAGATTAAACAGAAGCGGGGAAAGGACACCACCCTGCGGTACCCCTTGTTTAATCTTCCTCGGTTTTGATTTTTTGTTTCTGAAAACTACAGACGATTGACGACCACTCAGATAATTGGCGGACCAACGCTTAAGACAGGGGGGGAGCGATGAATCTTCCAAATCGGATACCAGTTGTCCATGATTTACTGTGTCAAAAGCTTGAGACAGGTCAAGAGAAACTAGAACCGTCCTGTGATGAGGGCTTTTCTGGTTGAGTCCGTCAGTTATCTGAGTGTTAATGGCATTTAGAGCAGATGTTGTGCTCCGTATTTTTCTAAAGCCATGTTGGTGCTCGGCTAACCTCAACTTTGATGTGTAAAGAGGAAGTAATACCGACTCCAATGTCTTCACTACTGGCGAGAGGAGCGATATCGGACGATAAGACTCCCCTACGTTAGCTGGCTTGCCAGGCTTTAGTAGTGGGACCACGACTGCCTGTTTCTATTTTTCAGGTATGACAGAAGTGGCCAGGGACAAATTGAAGACGGTAGTGAGGTATTTTACTCCCTCTTCGCCGATGTGTTTTAAATGCACCATGGCTATGTCGTCAGGGCCCATGGCTTTAGAGTTTTTGGCTTTCCTGATGGCCACTCGAACCTCTGTAGCGGTGATGGAAACGGGGGCATTGTTTTTGTGTTTATCCGCATACCTGAAGATCCTACGTCTGTCCCTGTCCTGTGCAGGGTGTGGTACAAACTGTCGGCAAAAGGCCGTTGCACTTTTCTTCGGGTCACTAAACGTCTTATCACCAAAGGTGATGTCTACGTTTTTTGGTGGGCCCGTCGAATTTGACAGGGATTTGACTGTGGACCATAATTTTCCAACACCGGTAGAGAGGTTACAAGACCTCAGATGCTCCTCCCATTTGGCATGTTTGTGTTCATCTACCAACCGTCTGATTTCCGCGTTGAGACCACTGATCTGTGGGTCTGCGGGATCGATGCTACGTATATGGTCACGTTCATTGGCCAGGGCTGCAGCTTCAGTTGGGAAGTTTGGCCGTATATTTTGTATTCTCCCAGCTGGTATAAAAAGGGCTGCAGCTCTATTTATGACCTTACGTATTTCCTTTGCACCTTGGCGTACGTCAGTCGGTATGGGAAGAGCACCAAAGGAGCTCTCAGTAAACTCAGTAAAGCCAACCCAGTCAGCCCTCCTGAAGTTTACGTAGGATCTCTTCTCAGAGGTGGTGAAATCCGGGGCACGATCAACGGACAGGATGATTGGCAAGTGATCTGATGCCAAAGCCACCATTGGGCGCCAGTTTATGCAGTTTATTAGACCCGGACTAACAATTGTTATGTCCGGGGAGCTACTGCAATTTACTGCCATCCTCGTGGGGGCGTCCGTGTTCACCGCGCAGAATGTGGAAGCGTCAATTTGCACGGCTATTTCCCGTCCTCTGCCGTCAGCAGAATGGCGTGAATGCCACATGTCATGGTGTGCATTAAAATCGCCCATAATGACACGGTTATCGCCCCGTAGGAAATCGCTTAAATCAGGGCGATAACTTCTGGGACAACAGGTGACGGGAGGTATGTAGATGTTTATCAGCTCGAGATCAACACCTCCAGCTGAAATGACAATACCCTGTCGCTCTAGGGGTATGTCCTCTTCGTCGGTGTTGAAAGCAAATTCCCTATACCGCACGGTTTGGTGGATGATGAACGCAAGACCACCCCCACCGTCCGTACGATCATGCCGGAGAATGTGGTAGCCACCACTCGCTCTGAGATCCGAGTGGGTGCCAAGTTTAGTCTCCTGGATTGCAGCAATTTTGATGGAGTTTTGCTGCATAAACTTGGTGATCTCCACAATCTTGCCAGTTATACCATTGCAGTTTAATTGCATTATTTTGAAATGCGGGGGAGAGGCAATGGTCACTCTGGGAGTCAGGGACTGGTGCGCTCGCCGTGGAGGTAATATGCTAGTCCGTGATCGTCGTCGCAGTCCTGAAGGCGACAAATTCCGCTCGTTGGGAGACGAGGTAGAATTTGTCGGCAATGTGGGCTGCACAGCTCGACAACACGGCGCAACCAAGGTATGAAACCGATTAAAATAAAGTTCCGGTTTCGGTTACGGTTTTGTAACGTGTTTCGGTTTCGGTTCCGGTTTCGCTCTTCAACATTTATTTCGGTTTCGGTTACGGTTTCGTTCCGGTTTCGGTTTCCAAATAAAAACACCAACACCAAAAAATTGTGCTACTACAAAACTCAAATATGTACCTAAATGCAAAATAAGTCTGAATTTTTATAACTTTACTCCGGTTTTCATGAAGAATTTTCTCCAATATATGGTAATAAATATTACTTTCGCTATTTATGGAAAAATTTTTTCTTTAATATAAGTATGTATGTTATAAGTTAGTGGTCATTAATTTGAAAATCTTTGAAAATTTGGTGGACTTTTGACCGATAAGTTTAAAAAATTAACTCTACTTTTTATATTAGAAAAATGTTAAAATGGAACGTTAATATGATGACGCTTTCTGAGACGGCCACTAAACATTTTTTTTTTTCGGTTGTCGTAAATTTTTTCGATGGCTTCATTCGCCTATAGTTCAGTTCTTTCGAAATTTTGATATTGAGGTCAAAAAGTGTCTTGCTTAATCATCTTTCATGAAAATTATTCAGGGTAGCCTCTTTTAAAATAAAATAGGTATGTGTCCACAAAAAAATTCAAAACCGTTTGGAACCGGTTCCGGCTTTTGAAACGGTTTCGGTTTCGTTCTTTTTCAGAAAAAAATAACGGTTACGGTTTCGGTTTCGGTTTTGAAAAATGAATCGGTTTTAATCGGTTACGGTTACGGTTTCGGTTTCGGTTTCAGTCCTTGGGCGCAACATACGCATCAGTCCATAGATTTCTGTTTGCGAGCCCTGAGCATATGCGCAGGTGACATTGGCCAAGGCAGGTATTGCACTTGACCGATGGCACTCTGGACGCATATATTCTGTGCCGACAAACAGTGCACATAGTGTGAGGGACCAGGAGCTGATGGCCTTGATTCACACTTGTGCCGGTACCGGAAGAAGTAGAGGGGAGGAGAATATTTTGGGGCGGGAGTTGTAGCTCAGCAGTGCTCGCTACATCTGTAGATGTGCTACGTAGGGAGTAGCTATGAGCTGCTGTGTGAGGTGTTAGCGCGCTAGGGCGCGAGCTACAACTGGGAACACACAATGCTTGCTGAGCAATATATATATTGCGAGGGGGAGGCGATAGTGCTACGCCGGAGCGTTGCGAGCCACGAGACATTCTAGGACGTGAACAGCAAGGCGCCACGAAGGTTTTAAAAAAACTAAGAGGCCGGTGTGTT
This sequence comes from Campiglossa producta, assembly GCA_964058755.1. Classification (NCBI taxonomy): domain Eukaryota; kingdom Metazoa; phylum Arthropoda; class Insecta; order Diptera; family Tephritidae; genus Campiglossa; species Campiglossa producta. The sequence continues at coordinate 84,978,621 of CAXKVI010000004.1, read as the reverse complement.
TTTGGATCCCTGGTTCACTCTGGCATACTGAGAAGGCTTGACTTCCTGACTGACTCTTCATGCCAATTCTAAATCCGCATAGTGAAAAATTTTTTAGAATCGACCTGTATAATAGATTAGTTCCCAGAAGGGGCGACTTGGTGATCTCTGACATAATTTAAGCAGTGATACAACTATAGGAAAAGACATTTTTATCTTTAGTGATAGCCAGGACGCGATAATATCGCCAGGGCGCTTTCTCGTTTAAATCAAAACTGACACTGAACTGCCACCGATCTCTGCAAAATATGGGACACCTGAATATACTAGGAACACCCCCGTCTGAGTCCCACGACAGCCCTATTAAAAATCAGAAAACCAAAAACTCTGTTTTCTGGTCCATCACAGATCTCCGCTAAATTACTCATAAAAATGAGAATAACTAAAACAAGTAAGGAAGTCTAAGTTCGGGTGAACCGAACATTAAATACCCAGCGGTAGTTTTCAGAACGGGATAACAAGGGTCTGGTACGATATGTCGAAAAAAAAGAAGTCGAAACTAAAAATGTCGAAAAAAAAATGTCGAAAAAAATTTGCCGAAAACACAAAAGGTCGAAAAAAAATGTCTCGAAAGAAAATGTCGAATGAAAAAATGTCGAAAAAAATATGTAAGATGTAGAAACAATGTAATGAATGATGTGTAAAATTCGCGCGAATTATATTGAGAAGAGCTTAAGAGTTTGTGCTTGTAACTTTACCGTTAGGTTTTATATTTGCTTGCAAGATCTATTGCAAAACACTAGAAAAATAATAATAAAATTCGCGCGAATTTAACACATCATTCATTACATTGTTTCTACATCTTATATATTAATGTTGAGTCTCAGAAATGAATCTCCGGTTTAAAGATGTCAGAAAAATTTTGATTTTTGGCGACTTTTATAGTCACGTAAATATTTGATGTATCGATACATCGATGTTTCTATAAAAATTGTGAAGTTTTGAACGTTTAAACGTTATTTCGGTTTCTCACTTGTCCAAACACAAAAGTAAATTGGACCAACATCTTTTCCTTGTTCAAAAATATGCACGTAATTAGAAAAATATACACATATTAGAAAACTTCTAACCAAGTCGAAGCATCGATGTACATATATATCGAAACAAATGTACATAGACTTCGCATCAAAGACACATCGATTTATTTTTGCCATTGGTGTCTCCAGCATAGTTTAGCTCAATGAGATAACGGTAACTTTCTCGAAATGATCATTACCAAATGGTTAGTGTTATGCTTTTAATAAGCACAAATCATAAGTCATTCTCAATCGTATTTTTTACATGTGCAGTTTGTAGCCCGAAAATGTCTGAGAATATTTCTGTTGCTACCTCTAACAAGGGGAAAATTTGAATAGACTTTGTATTGGAAAATGGTTGAAAAGTTCTTGGTAAGAGGTAAGGAAGTGATAAATAATTGTATACTGTCATAAAACACGTTGTTAAACTCAAATTTCCGAAGTTTTACATTAAGCATCCAAATTTCGACCTTTTTCGGTCATTTGCATTTTTTCGACATTTTTTTTTTCGGTCAAAAATCTCTTCGGTTTTTTACATTTTTTTTAAATTCGGTCTTGGAAATTCGACATTTTTTTTTTCGACATATCGTACGGGACCCGATAACAATCATATAGGCCCTAGCAGGATTTATGGGATTTTCGAAATTTTTCATGTCGAAAGTGGGCGTGGTCGGGAAGGGATTTCGTCCAATTACATCAGGTATGCTCCCTATTATGCTAGTATACCTTGTACCAAATTCATCGTTCTATCTATAGAAAGAAAAAATTGCCAATCTCACATTTGTATAACATTCTCATGTTAAAACGGCATAAATCACGCTGAAGTTGACATTTATCACGTTCATAACACAATTCTTCAGGTAAAAAAAAAAAAAAAAAAAAAAACTAATGGCGGCGATATACCAACAAGTTATCAGAACCTCTAACGAGATTTTTAGCCGAGCTTCTCTTTCCACCTTGTGGTTTGTTCCTACAGTTTTTTGCCGACTCCGATCGGCACTTGCAAAGCAAATGAATTTTTTGCTGAGAAGCTTCTCATGACAGAAATACACCCGGAGAGTTTGCCAAACTACTGCCGCGGGGCGACCCCGTTTGGAAAAATTCTTTTTTAAATAATATTTGATGTTACTTTTGCCGGGCATCGAACCGCCACGACTTGGTGTAGAAGGCCGAACACTTAACCGCTACACCACGGCGGCCGCTTTCACGTTAAAATCCTATGAAAATTGTAATACTAACATTTGCAAAACTATCTCATGTTAAAATTACTTGAATTGATATGTTTCACGTTTATAACAAATTTTGACAACATGTTTCACGTAGCACGTTAGCATTTGTGTAGCTGTTTCATTCTAAAATGAGATAAATCGCGCTGCAGTTGACAATCAAGTTCGGGCGTTGTAAAATAATTTATTAACAAAAATAGTTAGCAGAAAACCAACTGTGAAAATTGAACGTGAGGTGAAAATGGGTGATGAATGTTGTTTATTTGTGGAAAGCGTTTCGCCGGAAATGAAGGCCGCCGGCCAGCATATGGTTTATGAAGCATCGTCTGTAGGAATTGGTGCTAATGGAGAAAATTCATCTGTGCTACATTTACGAAGGAGCAACTGTAATAAAAAAGTTCCTGTGTAATGCAGAATAAAAAAGTACAGTTTGCCAAGAAACTTCTTTTATGTGCTTCTAAAAATGTATTACATTAAATATGTACCTATTTCAAAAAAAAGTTAATAAATTGATCATAAATAATAGCATTTCGATGTGATTATCATTAACTTTATTTGTAGCTTCAACGTTATTCTCTCGTAAGTATCAGTATTACATATTCTCACGTAAATATACATCATGGTCATGTCAACTTTACGTTTTTCCTGTACGGTTTTGCGGTTCAATAATACATGATGGTCTTGTTTATTTGACGTTTTTCCGTTTTTTGTGCATATCCATTTCACGTAGGAATGATATTTTCGAAATTGTAATATTGACCTTTTTTTCTTTTCAGTTGCATTTGGTAAACAAAAAATGTTAATTTTACGGCGGTTTTTGATATTTTTTTCTTTCGGTGTAACTGGTTCCGAGCAACATACCCAAAGCGTTCCAGGACTTTGAAACCGAGCGGATGTGCCCCCTCTAGCAAGGTCGTCTGCCATCTCGTTTCCCGGTATGACACATTGTCCAGACAACCATATTTTAAACTCAATCAACTTTTATTTATTTCTGTGGCCCCCTGCGGGTTAGGGGTTTAGAACAGCCATCGCCACGTAGTGTCTCAGTCTACTCACTGCCACTCTACAACAACAACATCTGGGTCTTTGTGACTCACAACAACAAACCAGATTCGCAAAAAAAATACAAAAAATCATTGCATATAGCGTTCAGCAGAATCAGTACGTCAGTACGTTGAAACAACTGACAGCAAAGTAGACTGCGGGTGTTTGTATGCGTAACGCCAGATATGACGGATACGTCAAAGTAGAATTTGCTCTAAAATTGACGTACTCCACGTAACTGACGTATTGGCGGAGTGATTCTGTTTCCCGCTTTATTGTATGAATACCGTTAGATTTCATGTTGGCTGGTCGTACTTCGCTGTGAATGTATAACGGTACATACACGCATATAGGTATTTAGCTACATATGTATGTACGTATGTATATTATACATATGTATGTACCCTCTGTACATACCCAACAAACATTTTTAGCTAATCTCAATTTGAGATGCATTTGAGAACCAACCATCTTCTCAAATCTCAAACGTTCGTGTTCAATTTGAGGCGAAATAACCGTTGATAGCATTCTCAACCTAAAAGGCTCATTTTTAATATGGGATTTTCCCTGAGTATCAAATTGAACGACAGAATTTTCAAATTTTTTCAGAGATGCCAATCATGCAAAACAACCCAGTGGGAAAAGGTAATGTACAGCAATGCATAAAGTAATGAATAGCTCCTATAGACTATACATGAAAACATGCATGAATTTTTCTACAGCGATGTCATAGGAAAAGTAATGTGTCGCTCGCCTACAAACTGAAGCGACATGTTTACATTACTTTCTATATTACTTTTTATATGTAAATGAAAAGATGCATTACCTTTCAAGAATGAAAATATGCACTACAAGGGATACATTATATGTTGTTGTTGTAACGAGGTGTAGCCCTGCCTAAATGTCAGACAGGGTCACCTCGAGTGTATTGCTCTTGGCCGGGTCGATATAAGAAAACGGCCCGGGTCGTTTCGGCACGATGGGTACAGCACAAGTACTGGTACCGTTCTCGTAGATCCGGCAATACAAGAAACTAAACTAGCCGTGCAGGCTATGTAGGTCATTTAGCGTTACCCAGGGTGCACCAACTGGGAGGCGACCTACTTTTACACCCCCATTATATCTTGCATTGCCTTTCTTGAATGAAAAGATGCTTTACAAGGGACATATTTCATTTTGCATAACATTTTATAAATTTCCTTGTGGAGTAACAAGGACATTAAGACCCAGTGAGGCTCTACAGCGGGGGAAAAGTTAAGGTCCTATTTTAAATTTTTGAATGACGAGCTCGTCATGGGCTACGACCAAGATGAGTGCACCAAAAAAAAATATAATAAAAAAACCAAAACCACAAAGGCACCGGCATCAGGAGCACACAGTCCAGTCGACTCTCGACTTCTGAAAAGCCTTACAGCAGCAGGAAAAGCGATGAAGATGTAAGTAACGAGCAGCAGTTTCAAAATGAATTTAAATTGTATTTTTTTTATGTTTGAAAGTTGTGTATTTTTTTTTTTTTGAAGTTTTCAAACTACAAATAAAAATAGAGCTACACATTACTAACTTCCTTGCTTTTGGTATGATCTTTTCTTATAACAAAATTCATACATCTTTTCATGCATGGAAAAAGGTAATGCATTGCCTACTTTCCCACTGGGAAATACCCATTTTAATAAAAAGCGAGTTTCCATTTATGCAGTTAAATTTTACATAATATTTTTTAATTAATTTAAATAATCCTGTTATATAAACACCATTTGAGAATAGATGTTCTCTTAAACGTTTGAGTTTTTGGTGCTCGATGTTTGTTGGGTACACAATGCGATTGTCCATTTTCTCCTTTCTTATGGATGGGGGGATGACGTGACCTAGAAGGTCCCACTGGTCAGACCAAATCGCTACCACGACAGTCGAGCAGTACCGCAAGGAAGTACCGCAGCGTGCCGGGTTGTTATTCGGCCAAGGACTGTCAATTTCGGCATCACTCCCAAAAACCTTCGGGGAGTGTTTTTGCTGTTAACAACAAAAACAACAACAACAACATTTATTTCTGTGAGGCAGCTGCAATTGAAAGTTTCCATGCCGAGTACGTATTTACTAACTTGTTTGAGTAAATTTGCAAAATTTCAAGAAGCTCTTTTCCACTTCGATTGCCAAGTGTAGGTACAATAAATAGCTATCGACTTTTGAGGTCGTCGTACTAGTAAGCTTCAGCTACGCTGTACTATAACTCTTTGCTAAGTTATTTTTAGCAATTAAGGGCGTTTTACGCCCTTTTCAGGTCTACTTAAGAATTCATCAAATGTGCTTCAAAATAATCAGCTGCATAAACGATTAACTAATTTACTTGAACTTTAGTAGTCGTAAAATGTATTTCAGAATAATCAATGGTACTTCATAAAATTTAGTTCGGAATTGTCATTTTTACTTCAGAAAATTAAATATGTATTTCAGAAGAGGTTAAAATTTAAAATAGTAAATGAAACTTTAGAAAACGTAAAAGGCATTTAAGTAATTTTTACTTCCTATTAGTGATGTTATCTTTTTGAAGTTAACTTCTTAGGCGGCGATATGAAGTTTTGATTGAGAGTAAAATTTGAGAAAATGGATGACGATGAAACGGAAGTTATGGCACGGAAATATAAATTGTAGCCGACTTTCAGGCGTATGTTGCAGACTTTCAGGGCGTAGGCGTTATTCTTATAACTCAGGAACCGCTCAACCGATTTGGATAAAATATGGCATTATAGATAGTTGCCACTTGGGGCAGTTCACAGGGTTGCCACTTATTTCAATTTTTTTTTAAATATTGAGCAAGATATGCCAATATTGGTGTAAAAAGAAAGGTATTTTCGACCGTATTCCAAATACATATGTAAATCTCAAGCAGGGTTGCCACCTATCCGCATTTTATATATTTTTCTCCATATCTCGGGAACCACTCGACTGATTTGATAAAGTTTGACATTATAGATAGTATGATTCAATCTAAGATTATGTCCGTGGGTGTTGCCACTTGAGGCGGTTCACAGGGTCGCCACCTATCTCAATTTTTTTTTTAAATATTAAGCAAGATAGGCCAATATGGGTATCACATGAAAAGTATTTTCGACCGTATTCCAAATACGTAAATTTCAAGCAGGGTTGCCACCTAGTGTTGCCACCTAACCGCATTTTATTTATTTTCATTAATATCTCGGGAACCGCTTGACCGATGTGGATAAAATTTGGCATTATAGATAGTATGATTCATTCTAAGATTATATGCGGGGGTGTTGCCACTTGGGGCGGTTCACAGGGTTGTCAAATGTCTAAATTTTTTTTAAATATTGAGCAAGATATGCCAATATGGGTATCAAATGAAAGGTATTTCCGACCGTGTTCCAAATATTTTATTTATATTTCTCTATATCTCGGGAACCGCTTTACCGATTTGGATAACGTTTCGCATTATAGATAGTGTGATTCATTCTTAGATTATATGCGTGGGTGTTTCTTTTTGAGGCTGTTCACCTATATAATTTTTTTTTAAATATTGAACAATATATGCCAATATGTGTATCAAATGAAAGGTATTTTCGGTCGCATTTCAAATATGACAATTTCTAGCAGGGTTGCCAGCTAGGGTTGCCCCCAAACCGTATTTTATTTATTTTTCCTTATATCTCGGGAACCGCTTTGCCGTTTTGTATTAAATTTGGCATTATTAGTAGTATGATTCATTCTAAGACTATATACATGGCGGTTGCCACTTGGGGCCGTTCAAATTGTTGCCACCTACCTATTTTTTTTTTAATATTGAGCAAGATATGCCTATGTGGCTATCAAGTGAAAGGTATTTGCGACCGTATTCCAAATATTTAAATTTCAAGCAGGCTTGCCACCTAGTCTTCCTATCATTCTTCGTACAACTCTCGTTTCCTATCTCCCTCCCTTTTGCTCTTCATTGGCCTCTTTCCTTCTGCCACGCCCCTCTTCCTCTATATCCCATTCGTATTGGCCCCTGTTAATTTAGGCCTAATTCTACCCATGTACCAAATTTTAAGGAAAACGCACCATATATAAGATATTTTCGAATGGATCGTTTCCCTGGTCCACTTCCCGGAAGTAAGATATTGTGAATCTAAACCGTTCTCGAATACATCTTATTCATATTTCGTTATTTCTGAACTTAAGAAGTTAACTTCTTTCTTATTTTTAAATAGGCATTTTAGCCATGACTGTCTTCCTAAAGTACATATCAGCTTGGCGTGTGCTTTTGACAATACAAAATAATCCTGAAAATATTTAATTTTTCGCTGCAGTGATACGATTGCAAGTTGACCTTTAGTGCATTGCACCTACACATGTGTTCCCTTAGCAGTAAGTATGTATGTAGATACGAGTCACAGAGGCGCCTTGCCAGTTGCCTTCTTGTCCTTCAAGTAGAGAGATAGTGACTGTTTAGTTGTTGGTATGCAGTTTGCACATACATAATTAAATTTCCAACACTACATTTTTTAATCCCGCAAAGTAGTCGTAAGCAGCGGCAAACCGTAACAATAAAACACATATATAAAGTGTGCTTGGTCGTGTGTAGTGCACCACATATGCGAAAAGGATATGACCGAGCTATTGTTTAGCTTTACTGCTTTTAGGCGCTAACGTACTTTAGCGAATGCTTACACATTTATTTCACTTCTTGTTAGCGAAATTTTTCAAGTTTAATTTGCGGTTTCCTGTTTTTCTGCAAAAATCGAAAATTTCATGTTTTATTTTTTACTCAAAGTGCATTTAATTTTGAAAAGCTCAAAGCTTCTATGTCAATAATATGTATTAGAAAGTTGTTGATTAAATTTGTTTCGGTATTTTATTTTCCATCAGAGTGTATCGTTCAAATTTCAAATATTTCGCATTTAAGATATCTAACAGGTGCCGTAAAAATTATCACATAATACATCATCCTCAGCCCTCATCAAGGTCATCTAACACGAAAGAACAGTTTTCACAACGTAGTCCATCTCAAAAAAGATTATTCAAATTTCATACTCCAGATGGAAAACATGTTCTTATTTATTTGAGTGTTTACTAAGACAGGAAAACATTTCTTATTTATTTTGATTTTTATCAAAGCAGAATTAGGGAAATTTTTCTTATTTATTTTAGTGATTATCAAGGCAGAATTGAGAAAACATTTTCGTTTTTGTTAAAAAAATTTTAAATCCTGGATTTTCTTAATATTAAGAAAAAACTCTCATGTACTGCCATTTACTGAAGAGAAAAATCTGAATTTGCCGAGTCTTGCATTAGAGCTTGGACTTTCGGCTATAATCGCTCAAAATACCAATCTTTCATTCTGACCCGGATCTATCTCGAAAAATCTGGCCTCCTATATAAAGGCGCCCAGGTGTAGAAACACACTTCATATCTTATCCCATTTAATAATAGAAAGGATTATTTAACCATGATTGCCAGCTGACCCATGCTTGCTCTTATTGCAACTTCTCTATTTCTCCTTTACAATGAAACAACCAACGGGCGGCTAAGCCAATAACTATTTCATTTTACAAAATCCGTACAAATCCTGTAGTATCTACAATGCCATCTGCTGACAAGACAGAAGCCAAACACCATAACATTTGTTACAAAATCGAATCTAAAGGAGATCAGCTGTGGACGGCATACGAAACTAGAAAATCCAAAGCATGAGCCCATACTTACTTGTATGGAAAAAAAAGTTTAACTGTATTTATGCTTTGTCTGCAATTGAAAGCAACAAAATCATGTTTCAGCTTACAACCTGACTGCAGTCAAGGATAATCGCATACCGCTCGTTCAGCACTCGTGCAATTTGTCAAACTTTGATCCCACTAAGCCAACAAATATGTATGTGAGTATTTGGATCAAATAATTTTAATTGTTAAAGTTAATGTAACAATGACGAATTGGTAACTTTTTAATTTTTTTTTTAATTTTCTTATTTTACTAGTCCTATGGCAACTCATTATTTGCAAGATGAGAGTATTTCATTAGCATTATACAGAAGGATTTCGAGAAGGGGGCGGGGGTCAGTTCAAATTTTATGTTTTAAATTGGGGACATTTTTTATTCACAGTTTCTTTAAAAGCTTTATGCTTGTTTTTCAAAAAAAAAAAAAGATTCAAGGTACATATCAATTATGTAAATCGTTTAAAAAGTTACCGAATGTGTATTACGTAAACGCAACAATATGATTTGGCAGCTTGCTGGCAGTTTTACCATTTTATTGTATAATTTTTCCTGTATTTTTTGCGTACCTTTTACCATATTTTTGCGTAATTCTTAGAATATTTTTGTGTAATTTTTACTATTTATATTTAAAACACCATAAAGCGATGAGCGCTGCCTTTGACAACAAAGAAGAAGTGGCCTATATGTCGCCGCACATTGGTCCAACATGGGTCAAAATCACCTAGGGGTCACAAAACTCACCCGATTTGAAAAATTTAAACGGTGTTTTGTTAACAAAATGAAATACAAGGATTTGTCGAAGCGTTGTTTTTTAAATTTTTGATTTACACAAATTACACTATGTAACAAATTTTTTAAAATTTAAATTTTGTTTTCGTGACTTCCACGAGCTGCATGTCCTTTGAAGTGTATAAAAACTGCATACTCGAAATTTTTTATCCCCCCATAATTTGGAGTTAGGGGCAAAAAAACCTTTTTTTAATTAAAATCACCTAGAGGGCATAAAACTAAACCGATTTAAAAATTTCAGCGGGGTTCTGTTAACAAACTGAAATGGAAGGATTTGTGGAAGAGCGTTTTTAAATTTTTATTTGAAAAAAAGAAAAAAATTACACTGTGTAACAAATGTCAGAATTTTTTTTTGTGGCTTCCATGAATTGTAGGCCTTACCAGCTCACAAAAACTGCTTACTCAAAATTATGAATTATGGACAGAATTCAAAATTTTGAGTATGCATTTTTTGTAAGCTTGGTAAGGCCTACAATTCATGGAAGTCACAAAAAAAATCTCAAATTTTACAAATTTGTTACATAGTGTAATTCTTTTTTTAAACCAAAATTAAAAAACGCACTTGCATTTCAGTTTGTTAACAGAACACGGTTTAAATTTTTTTAATCAGTTTAGTTTTGTGTCCTCTAGGTAACTCAAAATTATGAGGGGGATACAAAGATTTGAGTATGGAGTTCTTATACACTTGAAAGGACATGCAACTCATGGAAGCCACGAAATCAAAATTTCAAATTTTGGAAAATTTGTTACATAGTGTAATCTGTAAAAACACATGTTAAAAAAACGCTTCGACAAATCCTTGCATTTCATTACGTTAACAGAACCCCGTTTAAATTTTTCAAATCGGTTGAGATTTGTGACCTCTAGGTGATTTTGAACCAAAAACGGACACAAAATCTGCTTAAAAACATTAAATTTGTGGTAAATGAAAAGCAATGATGCAAAATTAGAATGAACTAGAGTTCGCCCAGAGTGGTTGAAATTCAACCACAAAAGGTTATTTTATTTTCCCAACTTAATGCTGTTTGTTAAATTTGCCATTCTTTTCATATTTTTTATATTTTTGGTTTCTATACATTCCTGTTCATTTTGCCTTTCCTCCCTCCTTACACCATTCAGTAATATAGTTTCAATGTTGATAATTATTTATTCTTCTTAGGTAGTCTTCATACATACGTATTTCTTTCCTATCTTTTCCTTTGCTTTTATTTCCTTTCCTTTCCTCTCCTTTCATCTCATTTTGTTTCTTTTGCTTTTCTTTCGTTCCCTTTCCTTTTCTCTTCTTTCATTTAATTTTTTCCCCTTCTTTCTTTCTCTCTTTTCTGTTCTTTTCTTTTATTTTCCTATTATTATTATTCTCTTACCTGACCTTTCTTTCCATTTCCATTACATTCTTTTTTATACCCAGTGTACTAGTACTAGTACAAGGGTATATTAACTTTGTTCACATAACGGCTGTTTGTAACGGCACAAAATAATCGAGATAGATATAGAGTTCCATATATGAAAGTTCTTAGGATTAAAAGAGGACTTGATTAAGCCATGTCCGTCCGTCTGTCCGTCTGTCCGTCCGTGTACACGATAACTTGAGTAAAAATTGCGATATTTGCATGAAATTTTGTACACAGGTTACTTTGTGGCCAAGGTAGGTTGCTATTGAAAATGGGCCAAATCGGATGATAACCACGCCCCCTTTTTCGATATCGAAAATTTCGAAAATCACACAAATTGACTTATCTCGGTAGCTGAAATGGCTAAAATGATATAATTTTATAGGTGAATCCCCCTGGTCATTCTCTTATGATTTTTCCATAAATTTTTTATAGTGGGCGTGGCACCGCCCACTTTTAAGGGAGGCGTTTTTGAAAATTTGACTGGTCGTAACTCTTAAACAGATTACGATAGAACGATGGAATTTGGCACAAAGCATACCAGTATCGTTGGGAGTATACCTGATAAAAGTGGATAAAATCGCCCTTCAACCACGCCCACTTTCGATATCGAAAATTTCGAAAATCACACAAATTGACTTATCTGCGTCTAAGGGAAACGTCCGTCTGGGGCGCAAGCACTGTTGGACACTCCTGTGTTCTAAGATCTTACAGCTTTCTCCCTCTGAGCACAGATCGGTGTGCGACCACAACAGTCGGAGATTGCTGTTTTAGAATAAACATTCCCAGCAGGGAAGACTGGGAGAACATAGATCGGTGTCCCGCTACTAATGGCGGCACTTTTATATACACCGACGGCTCGAAGTTAGACGGCAGAGTCGGAGGAATGGTTTACTCAAGGGATTTGGACCTAGAACTCTCCTTTAGACTACCTGATCACTGCAGCGTCTTCCAGGCTGAAGTTTCAGCAATCATGGACGCCGTGACTTGGATAGGTGAACGCACCATCGGACAGGATATCTGTATTTTCAGCGACAGCCAAGCGGCCATCAAATCCCTTGGCTCTTACTCGTTCAACTCTGAACTGACGCTCAGCTGTCGTCGATCTCTTCAAGAGATGGCCCAACAGAACCGTGTGAACCTCACATGGGTCCCGGGACACAGGGACATTGAGGGAAACTGTAGGGCAGACGAACTTGCCAGGCAGGGCACGACCAAGCAGATTCTTCAAGATAAAGAGCGCATAGGTATGCCGTTTGCCACGTGCAAGCTAATGCTGAAGGAGCATACACTCCGCGAAGCCAACGAAAGATGGCTACAAGCCCCAGGGTGCCGGATATCCAAGCAAACCTGGCCAAAATGCGATCTTAAAAGATCTAGACACATATACGCTCTAAAAAGGAAGGAGATCTCCATATTAATAGGTGTTTTAACCGGGCACTGCCTTATTGGTAGGCACGCAGCAAGGCTAGGCGTTCCCTACCGACGATGCTGCAGGAGTTGCAAAGATGATGAGGAAGAGGAAACGGTGGAGCACCTCATCTGCAACTGCCCGGCCTTAAGCGGAGCGAGAAGGAGCTCTCTGGGACTTCCCTTCCTGGTTAGCTTAAGCCAGGTCGCGGAGCTAGACATAAAGGACTTGATGGCCTTCATCAAGTTATCAAAATGGTTCGAGGAGGAGTAGCGGTGTCGGTTAGGAGTGTTAGTCCCGGGTTTCGGCTATATGGAGAGTCCCGACAGCACTGGGATTTTCCATATGGCCGGGCCCCGGACTGACTTTCCTAGTGTTTGGTGGTATCACAACGGGCCTTTTATTACTGGCCTAGGTGTGCCTTTGCGGCAGCCACTTCTACCTACCTATTGGGGGCGTGGCACCGCCCACTTTTAAGGAAGGCATTTTTGAAAATTTGACTGGTCGTAACTTTTAAACTGATTACGATAGAACGATGGAATTTGGTACAAAGCATACTAGTATCGTTGGGAGTATACCTGATGAAAGTGGATAAAATCGCCTTTCAACCACGCCCACTTTCGATATCGAAAATTTCGAAAATCACACAAATTGACTTATCTCCGTAGCTGAAATGGCTAAAATGATATAATTTTGTGGGTGAATCCCCCTGGTAATTCTCTTATGATTTTTCCATAAATTTTTTATTGGGGGCGTGGCACCGCCCACTTTTAAGGAAGGCATTTTTGAAAATTTGACTGGTCGTAACTTTTAAACTGATTACAATATAACGATGGAATTTGGTACAAAGCATACTAGTATCGTTGGGAGTATACCTGATAAAACTGGATAAAATCGCCCTTCAACCACGCCCACTTTCGATATCGAAAATTTCGAAAATCACATAAATTGACTTAATTCGCTAACGGAAATGGGTAAAATTATATAATTTTATAGGTGAATCCCCATGGTCATTATATAATGATTTTTTGATACATTTTCTAAAGTGGGCTTGGCCCCGCCCACTTTTAAGGGAGGCATTTTTATACCAAGCGTACTAGTACAGGGGTATTATAATTTTGTCCACATAACTGTACTATGTACCGGCGCAAAATAATCAAGATCCATGTATGAAAGTTCTTAGGTTGAAAAGAGGAGTCTATTCAGGCATGTCCGTCCGTCTGTCCGTCCGTCCGTCTTTGTACACGATAACTTGAGTAAAAATTAAGATATTTGCATGAAATTTTATATACAGGTTACTTTTTGGCCCAGGTAGGTTGCTATTGAAAATGGCCGAAATCGGATGATAACCACGCCCCCTTTTTCGGTATCGAAAATTTCGAAAATCACATAAACTGACATATATCGGTAGCTGAAATTGATAAAATGATATAATTTCATAGGTGAATCTCTCTTATCATTCTACTTATTATGATTTTCTGTTAAATTTTAAAAAGTGGGCGTGGCTCAAAACGATTAAACAAAAATACGTATACAATTTTTCAAAACTCGAATTATTTTGAAAGTTATATCTATCAACAGTTTTCGAAATTCCTCACTTTTGGATGATTTTCTCACGATTGGTCAAACCGATTTTGCTAATTTTTTAAATATATATAAAAGATGGACATTTCCAATTTTTGCAAAAAAATTTTTTTTGCAAACATTATTCGCAATTTTTAACTTCTCCATCGTGGCGAGATGGCGCTTTTGTATGATGTTGTTGGGCATTGCATTAGTAACTATTAGCAAAAAAAAAATTTTTGGCTCTTTAAGGGAGCGGAAGTTATTTACAACAAAAAGTAAGGAATTTCGAAAAGTGGTGATAGCTATAACTTTGAAAATTATTTGAATTTCGAAAAACTGGCCCAAACGTATTTTTGTCAATTTAAAACTTTGTCCCAAATTGGGCGTAAGTATATTAGAAGTAAGAAATGCATTCAACTATAAGTAATATTTTTGGGCACACGAACAATGTACATATATGTTATACCGTAGCATAAATAAATATTAATTTTATAAACTAACTAATAAATTTATTGAGTTCGTTTTTCCCAAATTATTATATATATAGAAAATATATAACTTATAGGTACTACTATTGTTTCCATACACTGGGTATTTAATGTTCGGCTTACCCGAACTTAGACTTCCTTACTTGTTTTCATTTCATTTATTTTTTTATTTTTTTTCTTACCGTTATTTTCTTTCACTTTTTTCCTTACCTTTCCTTCCCTTACCTTTCCTTTTCCTACCTTTCCTTTCCTACCGTTTCCTTACTTTATTTTTTTTCCTTTCCGTAACTCCTTTAGTTTTCTTTCTTTTCCATTCATTTCCTTTACTTATTTTTTTGGCTTTTCATTACCTTTATTTTTCATTCTGTTTATTTTCATTTATTTTCCGTACCTTCCTCCTCGCTACCTTTTCTTTCCTTTCTTTGTCTTTCTCTATTTGCCTCTCTTTTCCACTCCTTTACCTACATTACATTTCCTTTCTTCCCTTCCTTTTTTCTTTTCCATTCCTTTCCTTTCCATACCTTTATTTGCCTTTGATTTTTCTCTCATATTTTCCGTTCCTTACCTTATCTTACCTTAATTTTCCTTTTATCCATTCCTTTCCTTTCCCATTCCTTCCATTATTTTATACTTTTATTTATTTCATTTTGTTTTATTTTTATTTATTTTATATTCTTTCCTTTCCTTACATTTCCAACAATTTCTTTGTTTACTTTCAATCACTTTTCTGTTTCTTATTTTACTTTTTTTAGTTTTATCAATTTTCCTTTTTATTTTATTTTACTAAGTCTAGCCACGAAGGGCTTTGTACTTTTTTTTTTTTTTCAAAACATCATGTCTGGGCAAGCATTTGCTTCTCTGAATACCCACGCACAGATTTTGTTTTTGTAAGCACTGTTTGTACCTACGCTCAATAAAGTTGGCGGGCTGGCTCCTGTTTATTATTGCTGCCAACAAAACAACTCACACTCGGACTCTCCCCAACTGCAATGAATGCAAGCACAACAATGCAAGTGTACCTACATACACACATAACAGCGGTTCTATAAAGTCAATGCGTGTTTAGCACTTGTAGTGGTGTGACTTTCAAATCATATTATAATTAATTTTTTTTCAATTTTTGGTTTGTTGTCGCACACCCTGCTCGGCGAGACCTATCGATATCAAATTTTATATACCTTAGTATTGTGGTTATGGCAAAAAAGGGAGAAAACTTTTAATCATTGCGCATTTATATATAATAGATCAAAGATTTTTAATCATATTAACCTGGCCCGTGCGACTGAATTTTTTCATAAAAACTGTCAAAAGTCACAACCTTCGGAGCATCCAAAAGTTCAAGGTAGCTGGGAACTAGGCGACCGGGTAGTCAAAAGCGATAGTTGGATGGTTAAACGGTTAACCGCAGGAGCTCTAACAACATGTGGATGGGATAAATCTCTTCAACCGAAAGCCAGGCCTAACATAATGTTGTAATCAACTAAATAACAACAAACGCACAATTCTAACTGGGCATTTAATTTAATTGAGGGCAATTAGTTTACAAATCTGTTTGCGGTCAACTACTAAATATGAATAGAGGCAACAACAAAGCTTGCTGCAATTATCATTGAAGCGCTGCACAAATGGTCGAGTAAACAAATTGCAGTGAAGGTTTGGTTGGTTTGACGTAGTTATATTTATAAAATTAATATGGATAAAAGAAGTCCCAAAAATGAATAGAACAAACTCTTGGTTCGAAAATGCGAAATAGGTGCTGCTTAGTCTCATGAAATTACAACAGACGGCCTACCAATATGTTTCCTATCGAAAGTAATGTCTAGCTAATGTAATGTGTCCATCCTGGAATTTTTACAATTACAGTGCTTTTTTAGGGTCGTACACGGCGTATGAGTAACATTTCGTTATTCAAGTAAAAAAGTTAAATGTACAGTAGAGGAAACACCAAAAAAATGTCGGCCGTACCTCCCCTCATATGAAGTGTTTTTCAAAAACATTTTAAAAAAATTTTAATTTTTTTTCTGGCAACCCTAGATGTCGCCCAATTGCATTTTTCTTCATATCTTCGGCCTTTATTGTCGGATTTTAAAGTGTGATACACAAATTTTTTTATCTCAAGGAGTGGGTTTTTCCTAAAAAAAAGCTCATTGATCTCAGGCGCTCCGTTGTGGTACCTACCCACCATATCTCAGTTGCTACCACCCTAATGTACCGATCTAATAACAGCAAATTAAAGACCGTAAAAGATTTACCTCTACCCTCCCCCCTTTAAGTTTTTTCCTACAAGTTTGCGGGACTTACAGTTTTTTGCCGACTCCGAACGGCACTTGCAAAGCAAATGATTTTTTGCTGAGAAGCTTATCATGGCCGAAATAGCAGAAATACACCCGGAGAGTTTGCTAACTACTGCCGAGGGTCGACCCCGTTTCGAAAAATTTTCTAAACAATTTTTTATGTTGCTTTTGCCTGGCATCGATACCCTATTACTTGGTGTAGTTGGCCGAATGGATAGCATTATCTAAATCAATTTAAAACAGAAAGTTTTGGCCGTTATATCGGGCCCTAACCACCACGTCACTTTATTCTCCGTTTTGATCTTTTTTTTGTTAGTGATCGATATATTTTTTTAATCTAGTTTAGAAAGATTATAATTAGGGCCTACACTGTATTATAATGCCCGCGGTTTTTTTATATCTTCGCGATTCTTTTTTGGAATCATTTCGGCACTTCTTGCGATCATTTCGTGACCCTTTTGAAATCATTTCGGGACTTTGATGAGAAAAACATTTTTTGTTTCCTTCTGGGACCATTTCGAGGCTTTTTTGTAATCGTTTCAACACTTGGTTGCAATATTTTCGGGTTCATTTCGGTACTTTTCTTGAATCATTTCTAATGTTTTTCGGGACCATTTCAAGACTTTTCTGAAAACTTCTCTGGTACAGAAGATGTTCCCCTGGAAGAGCTCAATTGATCTAAAAATTGTTACAATGATTTTTAATATCTGTCTCGTTGGATGTCGTCCCATTTATAGGTTCATATCGAAAGTTCTATTGCAAACAGTATCTCGTTTCTGTCAGCCGATTATTTACCTACGTTTATCATAAAATTCTGAAAAACGTAAATTTTGTTTTACATCTCTTTACAATTGAACAGGCGATATCATATCAAATACTCTTTCATCATAATAGGTTTGTTTACTGACCAAAAAAGTTCAGAGCAGCTTAGAGCACAGCAGACCAGGGCAGCTGTCAAATTAGAAATAGAGCAACTTGGAGCAACTCAGAGCATGCCATGAAACACTTGAGTCTCGATAGTTTCTTTTTATTTCGTTTTTTTGTTTAAATCTTCAAAATTAATGCAAATTCACGTAAACAAAAACATTGATTTTCTTGCATGCTAATTTTTTGAAGTTTTCAAAAATTTATTTTTTCCTGACTGACAATTACTTCTCTGCTCTAACTTGCTCCATAAAAAAAGCTAGAGCAGAAATTTGTGATCTGGATTACTCTAGTTTTGTTTTGAGCGTACTTATGACCAAAAGTTAGAGCAACCTAGAGCAAGAAAAGTGTTCGTTAAACACAATTTTGTGAAATATCTCAATCTGGCGTAAGCTAGAGCAGCCCAATAAACAAACCTAATATTCACAACTTCATTTATTTTTTTATGAACAAGTTTTCCTGAAACAAATGTGTTAATGAATTACGCGACAGACACTTTCCACAGAACTTCCACAAAACACTGAGAATGATGCTGCAATTCAACGTCGGTGTAGTATCTGTACGGTGACCATCCGTTCTGTTTTTGGCAGAACGGTTCTATTTTTAAGGAGCTTGTTCTGCGTATTTTTTTTTCTAAGGAAAATGACAGAAATGTTCTGTTTTTAAGCAAATGTTCTGTTTTTGTTCTGCTTTTTTGTGCCGGCAACCTTTTTTAACAAATTTGATGAGTACCTCTGTAAAGTTAGTTTGCTCAATAATTTCAAAACATTATGAAAACTTTAAAATCTTTCAAAATATTTTAAAAATAATTTAGTTTATGTTTAACGCGGTCAAGTGCTTCAGCGAAATCAACAACTGAGTACGTTAAAATGGCAAAAACGTACCAAATTTGGAAGTTCCGTACCCGGAAAAAAGTTCGTACCAAAAATGCTACATTTCGGCCAAAACGGCAACCGTGGTTATGGTAGGTTTTAAATTAACAAGGAAGAAATACTATTCACAAAACGGAAAAATATACTTAAAAAAATTACTTCCAATTGATGCACTTTGTTTGAAATTATTTGAGATTGAAATTTCAATGTTTCACAGACGTTGGCAATATTTTTTACTGCAAAGAGATGATTACGCCATGAAAAACACTTTTTTATTCTAAATAATGAGAGTGTAACCCCAAATAGTTTATAGCCTGGTAGCGAAATTTTCAGGTGAAGGCAATACCAAGCCTTAAGTAAAAAGAGTTCTGTTTTTTCAAAAACAATTTATGGTCACCGTAAGTATCTGGGATGCGAAGACGACAGCGACGACAGGAAACCCCGTTTCAGCTTCCGCCGTTGTTGGACCAACTTCAATTGGGTAGGAGAGGAAGTCAAACTTTAGCAAGACAACCGGGCATTGGTTGACAGTTGATGACGACGAGCTACAGCAAACATATTGCTATTGGTGGGAATTCCATTGCAACAAATTGTAAAATATATTTTGGTATGAAATATTTCGTTGCAGTAAAACAAAATTAATGTTGCACACAACTCACATCAAGCAGACGACCGGAGTAAAAGTTTTTTGTTTTCAAGGTTCTTCTTTCCTTTCGCCAACATAAAAATGTGCATTAAAAATCGTTGTATCAATTTTGTTTGGTGGTTTTCATTTTTCGGAAGGCATTTCAATAAATAAAAATATATTTTATGTCTGCTCCAAAAACTACAATTGTTGCAGCTTTCGCAATTTTTATTTTGTCTTGGTGCCTTTTTTTGTGGTTTTCATTTGAATGGTGGCATTGTACTATTTATGTATTGTTTTGTGGCTTTGAAAATGTTCAAAACAGTAGTAAGGGTCAAAAGACATAATGAATAGTCGGACTGCTAGAGACGGAAAAATTATTGGAAATGCAAATGTCGACATGGATGTGTGTTCTTTTAAATGCTTTTAGGAAGTTTTAAATTTTTAGAACAAAGGATAAGCTTGCATTGAAATAGTACTTAATGAAACTTTGTATACTACTAAAAATATTTACATATCGGTATCTGGGTGATCCTCCTCTTTTTTAAATTAATGACTTGAATGATATAAAGCTCATCTGAACTTTTTCCAGGGGGTGGGTATCATGGCTGAAATTCATAGATTCAGAAAACTCTAATGGAAATATAAACGTATGTGATAGAAAGAGATAGAGCATAGAAACGGAAGCTGAGGGAAAGAGAAGAGTAGAGAGGAATGTGAAAACAAAGCCCCCCGTTCGCGGCTCCAATATAAGTTGCAAAAGTTCTACTTTTTGTGAACAATATTAATTTCAAATGAAAGGTCATTTCCGTTGGGTATAATCTTTTTCTTGGTTACATATATCTAAATAGGGTTTGGATATTTCGTTCAAAATATAGTCGTAAAACGAGTGACAGGCATGGAGTGAAATTAAAAAGAAGTGAGGCGGAAATAGATAAAACAGGATTGAAGAATAAATATTGGTCTATTTAGATAAGTAAGGACCCTAAAATACACGTATCATCAATGCCTATGCAAAAACACCTATCTAATCTAATCTTGGCTTGCGTCATTTATTGATGCTTAACAGCCTAGGCGATTTTGGCCGTTTCGTATCAAAGCACGCCAGTCATTCCTTTTTAGCGATAACTGACGCCAATTGAAAACCCCAATGGAGTTCAAGTCATCCTCAACTTGTTCTTTACATCTCAGTCCAGGCCTTCCCCTTCCTCTGCTGCCGAATCCGAATTCGGGTTTCGATAGGAAAACCTTCTGTGCTGGAGCTTCTTTGTCCAATCGCATAACATGACCCAGCCAGCGGAGCCTTTGGGCTTTAATTCGCATCATGGGAAGGACCATAAATCTTCTGCAGAAATTTTCTCTCAAATACTCCAAGGGCCATCTCATCTTCTCTTAATACAGTCCATGATTCCGAGCCGTACATCAGGACTGGTATGATGAGAGACTTATGCTATGGATACAAACACGGAGATTATCTCCAAACTTTAGGAACCTTCTGTGAGCGAACTGTTTGACCGATTTGAATGAAATATGCACCGATGGAAAGGAAATTGAAAAAACTGAGGTATAGGTGGTCTATTTTCAGGGGCGTCCCCGAAATTTAAGGATGGGGGTACGGGGCGTCCCCGAAGTTTAAGGGTGGGGGTACGGGGCTAGCGACCCCACCACCCCTAAAGATTTTATTGGTCGAACTTTCGAACACAAGCGATACTAGTAATTATTTCTGACAATAGTTTTTATTTGATTTTCTTACAAAAACATGTTTCAAATATGAAAGATTCTGACAATTCAATCCAAGTTACGAAAGTGCGTATACTCAGAAAAGCTCATATAACGATCACATTTGAAGACATGCATGGATGAAGGGGGTATGTCGCATTTTGAGTGAAACGAGAAAATCGGCTTTAAAGTTTTGCTTAAACATTTGAGGTTTTTTCGAATATTTATGGAAAACTCACAAAAAAATTATGCAAAGCTATAATAGATATGCAATAAAAAGCATAAGTTTATATTTAGTGTTTTATATGAAAAAATCGGAACATGCCCCCTTCTTCCAAAATTCATATTGAAAAGTTGTGTAGGTACTTACCCCCTTCATCCATGAATTATCTTCTATAATTTTCACGATAGGCAGATTCTGATAAGACAGAAATATAGATCTGCATAAACACTATTCACCAATGCCAAAAACAGAAATTGAGTGAGAATGCGACATACCCCCTTCATCCATGCATGTCTTCATTTATGTGCGTGATCTAAAAACACATAAAAAAGCTCATTTTTAAGCTCAGATTTAAGAGCGCTCCGAAGCTGGTGTGCTGGGTAGAATTAGTTGTTGTCTTGGGATTTGGAACTTTTCATCAATGTTGATTTGCTTGTTTTTAGTGATGATGGTATTGGTATTATGTTGGTGGTAATGATATTGCTTGTTGTTGTTGGAATTTAAAAACAACATTGACAACACTCAAAACAAGCGCTAACGCAACGATTTTCAGATTTTTCTTTTTTGTATGTATTTATAAAAAATTTGCATTTTGCTGATGCTACAAACAAGCTCCTACATAGCGAAAACATAGCTCACAACAACAACACTCCCAACTGAGATATTGACAGGAAATCGCTCTGGTTTTAAAGAAAAGTTCATGGATATTCAATGTAAAAACCTGTAAAATTCATGAGTACAATAAAGAGATTACTCGAATCTTGTTAGAAATTTGTATTAAAATGTATTTGCAGATAGTGATGTGAATTGGTTTCTCTAACTATACAGTAAATATCATACAAGCAGATATCGAAGAAGCTGTCCTGCCCGGAATTGGTTTGCCAATTTGCTTTTAACCAATTGTACTCTCTCACATCTTATCAGCAAGTTACACTTCTTTTGCCCTTTCACCAATCTCCCACCTACTTTTCCCCTTCAATACAACCTTCACGTCTTTCCGCTTTCTTTTTGAAAAATTTCAATCGTGAAAATCTTTTTCACAAATAGGCATAGTAGGCCTTAGCACGTATCTCGTGCTCCTCAATAGTACAATGCTCAGAGATCACAAACCCGAATCAAAAAGTGAAATAGATATTCAACCTCGGAAGGTTCGAAAATCTTGTTTCGTTGTAGGAGCACTACAGACCCCTTGACACCCTGCAGAGCTGCAACCTCTTCTAGATAAGTCCCAGGACTGCAATAACCTCCCTCACCTCTAACGCATCAAGAACCGCGAGCAATATCGTGCCAGCTCATATCATATCCCGGGGGAACAATGACGTAAACGTTTAATTTAAAGTTTCGAGGTAGTGCGCACAAAATCTGTAAGAAATGCTCAACTTTTTGATGTATAAATACCAATGTTCTAGCACAAATGGTTATCGCGTGAAACTCTTCCGAAGTTGTTCAAATCGCCCATTACAAATGCGCATGCAAATATTGAAACTTATTTCGCTAAAGCTACATTTACACTGCACCAAATGTGTCACTTTTGGCCATGTTTTTTCGAGACCATTCATCCGCAGATTGAATTTGATCACCAAATTAGGTCAAATGAAATTAAATTCGTCTAATTTGCAAACAAATTCATTCTGCGGACTAACATTCTCGGAAAAAAAAAACTAATGGCGGTGATATACCAACAGGTTATCATAACCTCTAACGATATTTTTAGCCGAGTTCTCTTTTCAACTTGTGGTGTGTTGCTTTTTAGTTTTTTCCTACAAGTTGGCCCTACAGTTTTTTGCCGACTCCAAATGGCACTTGCACAGCAAATGAATTTTTTGCTGAGAAGCTTCTCATGGCAGAAATACACGCGGAGAGTTTGCCAAACTATTGCCGAGGGGCCACCCCGTTTAGAAAAATTATTTTTTAAATAATTTTGTATGTTACTTTTGCCTGGCATCGAACCGCCACGACTTGGTGTAGAAGCCCAACACTAAATCGCTACCCCACGGCGGCCGCCATTCTTGAAATAACTTCGCCAAAAGCGACGCATGTGGTGCAGTGTAAATGTATCATAAAACTTTTTAATTTACAATTGGGTGAATGTTCCATCGGGGAAGCGTTACCTAAGTCATCTCGTTGCCCTGGGATTCAAATACACTCACTGACTCTGGGACACTCTTAGTTTGGAACATGACAAGGAGTGTTGCAAAAATGCCCTCTGCTCCTCCACAGACTACTTTGGATCGGTGCGTAAAAACTTTCCTTTCTATTCTCTATTTTCATCCCTCATATGGATTATTTTCTGTTGATATTTATGTTGATATAATTCGTGTTTATTTCCATTATCGCCTTTGCACACTGATTCATAGGTCTCTTATATGAGTTCGTTGCCAAAGAAGATCAGCTATTACCATATCTTAGACTCTTTAAATTGCGAATTTTGTTACCAACCAAAGAGTCGACCAGTCTCCAACTTAAGCGGGCTACTCACCTGCCAAGAAATGTCAAACTCCATATAAAAAAACGCTCAAGAAATGGTCAAGAACTGTTTTCATACGTCAATGTTTCTTGAGCCAATACTCAGCTCACAAGAAAAAATACTACAATTTTCGATGGTTGGCAACGCCGGTTTACCTCAAGAAATAAATATGCTCGTATATATTTCTTGAGGTAAACGTGCAGATTCACGGCAAAGGTGAGTACATATTTCGCTAAACATGTTTTATATATTTTAATATTAGTAATCTGCAATAAAATGGATAATGCCGTAAACGTCAAAATTTCTTGACCGGGCATAAGAAATATATGCTCGTTTTTTTCTTGAGGCATTTCTTGGCAGGTGAGTAGCCCGCTTTAAGCGGGCTACTCACCTGCCTAGAAATGTGAAACTCCATATAAAAAAACGCTCAAGAAATGGTCAAGAAACGTTTTCATACGTCAAATTTTCTTGAGCCAATACTCAGCTCATAAGAAAAAATACCACACTTTTCGATAGTTGGCAACGCCGGTTTACCTCAAGAAATAAATATGCTCGTATATATTTCTTGAGGTAAACGTGCAGATTCACAGCAAAGGTGAGTACATATTTCGCGACACAAGTTTTATAAATTTTTAAAACCGTAAATTGCAATAAAATGGAAAATTTGGCAAATGTCAAAATTTCTTGACCAGGCACAAGAAATATATGCTCGTTTTTTTCTTGAGGCATTTCTTGGCAGGTGAGTAGCCCGCTTTACGCTTGGAGCCCATCGCACGCTTCATACATATGCTCCACGAAATGCATTTTCGTTTGCCGGGTAGAGTTATTATTGTTGTACGTATGTACTAGAGATATACGCCGCCGGCAAACGCCGCCGCCGCCGCCGACAAAAGCCATTTTCGACGCGCCGCCGCCGAATAGCCTTTTTAGCGGCGCGGCGGCGGCGGCGGCGCGCGCCGGCGCGTTTAACATTTTTTTTGTGATAATTTTCTAAAGTTACAAATTTTTTTTTTAATTTACAACACACTAATGGCCGCGCCCTAAATGTGTTAAAAGTGCAGGTATTTGTTTCCTTTAGGGGTCAACTGTTAATAAATTAGCTAAAATTGTGCGGGAGGGCTTAAAACACGGGATTTGGCCTCAGGATCACGAATCCGGAAACGCTTTTTTTCATTATTTTGAGTTACATATTTGCGATCAAAGTTGTAAGTTTGGTATTAGTTTCCTTTAGGGGACAACTCCTAATAAATTAGCTAAAAATATGGGAGATACCTCAAAAGACGCGTTTTGGCCTCAGGATCACGAATCCGGAAGCGCCTTTTTAATATTTTGCTTCTCTGAAGAGATATTTGCAATCAAAGTTGCAAGTTTTCATGTGGCTGTTGTAATTTTATTATGCTGCACCTAAAAACTTGCGAAAAAACGCGTACCGTGGCGCCAGCCACGGTTCAGGCAAACACCCGGACTTGGGATGGCGTAGCCCAGGGTTATTTATAATGAGCGCGGCCGTAGGCCTCCAACTCAGAAAGGTGTTCTGCACATAAATACAATGGATTCCGCCCCATTTTTGGTACCGGACCCGGTTTTTTCGGTTTTTTTATCATAACTTTTCACTTAAACAAAAAATTGAAAAGAGCGCTTCCGGATTCGTGATCCTGAGGCCAAAACCTATCTTTTGAGCTATCTCCCATAATTTTATCCAATTTATTAGCAGTTGACCCCTAAAGGAAACAAATACCAAATAAACAAAAAAGGAGGTTATAAAGGGAGAAGTAAATTTTGATAGAACTGTAAGTAAGTGTAAAAAAATCGCGCGAGCCCTACGTTTCAAAACACATACTCTGAAGTTACAGGCCGATGCCATACAAAAAGAGATTTTGTCAAAAATTGATAACTTGGAAGAACTCCTGGCTTCAGAAGACGCTTCATGGGTCGACTACGACGAAGGGTTCGGTCCCCTTGATGATGTGTCCTTGGAAGTATATAGAAACATAAATAATACCAATGACTTGCATGGCAGTTTGGTGGATAAGAGAAACATCACCCTTAAAAATTCGATATCTACAAGATGGCACAGTGTCTTATCATTACTTGATAGTCTTGGATCTCAAAGGGCTGCCATTAATAAACTTCTTTTAAACTGTAATAAAAGTGACTTAATTTTACTCGAAACGGAAGTACTACTATTGTATAAATTAAGAGACTTTTTGCAAAAATTCAAAGATGCTGTCAATATTCTTTCTGGGGACTCATACCCATCGATTTCTCTTGCGTTAATCATTCGAACTGAGATATTATCAATATTATCTGAAAACGATGACACTGATTTAAATCAGAATAATTTCAGCTTTTGTCACGATCATTTATTGCAACAAATAAAAAAAAATATAAAGAGTAAACTTGACTATAGATTTCCAATAACTGATATTTTAGTATGCGCAACGCTGCTGGATCCGCGTTTTAACACATTAGATTGTGTTACAGAATACTGCAAAAGCAAATGTAAGACAGAAGTACAGTTTTTGATAGAGATGTATAAAAGACTTGTTGGTGATTCATCAAAAAACGGAAATAGTGTAAACGATTCTGAAGAAACTTCACCTTCTTCTAAAATATTGAAACTTGCCAAGCGGTATTCTTCGAGTTTGAAAAACTCTAATTTAGAAGCAGAATGTCATTTGCTGCTAAGTCTGTCTTCCAATCAGAATGTTTTAGAGTTTTGGAGGGAAAAGGCGGCTGCAATGCCCTTGCTATCCAAGCTAGCAAAAAAAGTTTTATGCATACCTGCAACAAGTACGCCGAGTGAGCGAGTTTTTTCTATAGCTGGTCTGACAGTCACAAATAAGCGGTCACAGCTAAGCCCTCACAACATTAACAAAACAATTTTTATCCATGACAACTACGAGTCTTGTGTAGAATATTTAAAATGATTATTTTTCGCTATGAAAAGAGACACATACAACTTTATAAACATAAGTTATACACAACAACAACTGTACAAAGAAGTGAAATGGTACACATTTTTTTTTAAACTAAATAAGTAAATTTCTATCAATGTAAGCATTACAATAGCTTTACTTTTATGTTAACAATGTATACAAAGACTGAATTGATATAATATTACACTATAAACATATATTTTAAATCACACATGCATATTGTAGTGATCATAACAAAGCCTTCGGTTAATGTACATAATTTTAGTCCTTGACTCAATATGTAACATAGTTATTTCAGAGTAAGAATTTGATTAAAAGACTGCTATGCGTTATGTTTTTAGTATTCTTCTATATCTAATATCTTTAAACGAGTTAATCTTGTATATTTGTATATTTGTATGTTCGGACTATCTCGAGAACCGCTTGACCGATTGGGATGAAATTTGGCATGGAGATAGTATGATCGATTTTAAGATAACCCACTTTAGGGTTGCCACTTGGGGCGGTTTACAGGGTTGCCACCTATCCCATTTTTTTTAATTATGGAGCAAGATATGCCAATATGGGTATCATATGAAAGGTATTTTCGGCTAGATACCAACTAAAATATTTTCAAGTAGGGTTGCCACCTTACCACAATATATTTGTATATCCGTTACTATCTCGAAAATCGCTTGACCGAATTGGCTGAAATTTGGAATGGTGATAGTATGATCGATTTTAAGACTATGCACTTTAGGGTTGCCACTTGAGGCGGTTTACAGGGTTGCCACCTATCCCATTTTTTTTTAATTATGGAGCGAGATATGCCAATATGGGTATCATATGAAAGGTACTTTCGGCGAGATACCAACTTAAGTATTTTCAAGTAGGGTTGCGACCTAGGGTTGCCACCTTACCGCAGTACTATCTCGAGAACCGGTTGACCGATTTGGATGAAATTTGGTATGGTGACAGTATGAAGGATTCCAAGGCTATCTACTTTAGGGTTGACATTTCGAGTAGTTTACAGGGTTGCCACCTATCCCATTTTTTTAATTATGGAGCAAGATATGACAATATGGGTATCATATGATAGGTATTTTCGGCGACATATCAACTAAAATACTTCCAAGTAGGTTTGTCACCTAGGGTTGCCCGCACTATATTTCTATATCCGGTACTATCTCGAGAACCGCTTGACCGATTTGGATGAAATTTGGCACAGTGATAGCATGCCTGATTCTAAGACTATCCACTTAGGTGTTGCCACTTGGAGGGCTTTTAAGGGTGGCAACGTATCTCATTTTTTTTTTTTAATATTGAGTAAAATATGCGAATATCGGTATCAAATTAGAGGTATTTCCGGCGACATTTCAACTAAAATATTTCTAAGTACAGTTGCCATCTAGGGTTGTCACCTTATCGCAGTATATTTGTATTACAGGGTTGCCACCTATTTAATTTTTTTATTTATGGAGCTAGATATGCCAATATGGGTATAAAATGAAAGGTATTTTTGCTGACATACCAACTAAAATATTTTCAAGTAGGGTTGTCCGCAAAAAGTCCATTACGGCTACGAAAATTACAAAATTTTAATAATTTGCCCACATATAAAGGACAGAGTAACACATCCTCACAAGTTTGGTAAGTAAAGTTAGCACTAAATTGATAGCACCGAGCAAGCTCGGTCACCCAGGTACTTATATTATAAAATGTGAAACATTTAAAGTTACGTTCATTTACATTACATAAAAAATGTACCCAAAATTTTTTGTCAGTTCAATAAAAATCCCAACAATTGTAATTATGGAGTTTTTAAATTCAACATGCGATTTTTTTATACCACCACGCCGGCGCACGCCGTCGGCGCGCCGCGCCGGCGTAGTCGCCGCCGCCGCTATAAAATGGGCCTTACGCCGCCGCCGCCGACAAATTTGACGGCGTATACCTCTAGTATGTACCTACAGAGAACGTTCTCTGGTACCTATGTACATTCCTCCATGCGAATTGCAAATATCGTTGAAGCGTTGATAATCTCGAAACTGCAATGACTGTTAACGATGTCGATGATATCGACTAAGGCAAATGCAGTTGCAGTTGCCAATTTCCAATTGTTAATATTGAACCAAGAAACGGCAAAATTATTTTATATCAAAATAAGTATAAAAAGTATACATTTTTTCCTCCATTAACTTTTATTACGCTAGGAATGCGAGCAATATTTTTTCAGTTAGGTAAATAGGAGGTAGCGAAAAAAGTTCGTTTATTGGTGGCTCTTATGAAAAAAAGTTTGTAGATACCAAGGCGAATAAATTTACAGGTGACTTTTTCCCCACCATATGACTTCTTCTTCTTCCTGGAAAATCCAATCGTAGCTGTCAAATTTCTTATGTTGTTGCTTTGTCTGACATTTTTAGCCACAAGGAGTGTGTGCGTGCGTGTAGATCTGAATTCGCTCGAACACACCTGTAATGAATTCGCCTTGGTAGATACATAAGTTGGTTTCTTTTTTTAGACCCAATTTAGCGAACTTTTGTTTGCACCCTCGTAATCGTACCTACAAAAATATAAATTTCCGTCAACGAGTTCGGGAATTCCGTTTTAGCTTTAAGCAACACTCAACTGCTTTTACCCCACTTTCCTAATATTACAATACAATTTTCTCTGCAACCTCCTACCCCGTTCGCAGCAATCGCCCTACGCTAACTTAGACGAGGTGAAGAACTTCATATTACTTACGGCTATAGGTCTTTGGCGTGAGCAAGCATGCGATGCTGCACCTTTGATAGTGGAGCATATCGAAATTAGCTCTAGCTGGCGGTCTGGCTAGTTGGTGTGCTAAGCGTTGCTGTCATTCTGCCACACCATTGCCCTGACGCATTCGAGGTTAACGTTAACTGTAACGGGGTAAAGCAAATAGCTTCGTTTCTTTCCTGCTAATTATGAATAATTATTCCTGAAAAAGCGTTTTTGAACAAAAATAGCAGCGAATTCAGCAGCTTTTTGACATTTAATTGAGAGAGAGAGCGCCAATTCGCTGCAAGTTTTTGCTGGAGATTTTTCGTCCAGCAGAAACTAGCAAGCAGGAACAGCTGATCGGTGACATGGCAAAATAACAAAAAATGTAAATTCAAATTGTTAGCCAATCAGAAACGTAACAGCTGTTTTTTCTGCAAGTTTCTACTGTTTCCTGTTCGACGAAAAATTAGCAGAAATGAGATTTTGACAGCTTTTTACAAGACTCTCTTCTGCTGACAGTTCTTTACTGGATTTTTCAAGAAACATACCTAATGTTGACGTTGTGAGCTGCAACTGTTCAGCGCCTCCCGTTGCACAAGCTCCATTCGATCGTTCGTTCATGCATACGAAATTTTATTTTTATTGCAGATTTTGCATGCTGCACCGTTTTCTATTCTCCAGTCTGTAAGGCGTTTATATTTACATTGAATTACTTCTTTTAGTTTGTTTATCTGCTGAGGAATATTTTCAACCGTGAGGAGGAAGTGTTGCCTTCTAATTGTATTTCATCGTTTCATATGCAAACTTTGAGTAATTATGGACCCACACACGCTTTTACGCAAAAAAAAAAAAATCAAATAACGTCCCTGAACTTGTTTCACACCTCATTAATATGCAACAAATACATGGTTCAATTATACAGGTTGAGTTATCAACAAGACGAACAAAAACTTTTTTTATTTACAAAAATGGGCATATTGTCAAACTCAAAGCGAATTCTAATTAAGTTGTGTTCGTTGAAACAAATCAGTAATAACTTTGGCTCACTTTTTTTTCTGAACAGTTTTCGTTGAAACGAAGTAGTGGTTATCAGCAGGGGGAAACTTTGTGAGAGTGCACCACGCTTTGGGAAAAACTACTTTGGGAGAATGGTAGAGGAGGTCCTACACATCTCAACTGTAAAAGTAGAAACTAAAGGAAATTTTTATTTTAGTGTGTACATATGTATGTATATGGGTACCTACCGAAAATCGGATAAAATATATCAAATGAAGTACCCAACGACGCGCATTTACATCTTTATTAAGAATCTGAAAACATAAATAAAATATCTCAATTCTATCAAAAGTTATGCGCGAAAAACCGCGCGAAACCCCAAAAAATTACACTTTCCTATAAGAGACCGGGGGCTTAATCCACAATTTGTTTATGTAAACAACTTCGACGCACTTTTTTATCTTGACATGTTTCCTTTTTTCCAAAGCATAGTGCACTGTGCGAAAGTCAACCCGTTTATTCAATTTTTACGGTAAAAATGCAGAAAACAAAAGTGATTCACATAATATTTGGTGGAAAGTACCCAAGATTACTGCCAATATCATCAGTGTTCCTTCGACGAGGACTTAAGATACA
This sequence comes from Campiglossa producta, assembly GCA_964058755.1. Taxonomy (NCBI): domain Eukaryota; kingdom Metazoa; phylum Arthropoda; class Insecta; order Diptera; family Tephritidae; genus Campiglossa; species Campiglossa producta. The sequence goes on along the minus strand of CAXKVI010000004.1, from coordinate 84,947,526 downwards.
CATGCAATTCACCAAACGAGCCGAAGGCGAATTTGGATTTTGTGCAGGGCGAATATTTATTTTGACAATCTGCCCACAAATTTACAAAAACAAAATACATGGGAATTCGCCTTTGCCTCAACCTGTATTATTGAACCGTGAACAAATACATTTAACTATCAGGTCCCTCTGCTTTCTGCAACGTCTGTGATGTATTCTATGGGCCCTCTATAAAAAAATTTTATTTATTTTTCACGAAAGCTTAACATAATATGCAAATGCAGAAAACATTCTTGCTATTCTCTGGTCACTAAAAGAACATACATAACCAGTAAAACTGCCGTGTTCCTCGTGACATATGCCCCCAGTCCAAATAAAGTTGTCAATACGGACATACTACTAGGATGACCGCTGGTGATGCAGGTGTTTTCTGGCACGGCGACCCCACAAAGCTGATATTTATATGGGGCTAAACTTTTCAAAACTACAAGTATTATTTTCATACAAGTTTTTTTTTTCTTGCAAGTAATAAATTTTCATAAATGTTTTAATTTAAATAGAAGTATCATTCTCATATAAGTATTATTTTTCATAAAAGTATTATTTTCATACAAGTATTATTCTTTTTGTACAAGCATTATTCTTTATAGAGTATTATTTTTCATTCAAGCATCGTTATCATACCCTTTATTTCATACAGGTTATAATTTGCATACAAGTTTACAAGAATTTTTTAATACAAGTATGTACTATTTTTCATTCAATTACTATTTTTCGTACATACAAATATTATTTTTCATACAAATATAATTTTCATACAAGTACAATTTCTCATACAAGTATAATTCTCACACAACTATTACTTTGCATACAGATATTATTTTTGATACAAGTATAATTGCAAATCGTATGGTGTTAAGTGAAAATGTCTGGTGTAATTCCTTGTTGTAAGTTGTAATTAGAGTCTAACTATACCCTTTATCATAATTATAGGACACCTCGTTCTGATAAGTTCTAATACCTTATGTAATTTTATTTTAATTTTAATTTTTTGCTAATAAACTTTTACCAAACGGTTTTTTAACTTTAAAAAATCAGAGCAAACGCTTAGAGCGGATACTTTCACTGCTTTCAATTTAGAATTCTATTAGTAAACAAGTAAGGAAGTCTAAGTTCGGATAAGCCGAACATTAAATACCCAGTGTATGGAAACAATAGTAGTACCTATAAGATATATATTTTCTATATATATTATAAATTGGGAAAAACGAACTCAATACATTTATTAGTTAGTTTATAAAATTAATATTTATTTATGCTACGGTATAACATATATGTACAATGTTCGTGTGCGCTCAAAATCTTACTTAAAGTTGAATACATTTCTTACTTCTAATATACTTACGCCCAATTTGTGACAAAGTTTTAAATTGAAAAAAAATACGTTTGGGCCAGTTTTTCGAAGCTCGAATTGTTTTCAAAGTTATAGCTATCACCACTTTTCGAAATTCCTTACTTTTTGATGATTTTCTCACGATTGGTCAAACCGATGGTATCTTCTACCAAACGACGATTCTAACTTTTGCAAAAAAAAAATTTTTTGCAAATATTATTCGCAATTTTTAGCTTCTCCATCGTGGTTAGATGGCGCTTTGTATGATGTTGTTGGGCATTCCATTAGTAACTATTGGCAAAAAAAAATTTTTTTGGCACTTTAAGGGGGCGGGAGTTATTTACATTTTTTTACAGACTAATAAATTTTTTATGAAATTTTGTTTTTCTCTTTGTACTGTGGACTATGAAGACAAAAAATGTAAATAACTTCCGCTCCCTTAAAGTGCCAAAAAATTTTTTTTTTTTGCTAAAGCTGGAATTATTGGTGATGTTTGTCGTAACGCTGTAGTCGTATCCAATCAGCTGATTCGACCAACCTTATGGGATTTAATGCAATCGATTATTGGTGCCATATCGTAACGCTAAGGTCGTAACCGGATCGTAGCCAACCCATTGGTGTTTGGTTTTCCGCGGTAACGTAAACAGCTGATTACCTTTTTTGTTCTTTTAATTTATTTGTTTTGCATTAATTTTTCTAATTTATTGGTTTTTGCTATTTGGTGAGCTATCATTTCACATTTTTTAAGAAAATATGAATTAAGATTGTGTTCATAGCTGAGTTTTTGCAGTCAATCAGCTGTTTACGGTTACCGCACCAACAATCGATAAAAATGTATCGCATAGGGTTGCGTTATGGATACGACTACAGCGTTACGACAAACATCACCAATAATTCCAGCTTAACAGTTACTAATGCAATGCCCAACAATGGATGAAGAAGTTAAAAATTGCGAAAAATTGTATACGTATTTTTGTTTAATCGTTCTAAGCCATACTACCAACTTTCAATAAAATACATGGCCGTCGAAAAAATTATAGGTGGCTCACTTAACAAAATTAACTCATCTTTTAAGACTCGTTAATAGTAGACAATTCCTTACAAATTTAACTACCAAATTATACTATAATTATACTATTTTAGTTATTTACCTTACCGAATTATGTCAATTTATGTGATTTTCGAAATTTTCCATATTGAAAGTGGACGTGATTGGAAGGCGATTTCGTTTAATTTCAACAGGTATACTTCCTATAACTATAGTATACCTTGTGCCGAATTTCACGATTCTACCGTAATCAGTTTAAAACTTACGATCAGTCTATTAGGTGATTTTCTAAATTTTCGATATCGAGAGTAGCCGTGGTTGGACGGGAGGGTACTAGTATGTTTTTTGCCAAATGTCATCGTTCTACCATAATTTTTTTTAAAGTTACGACCAGTCGAATTTTCAAAAATGCCTCCCTTGATAGTGGGCGGTACCACGCCCACTTTTTAAAATTTAACCAGAACCTCCCAGAAAATCATAATAGAATGATAAGAGAGATTCACCTATGAAATTATATCATTTTATCAATTTCAGCTACCGATATATGTCAGTTTATGTGAACTTCGAAATTTTCGATATCGAAAAAGGGGGCGTGGTTATCATCCGATTTCGCCCATTTTTAATAGCAACCTACTTTGGCCAGAAAGTAAGGTTTAAAGCAAAATTAATGCAAATATCTAAATTTTTAGTCAAGTTGTCTGTTGATCTATCAGTCTGTCATGTCGCCTTTAATTGCACAAATTTTGAAGCTCTGTAGTATACTATAGCATCAGCCAGCGACAGCTTAATTTGTTAGGTGCTGATATTTGCGTTGATGACTATGCATGGTATAAGTTAGGATTAGAGTTCGGTTTTCAGTCAAAAATGATAGTGTAACACACAGATAGGATAGACATATAGCGTATAGGGAGCGCTTCAAATTGCAGCTTTCGTTTGTGACATTTGTTTTGAGAAAATGCACATCATAATTTACATGGGTTTTCTTGCCGCATTGATTTCTTAACTGCCACTTAAGTGAGTCAACGTATAACATTTGCCACTGTTCAGTGGGCGGTAAGTTCAACTATATACGACTGCTGCGCACTGTTAGTATAAAGTACTAACAACATCAACACCAAGTAACTACTTAATTGGGGGACTCATTAAACCTTATAAACACCTTATAAAGCGTGTAAACGTATAAATTTATCAGGTGTGTAAATGAACTGTCAAAATTTGTATGGAACGCAGTTTACACAAATTTGATAAACTTCCGCGTCGATTTTGCTGTGTAAAAAGTGCGTAAATTTATCCAAGACAATGACGAAGTTCGACATGTAATTTTTTTAATGCATTCAATGCACACTGGAAATAAATAGAAGAATATGCTGAAAATGGGTTGAAAATTACTTTTTTAATGAGAATTTCGAAATAAAAAGTGTATGTTTAACATCAAGTACACATAAATTTATCTAGGGCGTTCATCTAACTGAGCTGATAAATGTATAAAGTTATGCATTTCGTAAACTTATAAGGTATGATGAATCCCCCTAATGTCGACATAACCAAAGAAGGTAAATTTATAAATTTACATTCTTTGACATAACTAACAAAAGTAACAGCGCTTACGGCGGCTGTGGCGGTGGCAGTTGTTGAGTCACTTCGGGTGCCACAAGTTGCATGCAATTCCATACATATATTTTGCCACTTAAGTGTGTGTCCTACTTGAGAAAGTAAAAGAAAAATAGTCACAAAGAACGCACCCACAAACACCACTGTCGCACCATAAACATTTTAGAACCAAAAAATGTTGGGAAAATGGACCAAAAGTACAAATAATTCCTCTTATTCATGCCAATTCTAAACAAATTTTAAAAAAATTTTAGTGAATCGGTGCAAACCGTTTCACCTTTTCATACATTTTTGCTCACAAATTATATGAGAGTGAGAAAATCTCCAAAATGAAAAATTGTTTAGAATTGGCCTAATTATTTCTACCCTCTTTGGTTCCTCTTATTATTTCTACCCTCTTTCTACCCTCTTTGATGGCCTCTCAACTACAGGGCGGTAAGAAAAATAAGAAGTTAGCGACAGACACGCCTTTTTCGCTTCTACAAACTCGACTTTGTTAATTTCATGGCGAAATTTGTGGCATCAAAAGAATTTAAATGGATGTAAGAGGATTAAATATTTTATTCAGGTAAGAAATTGCCAGCAACTTAAGTGAAAATCCAGGAAAATTTACCCTAACAACGAAGAAAACGTTGTTTAGACAGCACTGGTGTAGATTGATCTCTCTACATACTAGAGTCTGATTTTCTGACCCAAGATGAACAGAGCGCCATAATTTTCTTCTTCCATTACGGGGAAAGTACACAATTATTGGGTAGACTGGACTTAGGTCCGACGAAAAAAAAAACATAACAAAGCTTTACAAGAGTTTAGAGATGCTCACAGATGAGTTCCCGAACGGCCCATAACATCACGATACCTTTACCAATGTCCAATGTCCATTAATTAAGTTTAAATTAAGTTTTTCCCCAACGCAACATTGATTTGTATTTCCACTTAAGCAGAAATTTGGGGTCAATAACTTTGCTCAAGCACACTTAAAGAAATAGTTAGTGGGCTCTTCCACCACAAACTCCTCCGTTGGCAATTTGAATTCCAAAAAGAAATATATAAAATAAATAACCAAAGGAGCCACCAATTGACCCATATTCTATTTTCAAAATAGGAACTCACCTTTTTTTTACAATTCTCATGATGTTGCAATAGAATATGAATAAAAATAAAAAACCAACAACAAAAAACCAGCTATGGAATGCATAATGCAACTCCCACCTCTGCATTTGAAGCAACACTCGAATACAGCGCCAATGTTGACAACTCAAGTGATAAAGTCATCAGAAACAAGGTAGGTACGCAGCAAAAAAGGAAAAGCGACCAATGCAAAACAGACAGCGCGACTCAGCGACTGACGGTCTAACGAGTATCCCACCTTTGGGAAGTCCGTTTGTCGTTTTTTTACTGGCCTCTGAGTGGACTTTCATGTCAGCAATCAGCACTAAGGAGGGAAAAATAGCAGCAAAGCAATAAAAATTGGAGTAACAAGCGCATGAATATATGTATATTGTAGGTACTAAGATTAAACCGTCCAGAGTGCTGCGGTAGGAATGAGAGCGCAAGACAAAGTTGCTTGATGCAGCCCAAAAAAAAGCTTATCAGCTGGAGGGAACACAAAAGCGTAAAAGAAGTTTCAAGTATCTACTAAATTCTGACAAAGAATGGTCGAGTTAAGCTGAAAGCATTCAGCCAAATACATAAATAAGAGACAGTGAAGGAGCGTTCTGAACTGTCGTACATATGTAACTATTTTAAGATGCCATAGAAATGCACTTGTTATTACAAAAAAACGCTTTTTTAATTCGTATTGTCCCTAGACCAGGACCCGGCAAAATTGCAAGTGAAGGGGTGTTAGCGAAAGAGCAGTCATCGCATCTGTTTGCTCCATCGCTCACTAGCAAGTACCGAAACCGTGTATAACCATGGGCATCCATTTATTGGTCAATGCGATCATAGCAACAATATCATTGTTCGAGAGGCCAAGCAAAAAGCGAAATAATCTATGTGAATTTGGTTCTCACATTTTCGGACAATTGTCCCACTAAGTGCCTAGGCCTGTCCTAGACTGTGAATGTAGTAGGTATTTTTTCAAGTATCTGAGAGGTATGTGCTAAGTTCTATCATCGTTTAACCAATTTTCCAGTTGCTTATTAATGCAATTAATATTGAAGTACCTGGGGGACCAGCTTTCCGAAATAAATTTCCAAAGTATATGGAACACTAAACGCGAAAAGAACAAAATCAAGAATCAAGCTACTCCGTTTGGTGGTTATGGTAGATACATCATACCAAAATTTTCTATTTTAAATTTAGAAATTGCTATCCTTTTTACATTCCAATCAAATAGGTGGCAACCCTATATTTCGTTCTAAGTGGCAACACCCAAGTGGAAAATCCAAAAATGTAGCACACTACCTCCATTATTGCCAAATTTCACCGAAATGCCCTAAGGTGGCAACCCTAGGTGACAACCCTTCATGGAAATATTTTCGTAAGTATACGGTAAAAGGTATTATTTCCTCTGTAAAATGTACCAAAACGCATTTTCGTGGCATTAGGTTTCGATGTTATCTATGTATAATCAGTTTATATAAATGCCCAATAGACCTCTGCATGACTCCATCCAAAACGGCAAATGAATCATTCATATTTAATTTGAATTGAATTGAATTGGCTTTGCTTTGCTTTGAATTTGAATACCTGGCTGTTTGAAATAAATGTCCACTTTGAATATTCAAAAAATTTCAAACGAAATTGAATTCATATTTTGACATTTTCTTTTAATCCCAACAATTATTTCTGTAAAAGTTTTTTAGAATTGAATGTTGGATTGTAAATTTGAATGCTACATGTGCATTTCATACATATATCTTCAAAATGGACTTAAGTCCAGTCTTAACAAAAGTTGTTAATTTTTCTGTTAAAAAAACATATCTTCGGTGATTCTGCAAAACGACGTAACGGGCATTTTCAAAACGGTGTATGCGGTTTTTCAATTACAAATTATAAAATTCTAAGACAACTCTTATCAAGATCGATTCTTTTAGAATAAAGGAACAAGTCTTAATTGCAAGGGCTATAAAAGTGTTTGTCACAAACGTCGTTTACGCGGTCTCTTAGATGCCCGATGAGTGGATTATAATAAATATTTTTACTAGGGTTTTTTCAAGCATTTTTCTGAATTATTTTAGGATTGAAAACCACATGCAGGGCTATTTATAGCAGCCAACTTAACCAAGAAATTTTAGCCAGATGTATTTCTAACCCTCACAAAACTCAAAACTCTACAATTACAAATAAAATACATCCATTTATGCTCTATAAAGCCAAAATTACTAATACTCTACACCTTTATAAAAAAATATGTGAAATTGTAAGCTGTGTAGCCAATATATCGCTCATTTGCTGCAACGTCGTCATAACTCAAAAAATTTGATATCAGAGAAAACGCATTTTTAGTTTTTGAATTAATGTATATTTATATGGGATATGTAATTAAAGCAAAGGCTTCTATCGCGATGCTGCGTGAAATGTTAAAACCTCGGATATAAAACTTTGTCAGTTGATCAAGAATATTGTTTCCGATATATTAGTGATGTTAACTCAAAATTTGGGTTTTTTGAGTTATGACGACGTTGCAGCAAATGAGCGATATTTGTTTTGAATCAGAATGAATAAAAATATTTTCATTTCAATTTTGAAAATTTTAGGCAAAGTGAATATTCAAAATATAAAATATTCAAGGCAGAGTTTTTTGGTTCTTCAAATGGAAAATTCAAATTTACTGTATTCTATTGTACCCAAAGTTTGAATCCATTCATGCAGGGCTCTAATGGTTTTGGTTGGCCTAATTTTAATTTAATTTATTTGACAGTTAGTTTTGCGGCTGCCATATGAATAATAGACATCCAAAAATTGTTATCGCTATGAAATATTTGAGGAATATTATTCAGAACTAGCTGGTGCCGGCGACTAGAGCTGGAAAACTATCGATATTACCGCCTTGCAATATTTTCGATATTTTCAAAACTTACTATCGATAGTATCGATACTATCGAAAAAATTTAAGTAGGTCGAAGAATTTTATAATTTTCAAAATTTTAGTTCTACACACATAAAAATTTTAAGAACACAAAACTTGTTCATAGTCAAAATTAAGTAGGTACTTACAGTTCGTGGTGGCTTTTAGACACAATTTCCAACGGTCTATCTGTCAAAAAAGCTGCCTCTAACTTAAGGTACCTATGTATATTATTTCGACTATGATTCCGCCCCATTGATTTCAATAAGGTGTTGGATCAGCTGATATATATATGTATATCATACATATATCAAACCATATATGGTTATGTTGCGGTGAACATTACAGAAGATTAAGTTAGTATTTATTCCTTGCATAAAACAACAAAACCTGAAAGGGTCGATATATCGCTATCGTAAAAAAAACATCGATAGTGAGCCACAAAAAAAACTATCGATAATATCGATAGTGCCATCAATTGTTTTCCAGCTCTACCGGCGACTTCGTATGTGTAGCTTATACGGCTGATACTTAGCGCAAATTCCGAATTATCTCCGCTTTTGGGAGTTAACTTGAGCATAATCTTCATTATAAACTCCCAAAAATGAAAAAGATTTGAGCGGCCACAACAAAATGTTCGCTGGCAACACTCTTCAGATAAATAAACAAAAACTGCAAGAAAACGCATATTTCTTGCAGTTTACCGCTATTTGCCGCTAGAAATAGTAAGGCCAACTACCAACATTACGGTTTACCGCTACTGCACACTAGAGTCGCTATAAAATAAGCAATTCCCAGTGACATCTAGTTTTTAATAGCAAGTAATACAACACAAAGCACTAGATGGCGCGATTGTTAATCTTCAATTTTGTGTGTATCAGGGTAAAATTTGGATCTGATTAAAGAAGATTTATTGGACGTAATCTCCGTGTGTGTATCAAATGGTTTATGACAGCATTCATAAACACCTTTTGTTTGATACGCATAATGTACTAACACATTTTTGTGGAAATATTTGTCGATACCTGCGAAACTGGTCGAGCTATCGAAATTTTAAGATATCTCCCAAACCATTTCAGATATTTCAATGAATCACATCGCATATTATAGCACTCATTGACACCTTTCGTTTGACTCCCATATTGTACTAAGACATTTTTGGTCACCCCTGGTCCACATATTTGGCGATAACCCCAAAACCCGTTGAGATATCGCAAAAAATAATATCTTAAACTTTAAGTTGAGCGTCTAGCAATCTAATACGGCTGATACATTAGCGCAAATTCCGAATTATCTCCGCTTTCGGGAGTTAACTTGAGCATAATCTTCATTATAAACTCCCAAAAATTAAGAAGATTTGAGCAGATATCATAACTATTTGACCGCTACTGTCATCGATAAATAAACAAACATCGCAACGACCACTACCAAAATTACGAGTTCGCCGCTACTGGACACTAGATGTCACCAAGAAATAGCGACATCTATTTTAAACCGCAAGTACTACAACCAAAGCCATCTAGTACGCTGATTGTTAATCTTCAATTTTGTGTGTATCAGCGTAAAATTTGGATCTGATTAAAGAAGATTTATTGGAGGTAATCTCCGTGTGTGTATCCATAGCATTAGTTTACCTCATCAAACAAATCGTTCATCCGTTTTATGAAGATTTGTGTGGGCTTGACTGTTTCTAAAAGTTTTTTTTTTCTTGTCCAAACAATTTTAGATTCTCCATCATCACTAATTCGGAGTAGACCGAATTACTAAGTAATGCTATGGATACACATACGGAGATTATCTCCAATAAATCTTCTTTAATCAGATCCAAATTTTACCCTGATACACACAAAATTGAAGATAAGCAGCATTGAGAATTACTACTTTGGTTGTTATTGCACCATATTCTTACTTACCTTTTACCATGATATAAATACTATACAGGTAAAACCGTTCTCTCTTTTGATTTTATTATGACGTTTTTAAGCAATATAAAATGTGTCAGTATATAAGTCAAATAGAAAAAAATATTCAAAAAATTTAAAATATGAAAAATTTGAAAAAAGAATCCAAAAATATTTTCCAATTTACACTGCACGTTTAGGTCGATACCTGGACACTGTAAAATGCCAGGAAATGAGATGGTAGATTAGCCTGCTATAGGGGCACATTCGTTCCGCTTTTACAGCCCTTATTTAACAATTCTAGCAATAGTTATAATCGCAAATTGAAGAGAAATAAAATGAAATTATTTTGCTTTGTAATTTAGTTGATTGAAAATACCAAATAGAAAAGTCGTGGCAAAAAATAAATGAGTATGAGAATTGCTTAAAAATGTCATTAGTGTCATTAACGGTTTTACCTGTAGTATTTATATCATGCCTTTTACAAACCAGCGCGACGCCTATCTGTCAGCTACCCTTAATTTCCTAGTGTTTCTTGCTGTTGTGGTCTACAAAGAGGGCTTTTTTGTGCCGGCAACCTTTTTTAACAAATGTAATGAGTAGCTCTGTAAAGTTAGTTTGCTCAATAATTTCAAAACTTTATAAAAATTTAAAATCTTTCAAAATATTTAAAAAAATTATTTAGTTTATGTTTAACGCGGTCAATTGCTTCAGCGAAATCAAAAATTGAGTACGTTAAAATGCAAACACGTACCAAATTTGGAAGTTCCGTACCCGGAAAATTCGTACCAAAAATGGTACATTTCGGCTAAAACGGCAACCGTTGTTATGGTAGGTTTTAAATTAACATGGAAATGTCTCTCACAATCAAGAAATACTATTCGCAAATGGAAAAATATACTTAAAAAAATTACTTTCAATTGATGCACTTTAGTTGAAATTATTTGAGATTGCAATTTCAATGTTTCTAAGACGTTGGCAACATTTTTTGCTGCAAAGAGATGATTACGCCATGAAAAACACTTTTTTATTCCAAATACTCAGAGTGTAACCCCAAATAGTTTATAGCCGGGTAGCGAAATTTTCACGTGAAGGCAATACCAAGCCTTAAGTAAAAAGAGTTCTGTTTTTTTCTACCCTCTTTGTTGTCTATTTATGTACAGAGTGTTGCCAGTGGGAATTTTTTAAAACTACTCAAATCTTCTTAATTTTTCGGAGTTTATAATGAAGATTATGCTCAAGTTAACTCCCAAAAGCGCATTTAATTCGGAATTTGCGCTAATGTATCATCCGTATAACTGAGCTGCCCTCGAAACACTCATTTTTTCGAAGTTGTTCGGGCGGATGTGGGTTTCAGTCAATTTTGGACATACTTTGTAATTCTCATTGGCCCTGTCCAAATCAAATAGCTTAACGACTGGTGCCTTGCTAATAACACCATCTCGTGTAGTGATATCCCCCTGGCCTAAGAAGTTGTTTCTAATATTTTTGACCAGGTGAGGGGGATCCCACATAAAATGGACATCTACTCCATAATATGTGACTATTTGATTATTCCTGCTTATGTTTAGAAGTTTGAAAGCAGTCTGGTTTTGTGGGCCTTGGTCGCATACAGCAGCTTTTACCTTGAGACCCATACTAGTTGCTATCTCAATGTTCTTTGGGATCAACGGCAAAATTTCAGCACCGGATACTCCATTTTTTGCGATGTAATATTTCCAGCTGCTGCAGATTCCTTTCACCATAAAGAAGAGGCATTTGTCCCCGATCTTCTTGCTACGACAATCTTCCCCAATGTCGCAAAATCCGTCAATGACGTCGCTTTTGGCGTTATACGTGAGATCTTTCTTGATCGCGACCTCATCCCACATGATCTGATATATGCGATGGGTCTCAGGCATTGGGGCAATCATATGTTTGAGGTTCTCAATTACCACTTCATCAATGCCTGGACGGATGAATCGGGTGGGACGCTCTCTGAGCAGCGTGCTTGCGCTCGGCAAATCCCAAGTCATCCTTCATAAAAGTATAAGCTTTGGTGGACATGTACGAGTAACTGATGTTTTGAGCAAGGTTTTTCTCGTTGGGCTTGTACCAACTAATTTTGCTGTCAATTATCATCCTTGCAAATGTAATTGCGTACTCGGTCGAGCTTCGTTATTGTCCTCCTCAGGGTGTTGATGGTCTGCTGCTGCCTCTTTCCCCTTTTTTGGTAAGCCCGTTCGCATTTAGCAAACTTCTATTGCTGAGATGTGCGAACGGGATTGAAGCCGGTGTCTAGACCCTCCCAGTCATAGCGAACATATAGACGTTGGCGTTTTTCTTCTAAATCAGAGAACAGTTCAAACTCTGCAAAGGTCAAGTCGGTGGCTGGCGACTTAGTCCGCTTCGTCGGTAAAGGTGCACGCACCGGCGAAGGATCAATACCGCCTCCTGTAATGGTGGGCGCCACTTGTGTGCTTTATGCCGGTGAAATTGTCACCGGCGATGGAGCACTACCAACTGCCTTGGTGGGCGCCACTTGTGTTCGTTGTTCCGGTGATGGTTTCACAGGCGATTGGAAGTGGCCTTGGTGGGCGCCACTTGTGTGCGTTTCGCCGGCGATAAAGCACTACCAATTGTCTTGGTGGGCGCCACTTTTGTGCGTTTGGTCGGTACAGGCGTAAGCACCGGAGGGGTGTAAAAGTAGGTCGCCTCCCAGTTGGTGCACCCTGGGTAACGCTAAATGAACTACATAGCCTTCACGTTAGCTTCTTGTATTGCCGGTTCTACGAGAACGGTACCAGTACTTGTGCTAAACCCATCGTGCCGAAACGACCGGGGCCGTTTTATTATATCGACTCGGCCAAGAGCAATACACTCGGGGTGACCCTGTCTGACATTTAGGCAGGGCTACACCTCGCTACAACAACAACAACAAGGCGTAAGCACCGGCCTAGCAGCACTACCACTTGCCACTTCCTTTGACACCCTATCTCCAAAAATGGTCGGAATATGCCACAACCCAAGAATTCCTAAGGACCTCTGCTTTAGGGAATTCATGCAATAAAATACTCCCGGCCGGCGTACATCCAGGTGCACAGCAATGCCGTGCGGCCTTCTCCACGAATGAGTATGGGGGTGCATTTGCATGTCCTTTAAAAGCAGTAAAAGTAAAAAATAGTTGTTTAACTCTTTGCTCTAAATGTTCGTTGGGATATAATCAAAAAACAAACTAGTGAAATATACATATTATTTTACAATTACATTTATCGGCAATTTATAAGTTGACAAAAATCTATTATTAATCGAACACATGAAAAAATAAAAAGAAAATAAAATTTGGCAAGGAAATCTACTTGGAAAAAAACTTATATGCTAGCCCTCGTATGAGGCACTAAACAGAACAAACCCACATCGACATATACATACATGGGTACATACATGTGTACATTTTGTACAAACAAAAACCAACCCCAAATAACACAGCACAAACATATGTATGTTTAAACCTGTCGGTAAACGTTCACTTTACTTTTCACTTTTTTCTTTATCACTAATTAATTTATTTATTTTTTTATCACTTTTTAACACATTTTAATTTTTCACATGCAAAATGCCACGTCATATTTCCAACTTTTTAATTCCTTTTGTCACTCTTTCAACACGAACACTCCACTCATCTTACTCATTGTTCTACAATTTTAAAGTGTATATTTTATCAATGAATTAAAAAAAAAAATACTGTGTATGTATGTATATTATAACACTATAAATCAACTGTTTGGTTTGTGAATAGTTTAAATAATTAAATTTTTTTGTTAGCACACAAAAACTGACAGATATTTTCATGCCATGTTAACTGTAAACTTGAGTATTCAATATGTTTAATTAACGTAAAAAAGCGCGTTGAAGATCCATGCATATATCAAAAGTGAAAAGCTTACTTGTACCTTCAATTTTTCAAATGTTTAGTGGTTTTTGGTTTTTTGAGGTTAGGAAAAAATTCAGACGTGCTGGACCTTAACGGACACCGGATTCGTGTTCAGCGCGTCAAAATACATAGGAAAAGGGTGGTCTGATCCCCCCACCCCGACACTTTTTTTTTTGTAGCGCTGGTAATTAAGGTTCAATTTGCGTACAAATAAGTAGGTACTTATTAATTCAAAGAGATTTTGAAATGTGTCGTAAGAAATTCGTTTTGAAATAATTCGATTTTACGTTCGTATAAACTAGGCAATAGATTGCAAATAAAAGTAAACAAAAATTAAAATTTCATAATGATGACGTCATAATTTCCGCGCCCGCACCTTTAGCATATTAACAAGAGTCAAAATATAATCTTATAAACTAAGTAAAAGTGTCAGCAAAAGCTCAAGGGTGTGCTCCTATTATCTTTTTTGTTTCTTTTTTTTTTGCATTATCAAAAGTTCTGAGGATTTGTATGTCACAAAATTTGAAGTCGTCTTTCAAAGCTCACCGCTACAAAAAAGTACGTTGACGAATAAATTGGTACCGTCATGACGGACGCAATATTTGTTTGCCTTCCTCTATATTACACATTACGGTGAACTTCACCGTTTTCTTACTTTACACTCAATTACTTTTACATGGCAGTATTTTTGACAACGTACTTCACCGCCATGTAACGGACGCTATATAGCGTCACCGCTTTCGAGGAAACCAGCCCATTACCAAAAACATACAATTACCTACTCCATTCGCGCAACACTGCGTCATAAAGTCCCGTTTACATTGCTCGATTTTTCGTTCAATTTCATGTTGATTCTGAAAATTGACTCGTGTCAACGGGTCTTGCAAAATTGCTCGCAACAAAGTTGGTAGCCAGCCGACTTTTGTTCAACTCATCATTCAACTTTTGTACAACCTTGGATTTGTTTACGAATGTCAGATGTTGAGGTCAAATTTTGGAAATAAAATTTTATTATAGGTTTGTTTATTGGGCTGCTCTAGCTTACGCCAGATTGAGATATTTCACAAAATTGTGTTTAACGAACACTTTTCTTGCTCTAGGTTGCTTCTTTTGTTTCATGAGTACGCTCAAAACAAAACTAGAGTAATCCAGATCACAAATTTCTGCTCTAGCTTTTTTATGGAGTAAGTTAGAGCAGAGAAGCAATTGTCAGTCAGGAAAAAATAAATTTTTGAAAACTTCAAAAAAATTAGCTTGCAAGAAAATCAATGTTTTTGTAAACTTGAATTTGCATTAATTTTGAAGATTTAAACAAAGAATTTCTGCTCTGAATTGCTCTATTTCTATTTTGACAGCTGCCCTGCTCTGCTCTGAACTTTTTTTTGGTCAGTAACCAAACCTTATATTTTTCACAAAATTTTTCATCAATAAATTTGTAGCAATTTTAATTGGCATGAATTCGCTTAGAACTTTTTTTCTTGATCATTACCAACACCTAGAGCAAAACCTGTGCGTTCCATCCCATCCAACTAGAAGAGTCCACAAGGCGCTCCGTTAGGACTCGCTACGCGGTGCGCTTATAAGGTATACCTACCTATTTAGGACTCTTTAAAGGTGCGTTTATCAGATAATGAAAAAGTGTTCCTTCAAGAAACACTCACTGGAAGGACTCTGCTGACTCCTCTTTTCAAATCCGTAGACGCTTCAATTAGGATCCCTTCAAGAGAGTTTTGACGGAGTCCCTTTTCGCTCCTTTTGAGCGCTCCGTACTTTGTTGGATTTGATTCGTAAAGCATTTCCTAGCTAGGATGTCCGATAATTTTATCCTCGCTAGACTAGATCTCCTTTTCCGTTGTTGTTGCCCTACCTAGAAGTAACTTTTATTGCCCCTAAATTGCCACCTTTTAATAGGATTCCAAGGAAACAAACAGTTTCAATATCGTTAGGCCAGAGTGAGAATGGTGTAAAAAAGAGTATGCTTCGAGGAGCAAGTGAATAAATGGTTAGTGTCGTGAGGAGAAGAACCACATACAGCGCAAACATTTTAGCGCTTCGGGATTCAGTCTGGATAAGTTTCGCATATTACATTGCCCTAATTCGAGCTGAACGAGAGTGTCTCCGGTTTCTCTGCAGCAGCGGTGGTACTTGTAGCAGGACGACATTCGCCTGACGGGAGCTGGCAAAGGTGTTCCCTGTCTTTGTGTGGATACTATTGAGAACCTGTCTATGAACCCATGAATCGAAAGTGGTGGTTTTAAAATGCCGTCGTTGTGAAAAAAAAAATCAATAAATAAAAATAGAATTTTTTCTATTTTCATTTAATTTTTTCAATGACATAAACAACCGTCAAATAGTTTTCAAAAAAATTGATTAATGTAAACGGGTAGTCAACTCAATTTGGAATCAACGGCATATGCGACGAAAATTGATCCCAAAATTGAACAATGTAAACAGATCTTTAAACAAACTCAATTAAATTTCTCAAAAACACATTTTCAATGGAAATCTTGGTTTGAATTCTGGATTATGATGTTGAAATATCAAAGAAATTTCGTAATTATTTTTTATGTAGTAAATACTAAGGTTTTCTTATTTTAAGAATACAAAACCAAAAGTGTCCGACTACTGGGGTGTGTCCGACCACTATTGCCTTTACCCCATAAGGTTTTTAAAATTTTCAAATTCAACGTGCAAGTTCTAAAAGTTATTCAATTCGAGTGAAATTTAGCACAGCTTATTTTTAGAACAAAATCTATCATATTCCGCCCGGCGAACCCAATATTTGCAAAAAAAGTTGATATACCTAAGGAAGAGCTTAATTGCCACACATGCACAGTAACACGTATAAAATCTAGTAAATTTTGATTCAAAATTTTTGAATGCCTGTAATTATTTTAATAGCATTTCCACGTGCTCTCTTACATTGAGCAGTTTTGCTCCTGATTAAGGTGATAGTTAACAATAATCGCACATGGCTTAGCAATTTGGAATCTTCAACTTTAAGAGTATGTAAAAATACATTGAAAAAAGTTTCAAAAATTAAGAGAAAAAAATGCCATTTTTTCCCATACAAAATGTATGGGAAAGGGCGAAAAAATATAGCCACCCCTAAGGGTTAAGTTAGAGCGATAATTTTTTGCAAGGCTTATTTTCTCATCAATCCCTAAAGTTTCAAAGGGTAAGACCGAAAAAAGAAAACAAAAAAAAAATTTTATTTGTATCACCCTAATGAATATATATTATATTATAAGTTGAACGCTTTTGAACATATCTTACTCGGCTGGTTTTTGACAATCTTTTACCTGGCTTGGAGGGTTCCCAGCTATTGCGCGCTCTGCTGGACGTTTTTGCAATATTTTCTTGGCAATTAATACCAGTATTCTGTAATTCTGTCTCATATCAAGTCACTAAATTTGAGATATTTCATTAGATACACTTTTTGTGACTTGAGATGACTCCGGTATTCTATAAGAGAAAGTCACAAGAAATTTTTTAACAAATTTTCTTTAATTAATTTCGTTTGTTACCTACCTACAACCAGATGACAAATTAGTGACTCTTTATTAAGACTAGAGATGTGAGGCAGCTTACTGAATACCAAATTGTATCAAATATGAAATAGACCACGAAATGTCTCTATTACCTAGTGACTAGATACAGCTTACAGAATTGAGGTATTATACTATCTATACCATGGTAGAAGAATATAGAGGTAGTTCTACTTCTTCTTCTTGGTCGCCATTGCCCTCATTTGACATAACCGTGTTAGTGACGTTTTCTTTTGAAAATGAGCTACCGTATTTTCATACCAAAAAAGAACCAATTTAAACTTCAAACGGAAAAAATTTTGAAGTTTATTGAAATAATTTATTTAATTTCATGATTTTCACATATTCCATTACTACCCCGCGTCAGTATCAAGTGTTGTTAGACCCGTACCAGTGACAAGGCTCCAGCCAGACACCCACAGTTCGCGGATTTTCCTATGGAAATTTATTCTGTTTTACCAATTTCACGCATTTGGGCCACTTTGGCTGCTTTTAACTACCCAATATTTTCCCATTTTTTGTAGAATACTACCCTCAAGTAGTATCGGGCATTTTTAGACTTCGTCCCATGGCAAATACTTCAGCCAGACACCTTAAAACTCGGGAAATTTCACTACTTTTCACTGCGCTTTCATATGTTCAAGCGGGTTTGACAAACTTTGACTACTTTTAAATAGCACGTTTGAGAATATATTTTTCTGTGCTTATGGGGAATATGCTGTGCGTGTGTATTAGTGTGTTTTTTGTAAGTTGCGCTACTATATAAGGTATACTATGATCTTCACACATGTGTCGTAAAATGCTATCCTTAAGTAGAATCAAGCATTTCTAGACATTATCCCATGGCAAAAACTTCAGCCAGACACCTCAAAGCTCAGTATTTTCACTAATTTTTGAATAGGAAATATAATGAAAAGAAAAATGAAAATGCATCCAAAAAAAATTTAAAAAAATGACAACATAAATACTAAAAAATGTATTTTAAGTGTGGTTATTTGGTGCTTTTGCTCATGGTAAGTTATATCCGAACTTTTTTATTTACAAAAAATAAAAAAAAAAAAAAAAAAAAAAAAAAAAACTAATGGCGGCGATATACCAACAGGTTATCATAACCTCTAACGAGATTTTTAGCCGAGCTTCTCTTTCCAACTTGTGGTGTGTTGCTTTTGAGTTTTTCCTACAAGTTGGCGGGACCTACAGTTTTTTGCCGACTCCGAACGGCACTTGCAAAGCAAATGAATTTTTTGCTGAGAAGCTTCTCATGGCAGAAATACACCCGGAGAGTTTGCCAAACTACTGCCGAGGGGCGACCCCGTTTAGAAAAATTCTTTTTCTAAATAATTTTTGATGTTACTTTTGTCGGGCATCGAACCGACACCACTTTGTGTAGAAGGCCGAACACTTAACCGCTACACCACGGCGGCCGCCAATATATCCATAGGGCCGATTTCACAATCCACGCTTGACGCAAACTGGGATTTAATTGACGTATTTTTTACGGTTACTGTCAAATTAATCGCAATTAGCATTATCCGGCTTTTCGAAAACGGCCCTTAATCTCTGGACACTTAAATCGAAAGGTTTTGTCGCATTAGTACGACGTAAAAGGTTTTTTAAACGTTATTTTTAGGTAAATATGGTTTCTAATACACATTTTTGAGCAGATATATTTTTTGAACCATTTACAAATTTTAAAGCAGCTTTATGGATCCTATTTTGTAAGTATTTTTACTTTACAAACCATGTTTTTTTCCTATATAAAAATTCCAAAAATTAAAAAAAAAAAATTACCAAAAAAATTATTTGTTGGGGTGGCAGCGCTCTGTGATCAACTGGCAAAAGATACGAATGACAACTAACACAGTTTATGTCAAAGTGAAAATACCTTTATTTTTTTTATATCATGATCTATACTCATACTAATTAACTTGAAACTTATTTGTTTTTAATAACACTGGTTTACAGCCAAAATGCACCAGAGACGCCATAGTGAAATTCCTATGTAAAATCACCTCCTAATTCCGAAAATCATGTTTATTTTTACTTGAATGGTACCGTTTTTGAAATATTTACGATTTACAGTTATTTCAAAAAACAAAAAAGATGGCTCCACTTAATCGTGTATATCTCAAGAACAAACTGAGCTCTTCCAAAACGGTTTGAAAAATTTGAAAGCTAATAAAATTTACTATAATCAGTACATACAACCCTTTTTGCTAGGTCCTGCAGATTCAAACATATTGAACAATCATTACGGATTTTTTAAATTTTTTTTGTAAAAATATAAAAAAATTTGTACTTTGCGAGGAAGCATCTCGAAAACTTTTTGTTTTTTAGCAGATATTCCCCCCCCCCCCCTCTAAGCTCTGTTTTATTACAAAAAAAAAACAAGCTATCAGTGAACAAAATCGATGAACTAATACAAAAGTTATAAGCATTCAAGTAAATATATCCATTTAATGCTTAAGTACCCTACTGGTACATATGTGTTAGTATTCGTATATCAGTTAGTTAGCAGGTAGATTTTCGAAAAGTTATTAGATACAAAAAGCTGTTAGTGTCGTTTTCTCAGACCTAGGTACATTTTAAACAAGAGCATATTTTTGAGGCAGGTAGTGTTTTCTTTGTAGAACTAGGGAACCTTTTTGTTTAGGTAGGCTTGAATTTTTACTGGATCTAAGTATAAATAAGAGTACATGCGCCTTGTTCCTTCATAATATCTGCAAGGCTCGCCGGATACTGTTCAGTTTATAATTGCAGTTTATAACCCGTCATTTACTTTAAAATAAAAAATGAATAAAAGGGCGCGAGAGTTTGAGTGTACAAATGATCCAGATATGTTCTGTTTCATCTGCGGTCAATTTATTGTTAAAAGTATGAGACGTGTGTTTTCAAATCCTTTGAAAGTTACATACTGTAAGTGTTTTGGAATTGAGCCTAAAATCAATGAAAAACCATGGACACCGAACACTGTGTGCACCACATGCCGAGTCGAATTGATTTCTTCGGAAACCGGAACAAAAAGGTACGTTGAAAAAATTAGGAATTTGTTCCCTTTTAATGCATAGCTGACTAATTTCTGAAACTATCTATTTAGGCGACGTGTGAAATTTATTACACCAATGAAGTGGAGGGAACCAACTTGCCATTCAACGGACTGCTATATTTGTACTACAAAAGTACTTGGGGTTGGAAAGTCCAGAAAAGTAACCTATGCGAGCGTATCTACAGTGTCATTATCAGAACTTATTTCAACAGAAGCGACATTGCCAGAATCAAATTTAACTTTAGTTCCGGCTCCAGTTTCATTGTCAACAGTAGTATCTGATTACGCGGCATCATGTTGTACTGAATTTCAAACGGAAAACGAAAGAAATTCTTTGTCACAAGCACAACTCAATGATTGGATAAGGGAGTTGGAATTGTCAAAGGAAAAGGCCGAACTACACGCCTCTCGAATGCAACAATTTAAATTTGTTTCATCCGATGTTAAGGTAACATATTATAGAACTCGTCACGAAGAATTTTCCAAGTACTATACGAAGGAGGACAGTGTTTGTTACTGCAAAGACATTGCTGGTCTATTCAAACAATTTGGTGAACCATATGATTCAAAAGAGTGGCGATTGTTCATAGACGGCAATAAATTAAGTTTAAAGGCCGTATTATTGCATATTGGCAACCAAAAGCCATCTATCCCGATCGCGCATGCAGTAAATACGAAGGAAATATATGAGATAATGCAAAAATTGCTCAAGGTAATCAAATACGAAGAACATGATTGGAAAATATGTGCCGATCTTAAAGTCGTTGGAATGCTATGTGGTCTACAAAGTGGATACACAAAATACTGTTGCTTTCTATGCAAATGGGATAGCCGAGCTCGTCAAGACCACTACATCATAAAGGATTGGCCAGAACGAATCGAGTTTCAAGTTGGGGTATATAACATAAAATACTCTCCACTTATAAAGAAGGAAAAAATAATTCTACCTCCGCTCCACATCAAGCTCGGCCTTATCAAAAACTTTGTGAAGGCTTTGGACAAAGAAGGCGAAGCTTTTCATCATTTGAAGACAATCTCCCCAGAGATTTCAGAAGCAAAAATAAAGGAAGGGATTTTTGTGGGACCGCAAATAAGGAAAATGATGACCAATAACCATTTCAAAGAACTATTGTCACCAGTGGAGGCAGCAGCGTGGTCGTGAAAAGGTCGTTACTTCTTTTTTAGGCAAACACAAAAGTCCTAACTACGAGATGATAGTGAACGACTTAATCAAAAACTATGCGAAATGGATAAATAAAAAAAATATTATAATAAATTATATATTACATAAATCTGAAAGAAATATCTGCTAAAAAAGTACAAATTTTTTTATATTTTTACAAAAAAAATTTAAAAAATCCGTAATGATTGTTCACTATGTTTGAATCTGCAGGACCTAGCAAAAAGTGTTGTATGTACTGATTATAGTAAATTTTATAAGCTTTCAAATTTTTCAAACCGTTTTCGAATAGCTCAATTTGTTCTTGAGATATACACGATTAAGTGGAGCCATCTTTTTTGTTTTTTGAAATAACGGTAAATCGTAAATATCTCAAACACGGTACCATTCAAGTAAAAATAACTTTGATTTTCGGAATTAGGAGGTGATTTTACATAGGAATTTCACTATGGCGTCTCTGGTGCAGAAAAAAAGTTGGAATTTGTGATCCAGTGTAATTAGAAAACAACTTATTTGAAATCTGCTTGTATGGGTTGCTAGATAGGCAGAATTTCACATACCACGCTTGGTTGTGGATAAAACCCAGAATCAGGCGTAAGCTCAGTGCCATCTAGAGCAGCTATTGGCGCGTATACTATGTGTGGTAGTTCATAAATTTGCGATGTTGATCTGAAAGAGTTTTTTTATTTAATTTCGAGAAAATAAGGAACTAAAAGCAATACATTAGCGGCCGCCGTGGTGTAGCGGTTAAGTGTTCGGCCTTCTACACCAAGTCGTGGCGGTTCGATGCCCGACAAAAGTAACATCAAAAATTATTTAGAAAAAGAATTTCCTAAACGGGGTCGCCTCTCGGCAGTAGTTTGGCAAACTCTCCGGGTGTATTTCTGCCATGAGAAGCTTCTCAGCAAAAATTCATTTGATTTGAAAGTGCCGTTCGTTATAGGAAAAACTCAAAAAGCAACACACCACAAGTTGGAAAGAGAAGCTCGGCTAAAAATCTCGTTAGAGGTTATGATAACCTGTTGGTATATCGCCGCCATTAGTTTTTTTTTTTTTTAAGCAATACATTACATTGGTCGTGAATAAAACACGTAATCAGGCACACTCTCAGTGTTATATGGAGCCGCCATGGGTGCACATACTACGCTTGGTAGATGCTGAATTTGCGATGTTGATCTGAAAGAGTTTTATAATTAAATTCAAGAAAATAAGGAACTAAATGCAATACATAACCTTTCTTGAGAATAAAACCTTGATTCAGGCAAACCCTCAGTCTCTGCTGGAGCAGCCATGGGCGCAGGAAAGGGTATAGCTTTCGCCAGAATCAAACATCTCTTCCCTGAAGAAGTTACATCACTGCTTTTAAAATGGTCTGCGCAAATTGAATCGCGTACTTGTAATTATACTTGACACGATCTGGACCACTCCGAGCGTGTAACATCGTCAATTGGAACGTGGAAAAATGTTCCGACTCCACGTTTCTGAATTTTAGAGCACAAAGCACACTTTACCATATTCGAATGACTACTACTTTTTAAAAGTTTTTATTTGAACACGATTCGTTTTGTAACGCAAAGAAATATTTTGTTTTTCAAAATTTGAAAATTTTAACGGAATTTTCAGAAATTTATTTGTAATAGCTGGTTTTCATTAGGTCAAAATCATTGTATACCTTATATAGTAGCGCAACTCGAAAAAACACACTAATACACACGCACTGCATATTCCCCATAAGCACAGAAAAATATTTTCTCAAACGTTTGGTCAATAATGAGGGTCAATAATGTACCACGATTTGGACAAAATTTATTTTAGGGAATGGTAGAGGGGGTCGTATGTATAAAAACTGTGAAGGTAGAAACTGCCGGACATTTATATTATAATTTTTATATTTAATTATAACTCAAGTTAATACTCATTTAGCAAAAAAGTTTACCTGCTACAGGTAGTTTATCACTAAATCGAAAATTAATTGATTGATTAATTGATATTAAGTTTTTAAAAAGTGAGAATTGACGTTGAATGTTTCATCTCAAATGCGTCTCAGATTGATATCAAACAAAATGGCTTATTGGGCTTCATACTATTCCTTCATTCCATTTCATTTGGAGTCACTCAGCCAGTACCTTCCACTCAAATTCGTAAGAAGAAGAAAAGAAGTTGCCAAACTATAGAGGGATAAACAATGGTCAAAATGACTGACCAAAAAATCTGACTCAACTGCCGCCATGTCGATTTGGTGTCAAATGTGTTTTCATTATGTCTTTAAAACCGGCATGAAAATTCGCATTTAATTTGTGACGGTAAAAACAGCTGTGCGCACGTCATACTACACACATTTGCCAATATGTTGGCAAATTTATTTTGTATGTCAAAAGTTAAAAATTCCGCTGGCAAACTGAAATTCGATCATTTTCACATTCATCATTTGATATGACAACGTGTTGTCAAAACTGACTACATACGCAATCGACACAATATGACAGCAGTTTTCTTTGGTTTGACAACATTTGATGTCATATTTTGACCTAATGAAAACCAGCCATAACCGTTAAAAGAATACTCATACGAAACCAAATTAAAATCCCTAGCATAGTGTACCAATGTACACAATTATCCCTAGTGAGTAGGGCGAATTTTGCAAGGAAGAAGTCATATGGTGGGGAAAAAGTCACCTGTAAATTTTTTCGCCTTGTGAGAAACAAAATTAATTTGGTTTCTGTTACAAGGAGCAAAATTTATTTTGTTTCTGTTAAGGCTTGGTTTCCTCGAAAAGCTGTGCCGCTATGTAACGTTCGCTATATAGCGGTAGCTATGCTCACCGTCATTAGCAGCACCGCTTTTCTATAAACTTACATGCAAGTAGCGGTGACTTCAATCCATTTGAAATTGCAAATTTGCGGCCACTTTTCTTTTTTTTCTCTTCTATATTTTTAAAATATTTGTTTTATAAATGAATTTGAAGATCTTTATCGAATTGACACCGCTATGACAATGATGGTGGGGTTTTGTTTCTATACAACTGGGTAAGAACACGTGAAGTGAACCCCCATTTTCCCGAGGTTTAATAAAGTGAGGTATGACTACTTTTTCATGAGTATACACTATAGAAAATTAATCCCTAAAGGGGTTTTGAAAAATTTTGTTTTTTACAACAACAGCAACAATTTTTGTAATTTATAACGTTTTGTGAAAAAATCAATAACTCAGAAAATATTAGGGATATTCGAATGAAACTTTCAGGATTTATAGTTTCACACTTGTACTTTAAAATATATAGGTATAGAAGTTAAAAATATTAATTTACTTCCTGTTAATTAAATTTTAAGTTACAAACCAGAATATCTCTAATTACTCCCACAAAAAAAATATTTTTTTTTTTTTGTGCTACGCATTAAACGTCAAAGTAAGAGAATCTGCAAAAAAATTTGAGTGCTCGCGACTACTTATGGGAAAAACACATTTTTTTGTGACACTCTCGTAGAAGTTTTCATACAAATTCCGTACAAATTTTTAACAATTTTAAAATTCTAAAAAGAAAATATATCTCAAATGCGAAGAATATGCTATACCTAAAAACGTGCAAAAAATGCGGTTCAGGCAACCACCTGGACTTGGGATGGCGTAGCCCAGCGTGTTTCATACATAAATACCATGGATACCGCCTAAAAAAAAAAATGAATTAATTATTATTTTCTCCAACTTTTTATTCTTTAATTAAAGCAAACTCATCAACATCTGATTGTTAAAGCAAGCAAAGCAAGCAAAATTTGAGAGTTTGCCAAATTTCAACCTCGCTTCAACTTTGAGGTCTCCAATTTGCCATGCTTGGTTTAAATACGTATACTGAACTTTTCTGTCGAAGTCAAAGTTTGAGGTAAAGCCAAAATAAAGCTTTATGTAACTGACCCTTAAATTCTCCAATGTTCTTACTCCTTGGAGTATATTGTGACGAATTCGATGATACCTTGATTTTTTTTCCCTGAGTTCGATCACTGTACGTTAAATAAAACACTCCGATTCTGCTTAATAAGTAGTACGCTTTATTCAGTACTAAAAACCGTAGTACAATATCGCGGGTTAAAGCTGGAATTATTGGTGATGTTTGTCGTAACGCTGTAGTCGTATCCCTAACGCAACCCTATGCGGTACATTTTTATCGATTATTGGTGCGGTAACCGTAAACAGCTGATTGACTGCAAAAACTCAGCTATGAACACAATCTTAATTAATATTTTCTTAAAAAATGTGAAATGATAACTCACCAAATAGCAAAAACCAATAAATTCGAAAAATTAATGCAAAACAAATAAATTAAATGAACAGAAAAGGTAATCAGCTGTTTACGTTACCGCGGAAAACCAAAAACCAATTGGTTGGCTACGATCCGGTTACGACCTTAGCGTTACGATATGGCACCAATAATCGATTGCATTAAATCCCATAAGGTTGGCCGAATCAGCTGATTGGATACGACTACAGCGTTACGACAAACATCACCAATAATTCCAGCTTAATTCACTGTTCAGTACTTCACTGTACAACACTTCAAAATAAACTGATATCTCTAATTACTCCCACAAAAAAAATATTTTTTTTTTTTTGTGCTACGCATTAAACGTCAAAGTAAGAGAATCTGCAAAAAAATTTGAGTGCTCGCGACTACTTATGGGAAAAACACATTTTTTTGTGACACTCTCGTAGAAGTTTTCATACAAATTCCGTACAAATTTTTAACAATTTTAAAATTCTAAAAAGAAAATATATCTCAAATGCGAAGAATATGCTATACCTAAAAACGTGCAAAAAATGCGGTTCAGGCAACCACCTGGACTTGGGATGGCGTAGCCCAGCGTGTTTCATACAAGTTAAGGCATGACACCACCCCCTACATAGTAAAGGCATTTCCTTGCATACCAAGGCAACAGAAAGCATCCAAACCTACAAACCTGCAACCTACCAACAGGCTGACTACATTTAAATGATCACTTGCCTGATATCATAACATAGCAACATGCATTCGACGAGTTGGGTACGCAGCTCAACAGCAACCCACAACCCACTACCTGGTCTTGCTTAACAAAGCAAAAATAATATAATATTCACGGCATAGCAACAGCATATGCGTAAGCTGGTCCATCACCATAACAAAGGGCGATCGTTGCTTGCGTCTATCATAGCAACAGTATGCTGGGCATGCAGCACATAATCTTTGCCTGCTTACCACCCACTGCATAGCAAGCAAAGCTTGGTTGACAAACTTGTCAGGTAGGCCAGCGGCTTACGCCGTGATATGAAGAGATGTGTGTCTATCAGCAAAACTCTGTTGCTAGGTCGCTAGCAATAACATATTAGCGACCTTTTCTGCACGAAAACATGCTGGGCATGCAGCGCATAAGCATTGTCTGCTTCACCACCCACTGCATAGCAAGCAACGTTTGGTTGACGAGCTTGGTAGGTGATCCAGCTATAAAACAGGTTATGCCCTGATATGAATCATGCGCTTCCAAAGTGATACAATTCTGTTGCTAGGTTGTTAGCTATAGCATCATAGCGGCCCTTTTTGCGCAATAACAACGACAGGGGAATGCCACAGATCACAAAGGTATTTAAGGCGGTATCATCGCCTTTCAAAGACAGTTCTTCTTCGTATGACAAAGTTGCAAAGCAACCAATGTGAAAATAACTAAATAAAAGTGTTTAATAAAATAAAATAAAGTTTGTGTTTTATTTGAAATAAGCAATACGACTTGCTTAACTGGCGCCCAACTACAAAACGAACCTAGTGTCCTGTGAAGAAATAATAGTCCTTTAAAAGGATAGTGACTAGAAAATAAAATTCGATATCCTCACAAAACGAAGTGCGAAAAATTAAAAATTAAAAAAGAATAAAAAGAGCATTGGAAAACTTAAAATATTTATTCCTTATACAGAGGAAAACTTTTTAAACTTAGAAAAGCGGTAAAAACTACTACTACTTAAAAATAATGTGAAAATACTATCCTTATCAATAAAAGGAGTGCGGTGCCATACAAACCCTTATAAAAAGTGTGAATTGACAAACTAAATTAAATAAATAATTCCCAAGTCAGCTAAAGGGTAAAAATATATTAAATAAACAATAACCAGCTACAAATACAATTTCAAATAAAAGGATAAAGTAGTGAATGTTTGCGATAACTTTTTTGAAAAATATCCTTATGGAAATTTAACTTTAAAATTTATATTACGATCATAAGTACAAGTCGTAAAGGAACAAGGAATTAAATTGTGCAAAAAAATTCGTTAAAAAAAAAGAAGTAGAAACTTTAAATGAAATGAAATATATCCTTGCAAATATCCTTAAGTGTTCGGCACAAAAATAAATTTGTACCCAAAAAGAACCTTTGCGTTGAAAACAAAGCAAAATTACGAAAATTGCACGTAATCGACGAAAACAAGCACTGTTAACTATATTCAACTACCAATCGGATGTGGAAGCGGCCAAAAACATCTTTAACGAACAAGAGAGGAAAGTACCAGAAATTCTAGCAGCATATGTATGTAAGAAAAAATTTATGTTTAAAAAATAATTTTTTAAGTGTATTGAAGAAAAATATTTAGAGTAACTAGGCGATTAAAAATTAACTAAAATATTTATACTTTATATTCTGAAAATAAAAACTGTAATAAATAAAAATTAAAAATGGATAGAGGTGCAGTGACTAGTTTATTAGAGTCGACAGTAGAAGTAATTGAACAGAATTTTAGGGAACAGTTGGCAGAATTAAAACGGGAATTTCAAAGTATTTTGCCCAAACAAATAGAAGTACTCAGGCCCGTAACTATTGTCCAAGGTGTGCAAAGTACCCACACGGACCTTAATTTGATTAAGTCTTTACCGGAATTTAGGGGTAAAATTTCTGAATACCCAGCATGGAGGGAAGCAGCTAGATTCGCGATAAGTTATTATACTGAGGGCTCGGAGCCCTATTACATTGCCATGGGTATTTTGCGCAACAAAATAACTTCAACGGCTAATGAAAACCTTAGCGCCTTTAACACCCCACTAAATTTTAAAGCTATTATAACAAAATTGGATCAGTTATACGCAGATAAGAGACCACTCCACATTTTAGAGAACCAACTCAACACTTTAAGGCAGGGTAAAATGACTATTAATGAATACTATGATGCAGTTGATAGGCAGCTGACATTGATTTTAAATAAAAATATCATGACTTATAGCAGCAATGAGCAACTCACTCATGCATTTAATGTAAAGGCAAGGGAAAATGCTTTAAGGGTTTTTATTTCCGGTCTCAAGCGCCCACTTTGTGATACCCTCTTTTCTGCAAACCCACCGGACCTTCCCAGTGCACTTGCCGCAGCACAAGAGTTGCAACATAATCGCGAACGATATGAGTTTGCACATACGTATGCCTCTGGAAGGTTGCCACAAAGTGCTCCATTGTCTTATAATTGGTCTCAACCGAATCGACCAAACAATCCGGTACAATATCCTGTCCCAATGGAAGTAGATCAGGGAACCTCTTGCTTCAGGCAAAATCCTCAAACAACATTCCACCAGGGAAGTAGGTTAAATTATCAAAATCCTTATCAACAGCGGTCGCGGCAACAAGCCAACCCTATGACCCCGTCACAACAACAGCATAGGAGATTTTATACTAATAACAGCTCCAATCAGCCATCCTTGCAACGGCAACACGCCAACAATTTCGCTCAAACACAACAACAGTATAAGAGACCTTATACTAATAGGACCTCCACTCAGGCACCTGCCCAAAAACTTCAGCGTATCAACGCTATGGAAAATGAGCCATATTCTCCCGAATTAGACGAATTTGAAGACCCCTTTCTGGATGAACCATACTGCTCCGAAATAGGAGACACCCAATTACCAGATGAGATCAATTTTTTAGGCTAAGATCCAACTTGCCCTTCATTACCCGAACGTTACCTAATGGGCAAGTTCTTAAAATTTTAGTAGATACGGGAACAGCGAAAAACTATATAAAAAGACATAATTTTTTGAAAGGCATAACCCCAATCAATTATCCCTTTCAATTGCGATCTATTAACGGCGTTAATAAAATTTCTGAAAAATGTAAAATAAATATTCTAGGATTGACTGCTACCTTTTTTATACTTCCCCAATTAGACACTTTTGATGGAATCATAGGGTATGATTTGTTAAAAGATATCGAGGCAAATATCAATACTAAGGTTGGTCTCATTTTCCACAAAAACGGAAAAGAGAAACTTAACTTTTTTCAATGCCAAGAAGTAAACACGACCCACACTAAAACTCTTGATGAACCCAGTAGTATCGAAATATTGAAGCAGCGTAATTCTAATGCATTTGCGAATCCCAATAGAGCTCTCCCATATAATACAAATGTTATCGCAACAATAGACACTTTAACCGATAAACCAATTTATTCAAGAAGCTACCCTTACCCAATCTCGGTAGCAAATTTTGTTAATAGTGAAATTGAATCTCTGCTTAAAGACGGCATAATTAGAAAGTCCTATTCACCTTATAACTCCCCTGTCCATGTAGTTTCAAAAAAAGGTTTAGACGACGACGGAAATCAAAAGTTAAGAATGGTTATCGATTTCCGGAAACTAAACGAATACACTACATCTGACAAATATCCCATACCCGATACTTCAGTAATACTCTCAAATTTGGGCAAGTCAAAACTATTTACAACACTGGACCTTAAGTCTGGATTTCACCAGATTTTTCTTTCAGAGAAAGACAGGTGTAAAACTGCATTCAGCGTAAACAACGGCAAATATGAATTTTGTCGCTTGCCCTTTGGTTTGAAAAATGCACCGAGCATATTTCAAAGGACAATTGACGACATTTTGCGCGATGACATCGGGAAAATATGTCACGTTTACGTTGATGATATCATCATTTTCTCACCCGACGAAAGCTCTCATTACAGGCATGTCGATACCATATTGAAAAAAATTGAACAAGCGGGAATGCGAGTATCCTTAGAAAAATCTATATTTTTTAAAAGTGAAGTCGAGTTTTTGGGTTTCACAGTCTCACACAAAGGAATCCAAACATGCCCTAGCAAAGTAGATGCTATTCTTAATTATCAACAGCCAAAGTCATTGAGATCACTGCGGTCCTTTTTGGGTCTTTCCGGCTATTACCGCAGGTTTATAAAAGACTATGCGCATATATCAAAACCCCTCACAAAATATTTAAGAGGCGATAATGGCCACGTTAGCAGTCGACAGTCGAAAAAAGTTAGCATCTCTTTTGATGACGAAGCACTCAAGGCCTTCAATAAATTAAAGACTATTCTGGCTTCGGAAGACGTCCTTCTTCAACATCCAGACTACTCTAAGCCATTTGAGATAACAACGGATGCCTCATCCGTAGCCCTAGGAGCTGTACTTTCACAAAACGGCCAACCTATTACAATGATATCTCGTACACTGTCTAAGGCTGAAGAGAATTATGCTACAAACGAACGCGAACTTTTAGCTATAGTTTGGGCATTCCAAAAGTTAAGGCATTACCTATATGGTATTAAAAATATACATATCTTCACTGATCATCAGCCCCTCACATTTGCCATGTCGGATAAAAATCCAAATTCCAAAATCAAAAGATGGACTTCATTCATAAATTCATTCGCACCGAAATATTTTTATAAGCCCGGAAAAGACAACAAAGTAGCTGATGCACTTTCGCGTCAATATATTCATAACCTTAACGACACAGATGATACAGTTCACAGTGAAATATCCCTTTCTCACACAATTAAATCAATCAAAAACCCTGTCAATCAGTTTAGAGCCCAACTAGTGCTGTTACCATCCGAGGTTAACAGCAAATCTACTAAAATTTTTTTCCAAAAACTCCTTAGACATACCATACACTTTAAAACTGCGGAATATCTCCTACAAACAATCCGAGAAAA
The DNA here is from genome assembly GCA_964058755.1 of Campiglossa producta. Taxonomy (NCBI): domain Eukaryota; kingdom Metazoa; phylum Arthropoda; class Insecta; order Diptera; family Tephritidae; genus Campiglossa; species Campiglossa producta. The sequence continues at coordinate 84,915,942 of CAXKVI010000004.1, read as the reverse complement.
AGTTAACCCAAATGTAGTTAACGGAATCTGTTGCGATCTCGAAACCTTAGCAAGAGTCCAGTCGTTACTCTTGTCAAACTTTCCAGGTGTAAGATTCATTCACACAGAGAAATTGGTAATAGACCTAACAAAAAAGGAAGACCAAATCGAAGCTGCTACCATGGAGCACAACAGAGCCCATCGCTCAATCCAAGAAAACTATAAACAATTGATATCTGAATACTTTTTCCCAGACATAAAGAAAACTTTATTAACAATAGCTAAAAACTGTAAAATATGCCTGGAAAATAAATATAACAGACACCCAAGAAAAACGGATATAGGTCAAACACCAATTCCAGAATATCCCGGCGAAATCCTCCACGTAGATATATTCTCTGTCGACAAGTTTCATTTTTTTACCTGCATAGACAAATTTTCTAAATTTGCAATTACGATTCCCATTGAAACCAGATCAACGACTGATATTAAAACGGCTTTATTAATAATATTGAATAAGTTCAAAAAAACTAAAACAATCGTTTCCGATAACGAAAAATCTCTCCATTCAAATACAATATCTAATATGTTAAAATATCATTTCAATACTGAACAATTTTTCATACCACCCTTACACAGTAAAAGTAATGGCCAAATCGAAAGAGTGCATTCAACGCTAACAGAAATCGCTCGATGCATAAAAGCCGAACAAAATATAACAGATATTAAAGAACTTATTTTACTTGCAACATACAAATATAACAATTCCATACATTCAACTATAGATTCAAAACCAATTGATATTATTAATAATTTTTCCAAAGATCACCTTGACTTAGTTAAAACAGCACTTACTGCTGCCCAAGATAATATCATTAAAAAGGCCAGTAACAACCAAAAAATATTTCAAGAAGGGGAAAAAGTATATGTTCGCCGCAATAAACGTTTAGGGAATAAGTTAAATAAGGTGTACGTTGAAAATATAGTACAAAAAGATCTGGGAACAACTGTCCTAATAAATGGCAAGAAGGTCCATAAAGATAATTTAAGGTAAAATTTTATTACAAAATGCCATTTGTTTAAAAAAAATTTTTTCCAACGACTTCTACTGCTCGCGCTAATCTAGTGTTAGATAAAATATTTTCGATTATAACATATTTAATTACAATTTTGCCATATAATTTTTTCACTGCTGATTAATGCTAGACCAATTTGAAAAGTTGAAAAAAATCACATTTTTTAATAGGTATAATAAAAAGGGAAGGAAATTATTATATAAACAAACGTACATGTGCATACGGCAACTTTAATTTCCTGACTAATAATTGATTAAAAAAATTTGGAAACCCTGTAATTAGTTCAATAATTTATATCTAAAAATCTTTATTGTCCAGAATCGATTAATTATTAAAGAAATGAAAATAGTAAGTCCTTACTAAGACACCTTTTGTCCAAGCCGAATTTCTACAAATCATTACTGTTAAAAGTTATTTAATAACTTAGAAAATCGTACATATGCATACGACATGTATAATTTGGTTAACATCATCCAAGAGACGAACAATTTGGTTAAATATGCTAATTAAAACAAATTACGGCAGAATATTGCTGGCCGAATATAAAGAGTAAAGTAAAAAAAAAAAATATTTATGAAAAACTAAACATTTTCACTTAATACATTTTTGTCCAAGCGTAACCTTTGCCAAAAACAACGTGAACATGTAAGCTCTGATAATATAATTAAAAACCAAATTTCGAGTAGTCCTTAAAAAGCTAAAATAAATACATTTTCTTTTTTTTTTATTATTTTTCGTACGTTCGTATATTTAACATAGTAACAAAGCTCTAAATAATAAAAAAAATTTTGAACTGTTTTCGAAAACGCTATTTAAAATTTTTGTACACATATATTTAATTTAGGAATTAATAAGGTAATTACAAAACATTTTCAATTATAATCGTAAAAACTAAACAACTATTTTTTTTCTTTCAATAAAATTTTCGTATAGATAAAACGTTATTAAAAAAAATTATAAACATACTAATTGGAATGCAAACTTTGAATTGTCCTTAAAAAATGGTAATTATAAACCCTAAAATTTTTTTTTTCTGTTGAAAATTCTTTAGATATTATTGAAGCATATATTTTGAATTGTCATTAAAAACCCTATTTATAAAATCTAAGAAACTACACTTCTTTTTTCAATAAAATTTTCGTACAGATACGTTTATTTGAAATTATTTGTATTTAATTTAGTAAAAAACAAAATATAAATAATGTAATTAAAAGACAAGTTTGGAATTGTCCTAAAAAACGCTGATTGTAAAAAGTAAATTTTTTTTTTTTGACAGAATTTTTATATGGATATGTTTCCTGTGAATAATAGATATAATTAAACACAAAATCTTAATTTTTCTTATTTATGAAATAATACGACTTTTTTTTTAAGAAATTTTCTTATGTTTGTATTCAAATATTATAATGTAAAAAAAAAATTTGAAATTGTTAAAAATTCTAATGAAAATCGTTGTAAAAATACTTTTATTATTTAATTTAGTAACAGAAACTAAAATTTTCAGCTTAATTGCTTAAAATGTCAAACCAGTAGTTAAAGAAAATTTAATAAGTTAATAGTTATAAATTTTGGATTAAGCTTTACATATATGTATGTATTTATGTATAATTTTGTCGGATCAGGGACGCTCCGAACTTAAGAAGGGGAGGAGTTAAGGCATGACACCACCCCCTACATAGTAAAGGCATTTCCTTGCATACCAAGGCAACAGAAAGCATCCAAACCTACAAACCTGCAACCTACCAACAGGCTGACTACATTTAAATGATCACTTGCCTGATATCATAACATAGCAACATGCATTCGACGAGTTGGGTACGCAGCTCAACAGCAACCCACAACCCACTACCTGGTCTTGCTTAACAAAGCAAAAATAATATAATATTCACGGCATAGCAACAGCATATGCGTAAGCTGGTCCATCACCATAACAAAGGGCGATCGTTGCTTGCGTCTATCATAGCAACAGTATGCTGGGCATGCAGCACATAATCTTTGCCTGCTTACCACCCACTGCATAGCAAGCAAAGCTTGGTTGACAAACTTGTCAGGTAGGCCAGCGGCTTACGCCGTGATATGAAGAGATGTGTGTCTATCAGCAAAACTCTGTTGCTAGGTCGCTAGCAATAACATATTAGCGACCTTTTCTGCACGAAAACATGCTGGGCATGCAGCGCATAAGCATTGTCTGCTTCACCACCCACTGCATAGCAAGCAACGTTTGGTTGACGAGCTTGGTAGGTGATCCAGCTATAAAACAGGTTATGCCCTGATATGAATCATGCGCTTCCAAAGTGATACAATTCTGTTGCTAGGTTGTTAGCTATAGCATCATAGCGGCCCTTTTTGCGCAATAACAACGACAGGGGAATGCCACAGATCACAAAGGTATTTAAGGCGGTATCATCGCCTTTCAAAGACAGTTCTTCTTCGTATGACAAAGTTGCAAAGCAACCAATGTGAAAATAACTAAATAAAAGTGTTTAATAAAATAAAATAAAGTTTGTGTTTTATTTGAAATAAGCAATACGACTTGCTTAACTTACATAAATACCATGGATACCGCCTAAAAAAAAAAATGAATTAATTATTATTTTCTCCAACTTTTTATTCTTTAATTAAAGCAAACTCATCAACATCTGATTGTTAAAGCAAGCAAAGCAAGCAAAATTTGAGAGTTTGCCAAATTTCAACCTCGCTTCAACTTTGAGGTCTCCAATTTGCCATGCTTGGTTTAAATACGTATACTGAACTTTTCTGTCGAAGTCAAAGTTTGAGGTAAAGCCAAAATAAAGCTTTATGTAACTGACCCTTAAATTCTCCAATGTTCTTACTCCTTGGAGTATATTGTGACGAATTCGATGATACCTTGATTTTTTTTCCCTGAGTTCGATCACTGTACGTTAAATAAAACACTCCGATTCTGCTTAATAAGTAGTACGCTTTATTCAGTACTAAAAACCGTAGTACAATATCGCGGGTTAAAGCTGGAATTATTGGTGATGTTTGTCGTAACGCTGTAGTCGTATCCCTAACGCAACCCTATGCGATACATTTTTATCGATTATTGGTGCGGTAACCGTAAACAGCTGATTGACTGCAAAAACTCAGCTATGAACACAATCTTAATTAATATTTTCTTAAAAAATGTGAAATGATAACTCACCAAATAGCAAAAACCAATAAATTCGAAAAATTAATGCAAAACAAATAAATTAAATGAACAGAAAAGGTAATCAGCTGTTTACGTTACCGCGGAAAACCAAAAACCAATTGGTTGGCTACGATCCGGTTACGACCTTAGCGTTACGATATGGCACCAATAATCGATTGCATTAAATCCCATAAGGTTGGCCGAATCAGCTGATTGGATACGACTACAGCGTTACGACAAACATCACCAATAATTCCAGCTTAATTCACTGTTCAGTACTTCACTGTACAACACTTCAAAATAAACTGATTGACGTGCGTTGTCTTTGCGCTTTTATATACCCTAGTAGACTGCGGCTTCATCACCTAGAAATGTCTACACATTTCTTGGTTATTCGTGCAACAGTGTTCTCGAAGCGTTTATCTATCGTCATCTCCTATTTGTGCCACATTTGCAAACACGCGAGCTGCCTCTCCCTCTCTCGCTCTCACGTCATGCATCTAAACAGCTGTAGTTGTGGTAGTGACGCTAGTGGTGGAAATACACTAGTGTTGGAAGATGAGCGATTCTTGGTTTTAACGGACGTGTTATTTTAATCGCTCCGCGAATTTATCATTTATACGCTTGTAATAAAATACCAATGTACAAATAAATATTAATACTAACAAAATTGATCCATTAAAGTGTCAAAAAAGCAAACAATTGTGTTATTAGATAAACAAATTGAGCAAAATACTTTTCTTCGATACTAAATACAGCTTATAAGCAAAATAAGTATACATCCAAGTATATACATACAAACGTTAAATAGTTGTTGCGTTGCTCATCTCAAACGTAGCGGTTGCTTAATGCCAAATAAAGTAGGGTAGCAGCGCATATGACCGGGCACTCGACTAAAGTGTTAATCAACTGATCACTTACAGGTCAATTCTACTGTGGTAATAACTTTATTATTACCGGCAAACAAATTCACTCGGCAACTTTTACTCCTTTTTGGTATTCTGAGGGCAAAAGTTTGCTGGTAACACCGTTACCACCAAAATAGGTGGTAACATGTGGTAACATCAATATAAAACAGCTGATGTTTACTTTGAAAAATAAAAAAGCGAAAGTGCAATTGAACAAAATAAAGTGAAAATTAAACAAAATAAATAAAACAAAGTGAAAATCAAACAAATAAACAGGTATATAGTATTAATAAATCACAATAAAAACTGTGTATAACGTTTCTAACGCCAGTAATTCCTTTAATATAGTAAAAATGTCCGCGTTAATACTATTGCTGCTGGCTGAAGAAGATGAAAATGATGAAATTTTGGAGCGGAGACACAACTTGAAAAGCCTTCGGGACAGTCATGATCCGTTGCAACTTCCTTCCAATATTTTCAAGCAACATTTTCGTTTGCCAAAAGAAGCCTGTAAAATGCTCATAGAAGAGTTGTGGTTTGCTTTTCAATTCACCATACACACTGGTGAGTTGTTTTGCCATTAGAGCGTTACCATCTGCTCAGAATCGCAGCCACTTTATTTGGTAACGTATTTTAGGGAAAATTGTTTGCCGATGGCAATTTTACCGGTAACGCGCAGCATAGGGCTGTTAGTGGAGAGTGAAAATGGCCGAGGTATGCGGTAAATGCAAAAGGGGTATCCGAGGAGAGTCGGGGTTGCATTGTGAGGGCGTATGTGGTGGTGTCTACCACAAAACTATTGCATGTGCCTCGATATGTGAGTATAGCCTGTCAGCACTGGAAAACTGTCCGTACATACGTTTCATATGTGATAATTGCATGACTTACATATCCAACGTTGATGATGCCCTTAAAGAAATGTTGGATATAGCCAAATCCAATAAAATTAACTTGAGAGAACAAAAAAATGACATTGAAAAATTATTGAATGATCACAACAACGAAATAAAAATGTTAGTGGACTGCATTAAGAAGGCTAATAACGAAAAGCTAGCTGTTATAAAAAAAGTAGAGGCACTTTGTAAGACCAACAAAGAGCAAATGGAGAAAATGAGTCAAGCTACTACTGAGTTGTGTAAACAAAAAGACGATATTCTAAATGAAGTTAAGAGGGCTGTGAAACAAGACAGTTCTAATCAAAAAAGTACCAATGTGGCTGAATCATATGCTGGTAAATTAAAAGGAGTTCCTCCTATAATAGTTAAACCTAAAAATAAACAAAATGTTGAAAAAACCCGGGTTGATCTGAACAAAATCGATGCTTCGAGTATGAAAATGAATGTGTCCAACAAACAAAATGGAACGGTAGTAATTAATACAGATAATGTTGCCGATAAAGATAAAGTTAAGTCAGCTCTTGCTAGTGGCCTCAGTGAAGATAATTATGAAGTTACTGAGCCCACACTGAATAAGCCTAAAATACTAGTTACGCATTTTAATGCTGAGTATACTGAGACTGAGTTAATTACCAGAATAAAAGCGCAAAACAGTTTTCTTAGCGAAGCTAATATAAAATGTATTCGCATATTTAAATCAAAGAGCAACCAGGAGGAATTCCATGCTATGATTGAAGTCGAGCATAAGTTCTTCCTGCAAATACTAGAATATAGAAAATTAAGTATTGGGTGGGACCGATGCCCGGTATACGATGGGCAAACAGTAAGGCGATGCTATAAGTGCCTGGGCTTTAACCACAGCGCGGCCAAATGCACCAAAAGTCTAAGATGTAGCAAATGTATGGGTGAGCATATGTCTGACAATTGCACTGATAGGAGCGATAAAGAAATATGCGGCAATTGTTGCGATGCTAATACAAAGTTCGGGTTTAGTCTTAATGTTGAGCATAACGCGTTTAGCCGTGATTGCCCAGTGTATCTCAGAAGATTGAAGCTCGAGAAGCAAAAGGTGGGATATTAGCAACCAACCCAGACTCAAAATAGGCTTAGTTACTTAAAATGCATTTATCTAAATATAAATAGCTTACTGTCTAATAAAGCTGAACTTGAAAGACTTATTGAGATAGTTGACCCAGATATAGTTCTTTGCTCTGAAACATGCACAACTGAAGAAATAAATGATTCCGAAATATCTTTCCCGACATATCAGTTAGTAAGATGTGATTCTCATAGTAGACACACTGGAGGTGTAATCATTATCTTACGAAGCTCATTAGACTTCAAGATAGTATTAAATAGAGCTGTCAATAAAAATGTGTGGTGTGTCGTTGTTCGATTGAAAAGTATAGGAATTAAATGGAAAATCGGGGTTGTATATACTCACCTAGTTCAAGTGATGCGGAATTTCTAGTATATATGGAGGACATTTTGTCTGAGATCTGCGAAAATACAATGAACACTATTGTTATAGGAGATTTTAATATAAACCTAAATATTGTTTCGACGTATAGTAAAAGGTTGAATGAGATTTTTGCTCACCAAGCAATGAAACAGATAATTAACTTTAATACAAGGGTCACAGAACATTCTTCAACGTTGATAGACTTGTTATATTCGAACAATGAAGAGGTGTCCTGTGAAAAATCTGATAAACAAATATCCGATCATGAAACTATAATGTTCAAATGCAACATTAACAAACAAGGTCCGCTTACTACTTTGTCAGAGGTAACGTCCTGGAGGGCGTATAGCCCTGACAACCTCTTACATTTATTAAGACAATGCAACTTTGCAAGTTTGACTGTTTCTAGTACTGATGCCTCGCTAGAATATATCAACAGCTGCTTGATTTCAGTTATGAGACAATTGACTTCTCCTGTACAAGTTAGAATTAAAATTAGAAACAAATGGTATGATAGGGAATTAGTTGAATCGAATAAGAAGAAGTCTAATCTCTATCAGATAGCTATCTCCACTGGCGACTGGGTAGAATATGAAGCAGCTAAAAAAGAGTATAAGGCCATGATTAAAGTAAAAAAAAGCCGATATTTGGAAAATGAGATCGAAAAAAATAGCGATGATAGTCGTTTAATGTGGAAACACTTGAAAAATATAGTCAACCATAAAGATAACAAGGAAATTATAAAAGAAGTTATTATCAATGAGAGAATATATAGGAATAGTGAAGATATCGCCGAAAACCTCAACAATTTCTTTGTAAACAGTATTAATGAACTTCACCGAAATATAGATATGGTTGAGTATGAACAAACGCCTTTGGCGAACCCTCAAGCCACTTTTAAGTTTTGCCAAATCTCTACTGATGATATTATACAAATTGTCAGCAAATTCAAAAGAAAAATCGGCGGGAACAAGCTACTATCTGAGGGTGTGATTAAAGACTCAGTGGAGTATATGGGACACTTTTATGCAAGGCTAGTAAATGATTGTCTACAGTCTGGAACAGTACCGAATGCATGGAAAATATCTACCATAGTTCCAGTTAAGAAGGTGAAGAAGACCACCAAGGCAGAGGAACTAAGGCCTATTAATACCCTGCCTAACTTAGAAAAAATCATGGAAACTGTAGTTAAAAACCAACTCTTACAATATATTGAGTCCAATAGCATAATCATAAAAGAGCAATCAGGCTTCAGAGCTAACCACTCATGCGAAACAGCACTTAATTTAGTAATTTCCCAATGGAAAGAGGAGCTTAATTCAAAGAGGGTCGTCTTAGCCGTGTTTATTGACCTTAAAAGAGCTTTTGAAACCATTGACAGGGATATCATGCTAAAAAAACTAGAATGTATCGGCATAAAAAATACGGAACTCAACTGGTTTCGTAGTTTTCTTACAGACCGAAAGCAACAAACCGTTATAGGCTTGTCTACTTCTAGATGTGTACCTGTCGACATTGGCCTCCCACAAGGATCGGTCTTAGCTCCTATTCTCTTCAATGTTTATATTAACGATATTATTGCGGCACTAAAGCACTGTAAGATAAAACTGTTTGCTGACGACACTCTTTTAACAATCAGTGATAGTAGCCTACCCAACGCGTTGACGAAGATGCAAGAGGACCTTGATTCACTGTACGATTGGCTTTGCATAAACAAACTGAAATTAAACGTGCAAAAGACGAAATTCATGGTCGTATCGAGGGAAAGTAATACAAACACCGATAACTACGATTTAAAAATTAAAAATGAAATCATAGAGGAAGTGAAACTTATCAAGTATCTAGGCATTTATATAGATAATAAGTTAAAGTTTGAAGACCACATTGACTATACAGTTAACAAAATTGCAAAAAAAGTGGGTCTTATGCGAAGATCTTGTAAGTATCTAGGAAGAAGGTATAAAATCATGGTCTATAGGTCTATAGTCGAACCGCACTTTATATACTGTCCAACAATTTTCTTCATAGCAAGTGATGCGCAAATTGATAAACTGCAAAAAATGCAAAATAGAGCTATGAGATTTATACTTAATAAACGTTATGATACACCCATACTAGGCATGCTAACACAACTAAACTGGCTGAGTGTAAAACAACAATAATTTTTTTTCATGCAATGAAATTTGTATGGAATATAAAGCACTGCAGGTTACCGAGTTATTTAAGTGATAACTTGAGATACATAAACGAAACGCACTCATACTTGCTTAGGGAAAACACTAGATTCAGGCTGCCGTTGTACAGAACGGAAATAGATAAAAAAAATATATTCTACAAAGGACTCAAATTCTTTAATGAGCTTCCACGCGAGATAAAAGATTGTGTAAACTTTTCTACGTTCAAGCGCCTTTTGTTTAATCATTGTAGATCATTGTCTATGGGATAATAAGTAATCAAAAAATCTGAATAAAGCTACAAAATAATTAACCGAGCGCTGCGCAGAATGGTGTCCGTACCGCCGGCACCACAACATCCATAAGAAATATATAAAAATAAATGATTGTAACAAAGCACGGCTATAAGTTCTTATTGAATGCTGCGCGGAATCTCGTCCATTCCGCCAGTAAAACACATATTGCTTCCAGTATACCGAAGGAATGTTGCTCGGAATCGCGTCCATTCCGACAACATAAACAGTTATATACTCATACAACATGTGCATACTTATATTAACACTAGTATTAAGACATCTGTTAACCAATGCAATGTAAAATCTTGTTAACTACATACATATATAAGTAACGTTGTAAAATTTTGTTATCATTTATCACAAAACTTTGTTTCATATAGGTCTTTAGACCGCAATAAATAAATTGAATTGAATTGAATCCCAGTGGGAAAAGGTAATGTCTAGCAATGCATAAAGTAATGTATAGCTCCTATAGACTATACATGAAAACATGCATGAATTTTTCTACAGCGATGTCATAGGAAAAGTAATGTGTCGCTCGCCTACAAATTGAAGCGATATGTTTACATTACTTTTTATATTACTTTTTATAAATGAAAAGATGTATTACCTTTCAGGAATGAAAAGATGCACTACAAGGGATACATTATATCTTGCATTACCTTTCTAGAAGGAAAAGATGCATTGCAAGGAACACATTAAATTGTACATAACATTTCATGAATACATATCTGTAATAACTTTCCTTGTGGAATAACAAGGACATTAACGCGCCATGAGGCTCTACAGCGGTAGAAGAGAGAAGGTCCTATTTTTGAATGTTCCCGCCATTCAGCTCGTCATGTCGACCAGCTCCTGGATTCCCTAACTGTGAGTTTTGAAAAGTAAACCTTTTTCCCATATATTTTAAATGGCGAAGAAGTGAACATTTCAAAACTCACTAAGTATAGTAGGTCCAGGTGGGCGTACAACCAAGATGAGTGCACACAAAAAAATAACATAAAACAAACCTAAACAAAAAAGGCAACTGCGTCGTAGGTACTCCAGACGGTTTCTGGAAAGCCTCACAGCTGCAGGGAAAGCGATAGAGATGCACGAAAAAGAACAGCGGCCACAGCAGAGGTTTATTATTTAATTTAAATATTTATGTTTTCGATTGTTTATATTTTAAGGCTTTGTAGTTTTTTTTTTTTTTGAAGTTTGAATTTTTTTACAAAGTCTGCTTCTTTTCAAACTACAAATAAAAATTGAGCGACACATTACTCCCTTCCTTGCTTTTGGTATGATCTTTTCTTATAACAAAATTCAAACATCCTTTCATGCACGGAAAAAGGTAATGCATTGCCTACTTTCCCACTGGGATTCGCCACAATATACTGCCAGAGCGATAGTGTCGTATTTCCGTCGATAAGGCACGAGCAATGATCGACTTTCAAAAAGCTGAACGTGGTCCGATGAGGTATACAAAGGATTACTATTGGAGTACTCCAATATCAAAAATTTGGAACACATAATCCAACGGTTTTTGCAGGGTAACACCCAACTCAATGGTTTATTATTGTGAAAGAATATTATCATAACTGGGAGATAGCTTATACGGCTGATACATTAGCTCCGCTTTTGGGAGTTAATTTGAGCATAATCTTCATTTTATACCAGGCTTTTGTAATTCTCTCTCATATCAAGTCACTAAATTTGAGATATTTCATTGGATACAATTTTTGTGACTTGAGATGATTCCGGTATTCTATAAGAGAAAGTCACAAGAAATCTACCATAGCCTCTCTCTCGCTCATTTTAAGGTGTGGTGAAAACAAAAATTGCACAAATTTTAAGTAACACATTTGACACTCGCCCTATAGATGTCGATGTGGTCTTCAGTAAGCTGGCTCATATCTCTAGTCTCAATAAAGAGTCACTAATTTGTCATCTGGTTGTAGGCAGGTAACAAACGAAATTAATTAAAGAAAATTTGTTAAAAAATTGAAAAAATTAAAAAAAAGTGAATTTACGAATTTGAACTGTTTATATGTTTAAAAAAAGTTAATTAAATTTTTAAAAATTAAATAAAAAAAATAAATTAATCATAATCTGGACGTTTAACGCCTGGGCTACATCGACATCTATAGGGCCAGTGTCAAATGCGTTACTTAAAATTTATGCAATTTTTGTATTCACAACACCTTAAAATGAGCGAGAGAGGGACCATGGTAAATTTCTTGTGACTTTCTCTTATAGAATACCGGAATCATCTCAAGTCACAAAAATTGTATCTAATGAAATATCTCAAATTTAGTCACTTGATATGAGACAGAATTACAGAATACTGGTATTAGTTTGATAATTATTTTTTGACTTTGATAATTATTTTTTGACTCCAAATGAACAGCTGTTTAATTTTTTTCTGCTTTTTATCGATATCCGGGTATCAAATTGGTTTCGAAAACCACCATTTTGTTTGCAAACATTCAAAGGGAACCGTACAAAAATTAGTTTGAAAGATTTTGTTAAATTTTGTGTGAAATTGGCAAACATCTAATGGTGATTTCGTTTCATAAAAAAAATGCGCATTTTTGTTACACTCTTCAATTTTCCGTTTTCGTTTGCAAAACGAAGGTAAAACGTCAAACATGATATATTTTCGTTTCCTAAAAATGTACACTTCAGGAGTGTAAAAAACTAACACTTTTTACCCTCTGAAGCTTTGACAGGGTAGCTGGTTGCACTGAAAATCAGCTACCGAAAATTCGATTTGACAGATAAATTTGGTGAAATAAATTGGATTTTGCAATAACAATTAAATATGGGTGATAAACGAAACTTAATTTTTCATGCACATAGCGTAGCAAATTGGGCAGTGTTTTTTTGTTCGTTTTATTGATAGCAGGTTCATGTAGAACGGGTACACTTTTATCACACTTTTACAGTGTTCTGTGCAAGGGTGTAAACATGTTCAACGTGCAAGTGTACATTTTTTTCGATGAAACGAAATCAGCATAAGTGAAAAAGGAGTGGGTGTATACCAAACCCTGCCAACCACGGATATCCAGCAATCGATTTCCATTATCGATAAGAACACTAACACCAACGCATATTTTTGGGAAATTTTTCAGGGTTGTACAAAAGTTTAATGAGTGCGAATGGGACAGCAAGTTGTAAATTGCTTTAATGAGCGCGAAATTCAATTATTGGCGCAATTTCTGAAGGAAATTTCAAGAGATAAGCGCGTATCTTTCTGCAATAAAATTTTATTTGTTAATTAAATTAATATTTCTTACAAATATATATGTATTTTTTCTTAGTTTTATTACCTAATGTTGTTGTTGTTGTAGCGAGGTGTAGCCCTGCCTAAATGTCAGACAGGGTCACCTCGAGTGTATTGCTCTTGGCCGGGTCGATATAAGAAAACGGCCCGGGTCGTTTCGGCACGATGGATACAGCACAAGTACTGGTACCGTTCTCGTAGAACCGGCAATACAAGAAACTAGCCGTGTAGGCTATGTAGGTCATTTAGCGTTACCCAGGGTGCACCAACTGGGAGGCGACCTACTTTTACACCTAATCTTTGTATTTTCCAGCAAAATTCGACTTATTTTGTCAAAACAACCAAGAAAAGGGGCTTCCGGAAAAGTATATGCAACAGATTGTCTGCCAGTGTGCCGCTGAAAAATTTCAAAAAGGGTGCCAACAGAAAAAAGGGTCCCCTCTTTTTTAGATAGGATTACATTTACATAAGCCTTTTTCATTATTTTATGTTGAATGACTGAGTTTTGTACTATTGCAAGTAACACATACAAAATATAAACATTTTTAAATGGTTGTAGTTAGTTTAATAGTAATGATAACCCCATAATGTAAAAAGTTTTTTAAACTTAAAAACTTCTAGTTTAAGAATAATATTCAGAATAGTATGAAGGTCATTCAGCCTAAATATCGGTATGTGCGTGAAGGTGGTACGAGAAAGAAAAGTGACAATAATAATGCCTTCTATTTCCATCTCAATAGACAGAATGTTCGAGTATGCAAATTGTTTTTTAAGCATACTTTAAATATTAATGATCGCCCAATAAGAACTGTGCAGGAGAAACGAAATAAGGTGGCAAATGTTTTAATGCTGAATGATTTTCGAGGAAAACAAAGGAAAATTGATGAAGCTTTAAAGGAAGGTGTTAAAAACTTTATCGATAAAATCCCTAAAATCGAAAGTCATTATACTCGTGCAAACACCAGTAAACAATTTATTGATGGTAGCAAATCTATTGCGGACAGTCACCGAGACTACGTAGCGGAGTGTAAAGATAAAAACCTTCCGTTTGTCAACTATGTAATATTTTATCGAATATTTACAGATGATTATAATATTTCGTTCTTTACGCCAAAAAAAGACTTATGTGAAACTTGTTGTGCCTACGATATCGCTGAGGGTGATGAAAAAAAGAAACAAGAAGAATATTATAATCAGCATATCGTAGAGAAAGAGTTAGCCAGAAAGGAAAAGAAGTATGATAAGGAGGAAGTGAATGCTAATGTGGTAGTGTACGATTTACAAGCCGTCATGCAGATTCCTAAGGGCGATGTCTCAGTTTTTTATTACAAATCAAAACTAAATGTATTTAATTTTACAATCTACGATCTAAAGAGTAACGAATGTGAATGTTTTGTTTGGGATGAATCCAATGGGCATAGAGGTATTAACGAGTTGGGTTCGTGCGTTCTTCGGTTTTTGAACAAAAGAGCTTTGTCAGGTGATGAAGACTTTATCTTTTATTCTGATAATTGTGCCGGCCAGCAAAAAAAATAAGTTCATGGTGGCCCTCTACCTTTACGCCATATCTCATCTCAATGTAAAAAGCATAACTCATAAGTAACTGATTAAAGGCCACACACACAACGAGGGAGATTCCGCCCACTCTTTAATAGAACGTCAAGTGAAACGACAGCTGAAAGGTGGTCCAATGTACACGCCAGAGTCATTCATATCTGCAATTCGTGGAGCCAAGAAAACTGGAAAGCCATTCAACGTTACGGAGCTGTGCTTTGAAGACTTCTTCGATATGAAAGCTTTAGCAACTGAAATGGGACTCCAAAATATGGCACAGGTCAAAATTTCCACAGTGGTGGTTCTGAAAGTTCGGCGCGAATCACCAAACACAATTTTCTTTAAAACATCGTATAACGATGACGAATTTAAGGTGGCACATAATATCATTAAAAGGAAAAACACCAAGGATATTACACTAACAAGAGCATTTTATACAAAACCTCAGATAGCGAACTGCAAAAAAAGAGACCTGCTAGAGTTGATACAGAAAAATTACATTCCTAAGTATTATAGACCTTTTTACGAGCAATCGTAATCCTTGTTCATTAATTTTTCGCCTTAAATTATTTAATTTATAATCTTTACTTTGTGTACCTGATGTACTATTTTCTATTAATTTTTATGTTACAATAAATTATGCAATGAATGCAATAAATTTTATTTCATATCCATGCTTTTTTCTTTTATAATGTTTAGCAATTCGAAAATACAATACAGTCACAATTCAGAATTTGCAATAGATTTTGAGGTATAAATCTTTTTGTTATTTGCAGTAACGTCTCAAGTTCAATTATGTCAGATCATAAAACCTATTCTTGCAGCAATAAAGTCATAAGAAAAACTCGAAGTACTTTTGAAGCTACAGAAAACAGCCCATTATACATTTCAAGCTTTAGTTTACATAGACGTCTTAACCATATGTTATTTGACCCAATTGGACCCTAATCTAACTTTCATATACAAATTCAATAAAGATACATCAATTCAAAAACTTAAAATGCGTTTTCTGTAATATCACAATTTTTGAGTTATGACGACGTTGCAGCAAATGAGCGATATGTTTTTGCAAACGGTTTCGAAAAGGATAAGAAAACTCACTTTAAAAAGAATTCCATTTTTCCGTAAAAAAACTATGGAAAAGGATAAAAAAGCCACCCCTAAGGGACGTCCAAAATTGCCTAGGCGGTTAAAGGCTATTTTAAGTAGGTAAGTAGGTAAGGGGTAAGTTGCAGAGCTAACTTTTTGCGAGTCTTATTCTCTCATCATTTACTAACTTTGAAGGGGTAAGACCCAAAAAAACTAAATCTTTTTTATTTGAATCACCCTAATCTATAGATACATACATATCACGGAGTTGTCACATAATACAACATTCCCAGTAGTAATGCTTTCGGCAGAATCAGTCCGCCAATACGTCAGTTGCGTCACGTACGTCAATTTTAGAGCAATTTCTACTTTGACGTATCCGTCGTATCTGGCGTTACGCATACAAACACCCGCAGTCTACTTTGCTGTCAGTTATTTCGACGTACGTGACGGATTGATTCTGCTGAACGCTTAAGACTTCAGTTAGGCAAGGCATTTGGACATCGGCAAGAGCAGTGTTGCCGTTGGAGACCCTAAAGGGTCAATTTGACCCTTTTTTAGAGCCAGGACCCCGGACCTTACTTTTTCAAAAAAGTACCATTTTTGACACTTTTTTAAAATTCGTGACCCCTTTTCACTTTCAAACTGCAATGAAAGGCATTTTTGTCGTTTTTTTGTTAAAAAACAAAAAAATCTTCTTGTTCCTTTTTTCCTCTTATACGGCTGATACATTGGCGCAAATTCCGAATTAACTGCGCTTTGGGAGTTAACTTGAGCAAAATCTTCATTATAAACTCCCAAAAATTAAGAAGATGCAGACAACAAAAGCAAGAAACACTAGGAAATTAAGGGTAGCGGACAGAAAGGCGTCGCGCTGGTTTGTAAATCCGACTTTCGACAGCTAGATGTCGCTGAGGTAGGTAAGAATATGGTGCAATAACAACCGAAGTAGTAATTCTCAATGCTGTTAATCTTCAATTTTGTGTGTATCAGGGTAAAATTTGGATCTGATTAAAGAAGATTTATTGGAGATAATCTCCGTGTGCGTATCCATAGCATTTTATCGGGAACTCTTGCCGATTTCCAATTGTCTTGCCTAACTGAAGTCGTACTACTGGCAACGCTGTATCATGTGACAACTGAGTCATATGCTTACGCGTGGTAAGCAAATTCACCTCCATAAGAAATACACTAAAGCAACTTTTCTTACCATGCGGAGAGTTCCTTACCCGCGACTTGCTGAATTGCGTTGGTTCCTCTTATTATTTCTACCCTCTTTGACTAAAGAACAATTTTAAATGACACTAATGCTGATTTCGTTGAACATGTTTACACCCTTGCACAGAACACTGTAAAAGTGTGATAGAATATACCCGTTCTACATAAACTTAAAAAAAAAGAACTAATGGCGGCGATATGCCAACAGGTCATCATAACCTCTAACGAGATTTTTAGCCGAGGTTCAACCAGCTACCCTGTCAAAGCTTCTACCTTTTTTTACGAAAAACACATTTTTACTTTAGATTATTTGATGTTCTAAGATTTTCTCGATTGTTTTAAAAGTTTAATTCACTTATGAAATTTTTAGGGGGATAAATATTGGAAAAGTATGTTTTCTAAGCAGAAAATATATTTTTCAAACAGTTGAAGATGGGCCAGAAAAATATCCCCAATTGTCTCATTTAGAACAAAGCTGACAAGTATAAGTAGTTCCTGGCGTCATGGTAGACACCTCAATTGTCAGAACTCTGATTTTTTTCAGTTTTCCTTGCTTTAAATTATAAAAATTAAAAAAAAAAACCCCTAAATTCAGGGGTTTGTGATCCAGTGCTGGGGTCTGGGGTTCACCTCAAAAATTCGGGGGTTTGGAAAATTTTCAGTGGTTAACCATCGAGTTCATACATTTTTTCTTTTCTTCATTTCATTTAGTGATTAGAGATTTTGTTTTATGGTTTTCAAACACACTCACGCATAAATATTGACCGTCTAGCAGGTACTCACTCACGCATGATCGTGCAATAGGTACTTTTTGTGCTGTGTGTGTTTTTTGTTCTCGATAGTGGTATCACATCTCTATCTGCTGTGCTATGCAAATTATTTACAATCGTTGTTTGTTCGCGCGGTGTTTTTCGTTCTCTACATACATAGTATAAAACTATGTAAGTTTTTGTAAAATTTGAGAAAACATAAAATTATATTACGTTTTTATCTAGTACATTGCAATAATTATGGAGGGTGCTTTCAAAAAGCCGTACATGTGTTCTTTTAATGAGAAGTGGTTATCGCATCCAGAATATAAAAGCTGGCTTCGAAAAGAATCGGATTTTGTGGGAAGATGTCAAGTATGCAACATTACTTTTCTTATTAAACATGGAGCGACAAAAGCAATAAAAACTCATATGAATTCTGCAAAGCATATTGCAGGTATGAACGCTTATAAGCATTCGTCATTGATTACAGCATTTATACCGAAAAAAGTTTCTACCGAAGAATTGCAATCTGCAATAGCGGAGTTGTCGATGGTTTATCATGCTGTAATGCATCAACATAGTTACAATAGCACAGACTGCGGTATTAAAATAAATTGTAAGATTTTTCGCGACAGTGCACTGTCTACATCTGTTCACTGCGGACGAACAAAGGCGACTACTCTTGTAGAAAACGTACTTTTTCCTAAAGCCATCCAATTGGTGCTGAATGATATAAAGAACTCTCAAACCCCAGTTTATTTTTCAATTTCATCAGATGCTTCGAATCGTGGATACAAAAAACTTTTCCCTATTGTTATAAGCTACTTTCTTGCTGATCAAGGCATACAAAACAAACTGATTGATTTTTATACTGATGAATATGAATCCTCACAAGCAATATTTAACAAAATACAAAAATGCCTGTTTGAGTTGGGCCTGAATATGGAGCACATATCAGCCTATTCAGCAGACAACGCAGCTGTTAATTACGGAGTGAAGAACTCTGTATACCAAAAACTATTACTAGAGAACGAATTTATTGTAAAAGCTAATTGCAATGCACATGTTATTCATAATGCTGCTAAATTTAGTTGCAAACAATTACCTCTTGATATCGAAACACTTGTTAACAAAATTTATTCGGAATTTAGCACGAGTACTGTCAACGTCAGGGAGTTGAAGACGCTTTTTGAATTTTTCGATTTGGAGTTTGCACAGATGTTAAGAAACGTTCCAACCAGATGGTTGAGCCTAAAAGCCGCTGTAGATAGAGTCATACTTTGTTGGCCTGCAATAAAACAATATTTTTTGCAACAAGAAGAAGAGTGCGATCCTTTTATATATATAATAATCTATTATATTAATAGGCTAACAAATTTTACATATAAATATTTGCCAAACTTAAACCCATACTAAATATGCATAAATATTTATGAAATGCATATGGATTTGTTGGCATACCTCTAAGGCAGTGCACAATTATCTAATATATAACCAATCCTGCTTCATTTATCTGTAATAAGCGAATGAAAATTTCTCATACCACTTGAATTGGTTATCTGACAATCAATTTGTACATAAAGCGATAGCCCAGTGGGAATCGTCGGGGGTAGTGGTCGAGCGGTTAATGGTTCAAGTAGAGCTATCGGCCAATTTTTTTTTTTTATTTTTTCAATATATAAAAATTTCTTATCTTGACTTTTTTAAAATTTTTATGTTTGTGATATCTATTTTCCAGAAAAAAATTGCTGAATATTTTTAGTTGACGGAAAGCATATGCATACATACCACCATTATAGAAATGCGATAACCGCTTATTCAATTTGGGTTTTTTGTCTAATTTTTGATGATATAAGATCGAAGTTGCGAAATGTTTTCAAACACAGTAGTCTATTTATCGGACTTCGGTAGATTACTTCTATAAATTGTAGTGATTTCTACCGTTTGAGACAAAACGATTGCATAAATTAGTGGCTATTTGTTAAGCACAATCTCATCATCCGATTATTCAAGTGCAAATTAAAATCTCGAAATCCGAATATTTCCATGGCATTTGCCATAAATAACTTTGGAAAGGGCTGCTGTAATTTAATATTTTTATTATATAATAACAGCCACTATTTTTTAAATTCTTTGATGGCCTCATTTTGCCTATAGATGAGTTTTTAATGTATACATTTAAGTTGGTCGAGGTTCGGCCACGGGCCTAAAGGCAGCTAATGACAAAAAGTTGATCAGATGTTTGAATAAGTTCAACTATTTTAAATTGGTCGAATTTCGACCACGGGATATACTAGTAATAATAATAATGGCGGCGATATACCAACAGGTCATCATAACCTCTAACGAGATTTTTAGCCGAGCTTCTCTTTCCAACTTGAGGTGTGTTGCTTTTGAGTTTTTATTACAAGTTGGCGGGACCTACAGTTTTTTGCCGACTCCGAACGGCACTTGCAAAGCAAATGAATTTTTTGCTGAGAAGCTTCTCATGGCAGAAATACACCCGGAGAGTTTGCCAAACTACTGCGGAGGGGCGACCACGTTTAGAAAAATTCTTTTTCTAAATAATTTTTGATGTTACTTTTGCCGGGCATCGAACCGACACGACTTTGTGTAGAAGGCCGAACACGTAACCGCTACACCACGGCGGTCCTTTTATATACAGTATAATAAAACCACAGGGACATGATGCATCCAATTTAGATTCGTTTGATATACCTGATTTATATTTATATTTCATTTCACATTATCTTAATATAATGTGCGAAGCTATTCTCATTTTAGAAAAGGCTAACATAACTGCTACAGAATTACATGACAAAATGCTTTCTTTTAAGAGCAAACTAGAGAATAGGAAACAAAAAGAATTTAAAGATAATGCCCTGAATGTGTATAAAAGGGCCTTGTGTTATATTAATAAGTATTATAACTTTGATGATAATCCAATGGCAGTTCTTGGAAATTTGAACATTTTGACTAGAGAGCTGACGTTAGATAGTGTTATACAAGTTTCACAGTTATTAAATGTAGATATTAACATTGATGAGGCTTATGATGAAATACATGCTGTTAATAACGTTTTATCCCATATACGAAAAGATTGTACATCTGTTAGTAATGCATGGGTCTCAGTTTTTAAAAACTCAGCAATGACTGAGTTATTTAAAGTTGTTTCCAAAACATTAAGTATTCCTGTTAGCAACGCCTCAATAATGGAATCTGTTTGGAGGGGCGATAGAAACAAAATGAGAGTAGATCTAGTCAAAGCCGAGCTTTGTACAAGAACAAATTTTAATATGACTTGTTCCGAGTTTTTAGAGTTCTTAAAGCAACCACAACAAAAGCCTCTTTTGCAAAAAGCTTTGACTAACGAAAAGTACAGTTTTAAAAAATAAGTTTATTTTACATATACTTATGTATGTATCGTGAAACATGGAAAAATATAATATTTAAAATTAATTATATGTATCATTTATAGACATAACTTGCCTTTGAAATGTATGTACCTGCAAAAATGTACAAATACCTGAAATTTACATACGTACCTATGCTTTTTTGTTTTTTATTCAGTCGAACTGGATTGTTTTCTAAGTAAATAAAAAAAAAAAAAATTTTTTTTAAAATTTCAATCCTGGGGTCTGGGGGTTTGAAAAGGTGGCAACCCTAAATTCATTCCATCTAAAAGATACTAAAAAAGTAGTAGTCTACTATTCCTCTGCGATTAATACCGGACTAATCGCCCTTTTTTGGAGGGAAATACCACACGAACTTTTACTAAAGTACCGAAAAGTATATTTTCTAAGCAGAAAATGTATTTTTCAAACTAAAAAGTGAAGTTAGTTAGGTATATAGAATTAAAAATTTTGTTTTGCTTTAAAAAAAATTTGTTTAAAAGAAAAAACATTTAAATATGCTGCACCACCCTAATGTGCGGATTCTTTGCATGGTATTACTCAAATCAAATTTTTAAATTCCCAAACATCATATATATATATATATATATATATGTATGCGTGAAGCAAGAAGAACAACCGGTACCTTGCGCTTCGAAAACCGCTCCCACCCTTTTTCGCGCTCCTTACTCTCACATGAACGTACATAAGTATACAGCGATCCAGGCAGCTGCCACTTGCCTTCATTTTTGTGCCAAAAAAAAAAAAAAACAAAGTGTAGCAAATCAAATAAATATCATCATCACATAATTCACATAATCCAAGTTTTTTCGCAGAGCACTTCTTTATTTAGTTTTTTGTCCATTAAAAAGTTTATATTTTTAACGATATGGTTTTTTTTAAAGTAAAATTCCACAAGGTTACGATAAAAAAGTACCATTATATATCGAAATATTATAAACCCATACCGGGTTTTTTTTCAATTTCAATTAAAAACTTATTTTTTATGTAACAATTGATGTAAGTTTAATATAATTTGTAATAGTAAGTGTCTGCTATACCTTAGACATAAAAAAATAGACATAAAAATAAAAAAAATCTGTTGTCGATATATCCTAATGTATTGTCGTCAGCTTTTCTGTTGTACTACTTTGCTGCACCCCCCTAATGTGAAGATTGTTTGTATGGTATCACTTAATCCAAATTTGCATTTGTCACGAGGGAGCCACTAACTTGGTTTTGTTGTGAACGGGGAATATGTATATTAAGAGAGAGTTGAAGAAAATTTCAGATGGTCGAATTTCGACCACGGGTGATCCTATATATATAAATGTATATAATACATAAAAAGGCGACAATAATTTTGGTAAGTAAAACAAATCAAAAACTTGTGTATCTTTAAATGTGAAATAGTGCCATATTTTTGATATGGCTTTATTTCATTTTTTTCATTTTTAAACTTTATGACTTTAATCCATTGGTCGACGGTCTTAGAAGCTCCTCCACTGCGTTGAGCTTCTCCGCCACCTCCCTCCACTTTTTATCTTGGTCCAACTTGCCATGGAGGCGCTGGAATCTTCCGGATGACAGGCCTTCCCTTTCCGCTAGGATGTCCACCAGCACCTTCAGCTGCTCCTTCGATGAGCGCCTTATTTTTCCTCCCTGCTTACTTGTGGCCACCATTATGGGTAAAAAATATAAATTAAGATTTTCCACTTCTGCAAACAAATGTGTAATTGCCGCCAATGATTTGTTTTTCTTTAATTCCTCCTTATGTTTTTCGCAATTTTTGACATTTCAGTGCAAGAGTTTCCATACTTTCTCACTTTAAATAGTTACTTAGCTAGTATTGTTAAAACCCATTTAGAGAATCGCAAGAGTGATAAAACAAACAATTTTTGATATCGTTAAAAATCGCGCTTTTGGAAGCGACAAAAGTTACTGAATCGCAGTACTGAATTTTAGTCATACCAATGGTAATCAATTTTTGAGATTTGAAAATATAAAGGTGGAGTGCACGTTTCCAAACTAAGGCAAACAATTTCTTGGAGTCTAAATGAAAGTTCGGATATCGACGAAACATTTAAAGTCTATTAATTGCACTACACCTTTATATTTTCAAATCTCAAAAATTGATTGAAATTGGTATGACTAAAATTTCAAAACCAAAAACACAGAAACCGTTTCTTTGTTTAACTACCAATTTGCTGCGGCTTTTTGACAGCATTTATATAAATGTTGTCTTTAAAATTTTTGTATCATCTTTTTATTGTTAAATTATTAAAATTATGAAGCAACTTTTTCTTGCAAAAACCGAATTCGATAGAGACACTTAATTTAATGTCACAAAACAGCCATTGAAATGCGACTATGCCATATGGCATAGAATATCCGAAAGGGTTAAGAAAGGGGCGCAGCCAGAAGAAAATGTTTGGGGTGGTTTTTGATTTTTTTATACCCAGTGTACTAGTACTAGTACAAGGGTATATTAACTTTGTTCACATAACGGCTGTTTGTAACGGCACAAAATAATCGAGATAGATATAGAAGCTATAGAAAGAGAAGCTCGGCTAAAAATCTCGTTAGAGGTTATGATAACCTGTTGGTATATCGCCGCCATTAGTTAGATATAGAGTTCCATATATGAAAGTTCTTAGGATTAACAAGTAAGGAAGTCTAAGTTCGGGTGAACCGAACATTATATACCCAGCGGTAATTTTCGGAACGGGATAACAAAGATATAGGCCCTAGGAGGATTTACCTAAAGTTTTTACTGTCTTAGCTATTTAACTTACCGAATTATGTCAATTTATGTGATTTTCGAAATTTTCCATATCGAAAGTGGGCGTGGTCGGGAATATGTTGTGCCAAATTTCATGAGTCTGAAGTGATAAGTGTAAAAGTGTTGACCAGTCGAATATTCCAAATGCCTTCCTTAAAGGTGGGCGTTGCCACGCCCACATCTAAACATTTATCAAAAATCATAATAAATTGATTGAGGTGTTCATCCTACCAGCCTATATCATTTTAGCCATTTTCGTTACCGAATCATGCCAATTTATTAGATTTTCGAAATGTTTCATATCGAAAGTGGGCGTGGTCCATCATTCCATCATTCTATCGTAATCAGTTTAAAAGTTACGCCCAGTCGAATTTTCAAAAATGCCCCCCTTAAAAGTGGGCGGTGCCACGCCCACTATAAAATTTTTTTTGGAAAAATCATAAAAGAATGACCAGGGGGTTCATCTATAAAATTATATCATTTTAGCCATTTCAGCTGCCAAGATATGCCAATTTGTGTGATTTTCGAAATTTTCGATATCGAAAGTGGGCGTGGTTGGAGGGCGATTTTATCCAATTTCATCAGGTATACTCCCAACGATACTAGTATGCTTTGTGCCAAATTCCATCATTCTATCGTAATCAGCAGAGATACCAATTAAAACCAAATTATTTTTCAAAACCGAAACAGAGATACCAATTAAAACCAAATTATTTTTCAAAACCGAAACCGTAACCGTTATTTTGATCGAGAGACAATGGAACTGAAACTGTCTCAAAAACCGAAACCGGTTCCATTATCGCAGCAAAAAAATAAAAATCCTCAGACACAAAATTAAAATGTTATAGGCCCTATATACGATGCGTCTGAGTCAAGAGTCAGTTTAAGTGTATTAGTGGGAATGTGTGTGTAGTAGTTACACCGACATTGACTCTAGCATGACTCAAGAAAATCAAAATGAGTTTGATATTTTGTAGAATGACGGCGAGTCAACACGTACACAGATGAATCGCGAGTCAGACGCACTGTATATAGACCCTATTAGTTTTCGTAAAAAATGTAAAACCGAAAGCGATATAAATGCTGAAGAACCAAAAGGGAACCCAAACCGGAACGTTATTTTAATCGGTTTCACTCCTTGTATACAAGTGAAACGACCATTTCCATCGCCGGAAACATTTTAGTTCAATCAAATCATAAGTGTTTATAAAAAGAATAGTAAAATAAATACACTGTACAACAAAGTTGAAGTTTTTGAAAAACCCACCGGGTTTCTCTGCAATTACTGAAGATTTTGGGTGTGCTGAATCCGAACTTGAAGTCAGGGTGATTCTTAAAAAGATCGGTAGTTGTAAAAAACTGTTTTTTTAATAACTTACCAATTTTTCTGGGGTCAAGGAAAAATAACACAGGCCGCCAAAATGAGACCAAAATTTTTGACCATAAACCAGACCATACTTTCCTTAAGGTTTTCGATGTGCTGAATTCAAATCTGAGAGCGCTTTAGTATTATTTTGGTATTATTTTAAAACTATTTGGAATTAAAAAAATTTCAGAGTCTTAAATTAATACTATTTAGTACTGTACGTTAATTGTGTACGTTTAGTGTGTACGTTATAGTGTCCGACCGAAACTGGAATTTTAAGCCGAAGCCGAAGCCGTAGCCGAATATTCGGCATAATTCTATATTCGGCCGAAAACCGAAGCCGAAGCCGAATACCAAAATAAGAAAAGTGATTTTATTTTATTTCATAACAATTCATTCTTTTTGTTTCTAGAATAACCAAAAAACCTTACAAAAACCTAAATAAAAAAAATTAACCCCATATTCATAAAAAATAAAATTGGTTTATTGTGCTTTTTATAATGACATTTCCATACAAATTTTGAATTATAACAGCTCAATAAACCTTTTATATTTTTTACTAGCTGGTGCCCGCGACTTCGTATGCGTATAATTTCTGTTTAATCTAATGGTTTATGACAGCATTCATAAAAACCCTTTTGTTTGATACCCATAATGTACTAACACATTTTTGTGGAAATATTCGTCGATACCTCCGAAACCGGTCGAGGTATCGAAATTTCAAGATATCTCCCAAACCATTTCAGATATTTTAATAAATCACATCGCATATTATAGCACTCATTGACACCTTTCGTTTGACACCCATATTGTACTAAGACATTTTTGGTCACCCCTGGTCCATATATTGGGCGATAACCCCAAAACCCGTTAAGATATCGCAACAAATAATATCTTAAACTTTAAGGTGAGCATCTAGCAATCCAACGATTCAATTCCATTCAGTACTTTTAGAGTGTTACGATCACAAACATACAGACAATCATGGTCCACATATTGGGCGATAACTCCAAAACCGGTTGAGATATCGAAAAAAGTAATGTCTTAAATTTTAAGTTGAGTGTCGAGCAATCCAACGAAAAAGTTGCATTCAATTCCATTCATTACTTTCAGAGTGATACGGCCACAAACATACGGACAGACAGACAGACACACAAAATTTGTTAAAATGGTTGATTTGGATTCTACTCGCTTAATAATGCTTCCCCTAATCAATTTTTTGTTGATATCTGCTATGTACAGACATCGACCTGTTACAATTTTATTTTATGTAGAGATGAATAAGGGGGTTAGTCTTTATCTTAATAGCATTTTAACAATGTATAAAAAAAGTTTAAAAAAATATGTTGCAGTTTCTAGAGATGCACTAAGAAAAAAGCTGACTACAGTCTGAACTCAAGTAATCGAAAGTGATGCCACTTTAAACGAATTTTGTATAATTAAGGTGGCAATATTGAATAATTTCGCGTAAGTTATCGTTCGAAATCTTAGGCCTGTTCAATAACTCAAAAATATTACTGGAAGTTGCGATTTTCTGTCGCTTATAAAAAATCAAAAACTCGTAAAATTCAGTCAATTTTTTTGACTTTTATTCGGCCTCGATTATTCGGCCTTTTCAGCCGAAGGCCGAAGCCGTAGCCGAATAAAAAATACTAGCCGAATAGGCCGAATACCGAAACTTGGCCGAATATTCGGTCGGACACTAGTACGTTAATTCAGTGGTTTTTCAGCTATAGGAAAATTAGCAAATTTATAAACTTTAAATTGCTCTATCTTAGCGAAAGAAAAGATATTTGAGCAAACTCAACGCCATTCGTAAGAGGAAGACTTCTTCTTTAAGATGCAATATTTGCTTTTAAAAAAAAAATCTGTCGTATATATATAACCTCAAAAATAGGCAAAAACGGTGTTTTTTGCAATTTTAGGTTAGGATATCTCAAAATCCTGACGTCATAGAGCAATTCTGCGTCCAGATTTGAATTCAGCGCATCGAAAACCTTTAGGAAAGTATGGTCTGGTTTATGGTCAAATTTCTTGTCAGCCTGTTTAATTTAACTTTGGTTTTTATATTTGACGGCATACAATTATTCCATAGTGCAAAAAATTGGGGTTAGTAAGTTACCAAGAAAAAAAAAATGTAAAAATAATAATAATTCAATTTGTTACTACTACCGATCTCTGGACAAACTCCCCTTTAGAGAGAAAAGCTAGGGTGACCCGAAAAATCTGACTTCAGATTCGGATTCAGCACACCCAAAAGCTTTAAAAACCGAAGAGAAACCCTCTGGGAATATTTGGCTGTTGTACAGTGTTATTAATGTAAACATACACTTTTTTAAAAACTAAAAACCAATAAACCCAAACAGTTCCCAGAAATACTCAGAAAATGAAATTCAACACCCTCGTAAACAAGTACCTACGTGTGGTTGCAAAAGATGCTGCTCTTTATACAATTAGCGAATCACCGAGAGGGATTTGGTAGGGTTTTGGACCCAGCTTACATAAAAAAATATTTTATATAATATTGATATCTGCGCGACTCGCCCTAACCGTCTCAAATCAGCGCCAAAACTCCTATGTGATCTTTTTAAATTAGTGAAGGGGCGACGAAATAAAAATCTTTCATTTGATTTAAACGACCACCCTAATGAACACACCATTTTAATTTGCATCTTATCCTTAGTTTTGTAGCAGAACACATCGAAAAGAAGTATTTTCGAGGAATATTTTTAATACATCCACTGTTTTTTGCCTTGCAACATTCGACGTTGAAGACCCCTTGTTGATATCCCTTTTAACCAGAACTGTTACGAACGACACTGCAATTAATGATATTTGTTTATGCTTAATTATTGTGAACTGAAATTTTGGCATTATAAAACAAAATTTAAAACTCTAGGGTGTTTACAGATATTTACTCTATTCTAATTATGAGGTTTTAAAATTTAAATCTTTACTTCGCCGATTTTAGCCCTAGCGCAATAAAGTGTGACAACCAGTCCTTTCCAGCTATAACTTAGGCGTATTGGAAACACCAAGAAGGACCATGTCAATCTCCCCCTGATTTAAAGTCAGCAACTGCTTTCTAAGATCTGAAACATACTTACGAGACTCTGATTTTTTTAGATGTTTCTAAATTAAATCTAAATAATGTTCGGTAGTGTTTTGAATTTAGTCTTAAGGTATGCTAATTTCAAAGAAAAGTTTGCAACCTTTTCGGCAATCCACCTTAATGTGCGCTCATATCAACTTACTTTCATTCTTTAAACATACAAAATTTGAGATATTTCGTACATTTTTGTTTATCTTTCAATTAGGGTTGTTTCGAACCCTAATGCATTCGCATTCGAGTTCTCCTGCGATTAGTCTAGGTTTACTCTGGATAAGTCGCAAAAGACCATGCGCCTAATGCGGGCCCGTGAGCAGGAATTTTCTATGGGGGGCTTTTGAACTTTTGGATGCTCCGAAGGTTGTGAATTTTGACAGTTTTTATGAAAAAATTTATTCGTTGAGTATAATAGGTGGATATTTTGTTTTTTATTTTATTTTATTTATTTTCTTATTTTTTTAATTTTATTTTATATTATTTTAATATGATAGTTGTTTGGCGACTTGTATTTTATAAATATATTATTTATTATATTATTTTATTTATTTTTTATTATTATTATTATATAGTAGTATAACTTTGGTCCGATGCTTGTGAGTACTTTTTTTAATTTAATTTATTTTTTTTATTTTATTTTTATTTTATTTATTTTATTTTACTTTATTTTATTTTAGTTTATTTTGTTTTATTTTTTTAAATTTTATTCTATTTTGTTTTATTTTTTTTAATTTTATTTTATTCCATTTTATTTTGTTTTTTATTTCATTTTATTTTATTTTTTTAAATTTTATTTTATTTTATTTTTTATTTTATATAATTTTTTTTTATTTTTTATATTATTTTATTTTATTTTATATTATTTTATTTTATTTTATTTTATTTTATTTTATTTTATTTTATTATACCTTTCATGAAGATGAAATGGTATTATAACTTTGGTCCAATGTTTGTAAGTACACACAGAAAAATTTTCATGTAAAATCAACACTTTTTTAACACTTTTTCAGGTTATTGTTTTTCAACACTATCGATGTTATTTTAACATGAAGCTCCTGTTGAGAAGCTTCACTTCATGTTAAATTAACATGACTTCCTGTTGAATTAACATGAATTCCTGTTAAATTAACATAATTTCCTTTTAAATTAATTTAATTCCTGTTAAATCAACACCTTCTGCTCATTATCTCATCGTCACCTTAATTCACAAAAATTAATTAAAAAAAATTATTCTGTGTGTATGAGAAGAAAAAGAGATGGACCCACTAATATGTATACCGAAATGATCAGGATGACGAGAAGAGTTGATTTAGCCATGCCCGTTTGTCCGTCTGTCTGTTTGAACGCAAACTAGTCCCTCAGTTTTTGAGATATTCGGCTGCAATTTGGTCCGCGCCACCATTTTATAATATAGAAATCATTTGTCGGAACCAGCAAGATCGGACCGATATTACATATAGCTCCCATACAATCGATTGTTAAACAGGTAGGAACGTGAAATTTTGTAAGTATTGCTATTCTTATATGTGCAATATAGATGTTGAAAATCATTGAGATAGGATAAATATTTCACATAGCCCCCATACAATCGATTGTTCCGATAAACAGATTTTGAGCTATAACTCCTGTAATTAAACAGGTAGGAACGTGAAATTTCGTGACTATTGCTCTTTTAGAATGTGGAAGAATGTCAATGTTAAAAATCAGAGAGATTGGACCAATATAACACATCGGCCCCATATAATAGATAGTTCCGATAATTTCGGTATGAGCTAAATTAAATACACACAGGCTGTACTGGGGATCGAACAGTGAAAATCGTGACGCTTATTCTTGAAAGGTATAAAGCCTTCGGCACAGTCGAGACAGCTTTCCTTATTTTTTTATTTTATTTTATTTTAATCGATATCTGACGTTTTTTAATTATATCTTCTTCATATCTTCTTTCTTTCTTACGAAAACAAACACTTTTAAAATTCTGTACTGAAGCTAACACTTTCGACTTGGGTCTGACGAAAACTAACACTTTTAGGTATCCAGTTAGGTTTCTTCAGACCCAAAATGAAAGTGTTAGTTTTTGTCACACACAAAATTTCTGGTGTTAGTTTTCGTATGGCACGCAAAAGGCGAATATTCGCTACAGCACTATACTGAATATTCCTGCACCTATAAAACGGACTTAGTTGCACCACAACAGTTAGTCTCACACGACCACCGCGATTGAATGGATTAAGTCCGTAAAATTTTCAAAAGTTCTGTGAAATGTCGGAAAACGTAGTGCAGCTAACGACAGAGCAACTGCAGTTGTTGATCGACTCCGTACGCTCGTCCACTATCGCTGGCGACAGCCATCTCACACCTTCCACTCTTCTAACAAAAGGGAGCTTCACCAACTGTAGCAGCCGCTTTCGTGGCCAACGCGACCATGAAGCCGTCGAGGAGTTCATCACCGCCATCTCAACATACAAAGAAATGGAAGACATCAGTGACGAGGATGCTTTAAAAGGGCTTTCGCTGCTGTTAGTTGGCACAGCATCCACTTGGTGGTTGGGTGTGCGCAGAGAAGCCAAAACTTGGGCGGAGGCCATAGCGCTAATACGCGACAATTTTGCACCAACCAAGCCGGCATATCGAATTTACTTAGACCTCTTTGAAAAAAAGCAAGATGACCGCTCTGCCATTGACACGTTTGTTTGTCAAAAGCGTGCGTTGCTCGCACAGCTGCCAGAGGGGCGCCACGGTGTGGAAACCGAGCTGGACTTTGTTTATGGTTTATTACACATCAAATACCACAAGTTCATACAACGCCAGGATTTCAGCTCATTCCGTGAGCTCTTGGAGAAAGGACGTATCTTGGAACACAATAACATGGAATATGAGACGTGGCAAACGACTTTTGTGCGCGACAAGAAGCGCCTAAAACGTTGCAGTTTTTGTAATTTCCGGGGCCACAACTACGATGAATGTCGCAAAAGAAAAACTGAAAGTGAAAGCAAAACTAAGAGCAAAACAAATAGTGATAAAAGTGAGGAATAAAGGAGCTTCCGAGTCCTGCATAGAAGAGGGAAAAGTGCGATCAGCAACACCGGTCCGTTGAACTATATATAAGCATACGAGTACATGTGATCAATTATTTGCTATAAGTTTATTTTGTAAAAAGAATATTTAATTTCCGTTCCGCATTCTCCTTAACCCACAACAACATACGAATTGCCATTTGGAATTTGCAAATCCTGTTAAAACGCCAGCTTGAAAGACGAAGTGCTCATTGACCTTCATGCGAGTTTTGTGAACTTGCCCTACAAGGAGTCTGGCTGTCCAAAGGAGGAGCAAGTTTTTAATGACATTTCGAACTCACAAAAACAACACATACCCATTCAACCGCAAAAACACATCGCCCGCTGTGCCTCGCACGGATAAACCTGCTACACAACATACGCTTCTCTCAAACAGAAGCTCCGTTGAACGAGTCAGCATTGGCTACAGTTTGGAACTACCTCGCTAAGTATTTTGTGAAAATTTTAAGCGTCGAAGCGAACTACAAAAAATTTTTTTCAGTGTGTTAACTCTTGGAACCAACGTTGGGGCATGTTGAACACTCAGATCTATGCAAAGAGATCTCTGCTGATCCATGCATCAACGTTAGAACGTTCTAAAAGCAGAACTCCATGACTAAGCTCTTGAGGTCTTTCAGGTGTGCTGGAGTTTAACTCGTTTTCTTGCAGTGTAAATTACACCTAAAGCTGAAAAATGAGGCGAAGTCTGGAACGCCTGAAATGCTCAAGGGGATAGTAACGGAGCTCGACCTAAAGTCAAAACTGCATAACAGAAGGTCAAGGCGGTTTTAAGGCGATTCAAAATTTCAGCGCTTTTATCAGCTATTTAAAAAACAATAGCTGAAAAATTACTAGAGCTCAAAACTGCCTAAAACCGCCGAGACCGACTGCAATGCAGATTAGCTTAAAGACATTGAAAATAATTTGTTTTTGTTTTTCGCATTCAACGCACATAAAATTTTGTACGAAATCTTAAGGAAAGGGGTCAATTTCCTAGCTGAGCTTAAGCGCGACTCAACTCCCGCTACATTCAGCGCATATGTCGATTTCCAAAGATTCAACAATTTCGCCCGTTCGCAGTGTTTAAGCTTCGCACTTAGCACTTTCTGAGCTAAAAAATTTTGGCAGGCATTTCGTATCGACATTTGCATTTGGCGATCGCAGAACAAAAACAATGAGCATTTCTAGTCACCCTGCCTAGTATACTCCTCGTGTTTGCTCTGAGCTCGTCATTTGAATGTAGCACCATATATTACGTCACATATCAAAGTTTTGTACGCCACTTTACACTGTAGGCGGCCAGGCTAAAACATTGCCATTGGCGATCACACAAACACTCGCGTGTAGTTGCGTGTTTCCTTGGAGATACAAAACTTCAAGCGAGTGTCATCTTTTTAAACCAATGACAATGGTTTAGCTGCATGTGGGGTCTATAAGCATTTCCGTTGGAACGTAAAACTCGATACAATTCACGAAATTTATCGAAATATCTAACGAATTCCGACAACTTTCCTGATTTCTATCGAGTTTCCGGGTCAGGCGAAATTTCGTAAAGACCCCTATGTCTGCTGTTTAACGAGTGTAAAGCACGAGTGCAACACTTTGAAGGAGTGACACCAAACCAAAAAACACATTAGACACTTCAAAAGTGCGTCTAAAACAACACATATTAACGGTTAACCGCACGCCGTTAGTACATTTGGTACGCTAAACTGAAGCACTGCGACTTGTCGCGGTATCAGAATTTAGGCGCATCAACACACACACTTTCCTTGGTCTATGATTCGTCACGACATTCGCCTCCGGAAATGCCGTGACTTTCCTAGACCCTCCCGTTCATATGGCTTCCCATGTACTATTCCCGCATTATTTGATAGCGCCTCTTACCTTACTCAAAGGTAGGTTGTGAGCTATTCGCCGCGTCGCTCATATTTATCGTTCACCGTCAGCGCCATTGTTATAATCTTCTGGAGGTACTGGCCCATAGTTCGGTTTCGCTTGATCGTCGCATAAATCATCAGCTTTGTGTGTATAATACACGAATTATTGTATGTGGCATCAAGTAATGCGGGAGTTCGCATGGGAAGTTATTGAATGGAACAATCCCACCTAATATACTATATCTTCTAAAAACCAAAAACGCTTAAAACAATCAAACCAAAAAACAACTAAAACAAAAAACAAAAACAAACAATTTTTTTGGTTTTATTACAGAAGGATGATGGTCCGAGGTAAGTTTTCAAAATTGCATTACATGGGTGCAGCATTAGTGCCTAATCAGAGTTGGAAACGTCTCAGTGCTGCTATCTACATACATAGCAAGATCTTTATGACGAGTGGGACTAACACCCTCTCCTAAAGTTACTAATATTATAAATGTGAATCTTAGGTTAGGTTAGGTTGAAGTGGCTGCCGCAAGGGCACACCTAGGCCAGTATTAAAAGACCCGTTGTGATACCATCAACACTAGGAAAGTCAGTCCCGGGACCCAGCCATATGGAAAATCCCAGTGCTATTGGGACTCTCCACATAGCAGAATCCCGGGGCTGACACTCCTAAAACCGACACCGTTACACCTCCTCGAACCATTTAGATGACTTGATGAAAGCCATCAAGTCCTTTATGTCCAGCTCCGCTACCTGGCGTAGGCTATCCAGGAAGGGAACTCCGAAAAAGCGCCTTCTCGCGCCGCTTAAAGCCGGGCAGTTGCAGATGAGATGCTCCACCGTTTCCTCCTCCTCATCATCTTTGCAACTCCTACAGCATCGTCGATAGGGTACACCCAGCCTTGCTGCGTGCCTTCCAATAAGGCAGTGCCCGGTTAAAACCCCTATTAATATAGATATATCCCTTCTTCTTAGGGTGTAAATATATTTAGATCTTTTAATATCCCATTTTGGCTCACGCGGTTCTGTTGGGCCATCTCCTGAAGAGATCGACGACAGCTGAGCGTCAGTTCAGAGTTGAACAAGTAAGAGCCAAGGGATTTGACTGCCGCTTGGCTATCGCTGAAAATAACGATATTCTGTCCGATAGCGTGTTGCCCTATCCAAGCCGCGGCGTCCATGATTGCTGAGACCTCAGCCTGGAATGATCAGGCAGTCTGAAGGAAAGCTCAAGGTCCAGATCCTTGGAATAAATCCCTCCTCCAACTCTGCCGTCCAACTTCGAACCGTCGGTGTATATGGAAATGCCGCCATTAGTAGCAGGACACCGATCCCTCCTCTCCCAGTCTTCCCTGCTCGGAATGTTTATTCTGAACCAGCTATCTCCGACTGTTGTGGTTGCACAACGGTCCGTGCTCGGAGGGAGAAAGCTGTAAGAATCCAGAATACCGGAGTGTCCAGTAGTGCCTGCGCCCCAGCCGGAAGTTTCCCTTAGACGCAGAGCCGATGCTGCCGCTGCCCGGTACCCTTCCAGATCGAGTGGCAAAATGCCAAGAATGGCCTGGAGAGCTTCGTTGGGCGTTGTTCTCAACGCGCCGCTTATACAGATCATGCTAGATCTGTGGACTTTACCTAACAGGTTTAGGTTGGCTGCCTTGCGGATTATCGCAGTGTAAATCCATCTGCAGATTTTGGGACTGAGCCCCCATTTTTTGCCAATGGCTCTTTTACAGGTGTAAAGTGCAATGCACGCTTTCCTCTGGCGCTGGATGACATTCTCCTTCCAGTTAAGCTTTCTATCCAGAACTATTTGGCTTTGTCAGCCAAGTTCAGGCGCACGCCATTTAGTTCTGGTAGGCTTAGCGTTGGTATTTTGTACCGGTTAGTATAAAGGACAAGCTCCACTTTTCCCGGGTTGATATTAAGTCCGCAGCGAGATGACCACGAGGAAACTGCTCGCAGTGCTACTTGCATCAAGTCACACAGGGTTTGTGGGAATTTGCCCCTGTATGCAATAGCTAAATCGTCTGCATATGCAACTATCCTCCCGCCCCCCCAGCTTGTGTCTCGTAGCAACGAGTTTACAGTGAGGTTCCATAAAAGCGGAGAGAGAACACCACCCTGAGGCGTTCCTCTTGTGACATAGCGTGAGAAATCAACTGTGCCCAGTGTAGAAACTATTTTCCTTCCCTTTAGTAGCTAATCAATTAGTCCAATAAGAGACCTGCTTATGCCGAGATTAGTTAGAGCGTTGTTAATAGCCTCCGGGCTTATATTGTTGAAGGCACCTTCAATGTCTAGGAAGGCCACGAGACAGTAATCTTTTTCATACAACGATTTTTCAATAACAGAGACAAGGCTGTGAAGCGTAGTTTCCGTTGATTTACCTTTGGTGTATGCATGTTGATAGCTAGAGATAAGGTTGCTATCAATAGTAGAGGAGAGATAATCGCTAATTATCCTCTCGAAGGTTTTGAGGGCAAAGGACGACAGACTGATCGGTCTGTAGTCCTTAGGCTCATAGTGTGAGGCTTTCCCAGCCTTAGGAATAAAGACTACCTTGGCGCTTCTCCAGGAGTGCGGAATGTAGTTGAGAGCCATGCAGGCTGAAAAGAGAAATACCAGCCATTTAGCCGATGTTTCCATTGTGTTTATGAGTTCTGCGGGGAAAATCCCGTCTGGCCCAGCAGCCTTGAACGGCTCAAAGCTTTTGATCGCCCACCTTACCCTTTCCTCCGTGATGGGTATATTCACTGCCATATTTGTTGCAGATGCTAAAGGTGCTTCATGCAAGTTCCCCGGAAAGTGTGTATTCAGTAGCAGCTCCAGGGTTTCCCCTTCCGTGCTAGTCCACGATTCTTCAGGCTTCCGCAAATAGCTAATGGCTGTTTGAGTTTTTGAGTGCACTCGTCTAAGTCTCGCCGTATCATCGACCTTTTCGACCCCGGTGCAGAAATCTCTCCACGAAGTTCTCTTCGCCTGCCTTAGGGCCCTTTTATAGGCCCTCAGTTTAACTTTATATTCGAGCCATTCAGGCTCCGTACCGAGGCTCTTGGCCCCATTAAATTGGTTCCTGCAGGACTTGCGGAGCGAATCCAGGTCGTAGGACCACCAGTGTGTTCTATGTTTACCGCGTGGTTTCGGCACTGGACAAGCCTGCCCTAGGGCATTTGAGAGCGCCGTTGTAAAGGTCGCAACTAGATCATCCAGTTCTCCTACTGATGATGGAGCTTGTGGGGGTAACACTGGTAGGTCCCTAACTAATATTTGATTATGTAGCTGCCAATTAGTGTTGCGTGGATTGCGTTTCATAACTGGCTGCTCAACAGAAAAATCTAAGGCAATTTCTATGTACCGGTGGTCGGAAAATGAATGCTCCTCAAGAACACGCCATTTCCTAACCCACTCATAAGCGCCTTCGCTACAAATAGTGAGGTCTATGACCTCCCTACGGGCTTTAGTGATAAAAGTAGGCTCGTTACCCACGTTACAAACCACCAGGTTAGTTGTTAGTAGGTAGTCAAACAGAGACTCGCCCCTAGCGTTAATATCGGAGCTTCCCCACTGGACGTGATGAGCATTAGCGTCAGCTCCAATAATAAGATGACCCGTGCAGAAATTTTCCACCAAATCTTTCACCTCCTTTTGTGGAGGAGGTTCTTCGGCGTCATAGGGCATGTAGACCGACGCCATCGTCAGGCTGGTGCTGCCGACCGTTAAGCTGGCAGCTGTAATGTCACCATTTGAATAGTTGGGTAAGAGAAAGGTGTTCAGCTCAGACTTGACCAAGATACAGTTTCTGACCTTGCCCTCCTCATTAGCTCGGATGAGCTTGTACCCCTTAGCCCCCAATCCACAGATCCTTGAGCTATTAACCCAGGGTTCTTGGATAAGGACCACGTCTACGTCGCCTTTATAAAGACGACTGCTTAGGGCAGCTGAGGCTGCTTTAGATTTGTGCAGGTTAATCTGAAGCACCACCAACATGAGAGCGCTCAGACTTCCCTACCACCGTCGTACCGTCGTGGAGGTCTACCCCGTCCCGGGGCCTATCTCTCAACGACAATTTATCTGCACGATTTGGCATGGCGGAATCTCTACTGTCTGAAGCGGCATCAACGTTAGTGTGCACCGGATTGCCCTCCACCACCGTGCGGTCGAGGTCTTCCGCGTCCGTTGGGCTATCTT
This sequence comes from Campiglossa producta, assembly GCA_964058755.1. Classification (NCBI taxonomy): domain Eukaryota; kingdom Metazoa; phylum Arthropoda; class Insecta; order Diptera; family Tephritidae; genus Campiglossa; species Campiglossa producta. The sequence continues at coordinate 84,878,343 of CAXKVI010000004.1, read as the reverse complement.
CCATCGCCGAGTCGTTCACGGCTTCCTCGCAATTTGACGTGGCGGATACCATACTTTCCGCGTGTGACACCCCTGCCTCCTCTTCTGGTCCTTCGATTTCCGAGTCCTTCGAAGCGGCCGGAATGGCAGCGCGTTGTGCATCGCCACGGTATACGTGGATCACGATCTGACCCATTCCATAATGCACTCGTCCGTTGCACCGTTTAAGGGGCTCGAGTGCCTCCTTATTCAAAGTTAAAACCACCAAACTTGGCCAAAAGTGATGCATTTAGTGCAATGTAAATGTATCATAATATTATAAATGTGAATGTAGCGATGTTTGGATGTTTGGATGTCCAGACGTTTACTTCTGTTCCCCAATAACGTGAGAATGGCAAGACGGATTTTGTTGAAATTTGGTAGGCAGACAGCTAATAGTCTAGAAGGAGGTATAGGCTATTTTTTTTGTTTAATTTTGGGGGGTCCGGCCATGCTAGAGACCGATACTTTTCGATTTTTTTGTTTTTCCATATGAATCTGAGTACACTTGACCTAAACTTATGATATTTCGCATACAGGTGTAGAAACTTCGAACAATATGGGTATCAAACGAAACTGGAAGGTGCCAGGTCTCATTTGGGCTTCGATATATCTCGATAAATTTATTGATAACTGAGTTATCAGTCGAAATGAGATTGCCCAGAAATTTTAAATATTCCCTTCAATATGGGTATCAAACGAAAGGGGATGACCCCAATTTCATTTGGACTTCGATATATTTCGATAAATTTATCGATAACTGAGTTATCGGTGAAAATGTGAATGAACAAAAACCTTAAAATTACCTTACAATATGGGTCTCAAACGAAAGGGGAAGACCCTAGGTTTCATTTGGACTTCGATATATTTAGATAAATTGATCGATAACTGAGTTATCGGTCAAAATGTGGTTGCCCGAAAACCTTAAAATTTCCCTACAATATGGGTATCAAACGAAAGGGCAAGACCCCAGGTTTCATTTGGGCTTCGAGATATTTCGATAAATTTATCGATAACTGAGTTATCGGTCAAAATGTGGTTGAACAAAAACCCCCTGAAACTTTAGGTTTTGATGAGAAAATAAGCCTTGCAAAAAATTAGCACTTCAACTTAACCCTTAGGGGTAGCTATTTTTTTCGCCCTTTCCCATACATTTTGTATGGGGGAAAAATGGTACTTTTTTCAAAGTGAATTTTCTTTTAATTTTTGAAACTCTTTTGAAAATATTTTTTCATACTCTTAAAGTTGAAGCTTTGAAGCTTCCAAAATGATAAGCCATGTGCGAATATCTTAACAATTAAAATACTTACAGCCATTTAAATTTTACTAGATTTTATACGTGTTACTGTGTATGTGTGTGCAATAGTACAAAACTCAGTCATTTTCAAATGGCTGTAATTATCTTAATATTAAGATAATCGCACATGGCTTACCATTTTGAAAGCTTCAAAGATTCAACTTTAAGAGTATGTAAAAATATTTCAAAAAAAGTTTCAAAAATTAAAAGAAAATTCACTTTGAAAAAAAATGCCATTTTTCCCCATACAAAATGTATGGGAAAGGGCGAAAAAAATAGCCACCCCTAAGGGTTAAGTTAGAGCGCTAATTTTTTACAAGGCTTATTTTCTCATCAATACCTAACATTTTAGGGGGTAAGACCAAGTCGACTATTTTTTTGAATCACCCTAATGTACATATATTAGGGTGGGCAAAAAAATAGATTTTTTTAGGTCAAGTTAGTAATTGATAAGGCAACCTTACAAAAAATATGCAGTAATTTAAGTTATCAATAATGAAATACTTCTGAGGGGTCAAAACGAAAAAAAAATTTTTTGTTTGTTTATTGTTCACCGTAATGTATGTATGTGGATCGTTTTGGTGTTCAGAATTTGAAAGAAATGTAAGCTTATGCTTACGCGAGGTAAATGCAATAGAATATGTGGTCAATATTTTTTTCGTCGTCCGAACAAAATTAAAATCGATATTTGTCCAACAAAAAACGTCTCTATAAAGAAAATGTTAATGTATAAAGGGCTGGTTTCCTCGAATAACGGTGCCGCTATCTACCTACCGCTACATGCTCACCGCTTCAATCAACGTCACCAGCAACACCGCTTTTATGTAAACTCTAAGAACTGAAGCGGTGGACTCTGTTGGTATTAAACCGTTGATTTAGCTTGTTGATTGATGTTTTTTGTTTTAATTTACGATTTTATGAATTTTTTAAAACATAAACAAGAAATAAACTGGCGTTTCGTAAATCAAATTGAAATATTTGATAGATTTCTCACCGTTATGACAATGACGGTGGGAAAAAACGTTGACGAAAAATTGCCACCGTCTTGCCGGCCGCTATGCTTGAATGCTTGCCGCTATATTACATTACGGTGAACTTCACCGACTTCTTAGTTTACACCCAATTACTTTTACATGGCAGTATTTTTGACAACGTACTTCACCGCTATATAACGAGCGCTATATAGCGTCACCGCTTTCGAGGAAACCAAGCCTTAAGTCTTTGTTTATTCCTCTATTAATCGTGTATGCACTATTTTTTTATAGCACGAACCAATTCGTAGAACATTAAGAAATCTTAAACCACCTCAAATATGAGGTACGTTTTAGGAACGTCCGAACGGCAGATTTAAACCCTTCTTCATAGGTAATGTGTCATCTCTAGCAAAAAATTTTGATAGCGTTGGATAGATGAGTACAAAGGCTACATATGACAAAAAAAACTATTCTGATCCAAAGCCTACTATAGGTTTTATACTTAAAATAGTGTGCCAGCAAGGAACGTCCGTAACGCTGGAAACACCCATATGTATACCGCCTCCGCGGGTCAAGGAATTCAAAAGAAAGACGAATCCCCCAAACATCGACGTTGTCGCCGTGAAGATGCTGAAACACCTTGGTCAGGAGGATCATGGACAACTAGCGGCTCTTAACTCCTTGGCTGTTCCAGACGTATGGAAACTAGCTATAATGGGCCCCTTCTAAAAAAGGGGTAAAACCTGAGGGCGTCTTTATCGTCTCCTATGGCGACGAATGAAAGGTTATGGCTACAGGAAAGGGCACCTCCACAGATAAACTCTGTACAAAGATAAACAGCTCCGTGACTTTTCCGGGGTTTTCAGCGAGTGAAATAGATCATTTTTATAAAAAAAAAAAGAAATTACTTTTTCTCAAACTTTCACAATTTGAGAAAAAAGTTTTAAAAAGAATTTGTTTATAAATATGACGAAATATCACCGCCTACATCGACGGCGACAATCTTTACTGCAACCCTAGAAGTCGCAATCGCATTTTTCTTCATATCTTTGGCATTTATTGTCGGATTTTAAAGTGTGGTACCACAACGAAACGAATGAGCTCAATGAACCTTCTTGAGAAAAAACCTCCTCTTTGAGACGAAAAAATTGATTTGTCAAACTTTAAAATCCGCCAACAAATACCAAAGATTTGAAGGAAAATGTAATTGGGCAACATCTAGGGTTGCCCAAAAAAAAATTTTTTTTAAAAGTTTTTCAAAAACAGTTCATATGAGGGGAGGTACGGCCGACTTTTTTTTCTTTGCCTGTAAAGGCTTGGTTTCCTCGAAAGCGCTAACTATATAGCGTCATTATAAAGCGGTGAAGTACGTTGTCAAAAATACTGCCATGTAAAAGTAATTGGATGTAAACTAAGAAGACGGTGAAGTTCACCGTAATGTAATATAGCAGCAAGCATTCAAGCATAGCGGCCGGCATGACGGTGGCAATTTTTCGTCCACGTTTTTTGCCAACGTCATTGTCATAACGGTGAGAAATCTATCAAATATTTCCACTTGATTTACGAAACGCCAGTTTATTTCTTGTTTATGTTTTAAAAAATTCATAAAATCGTAAAATAATACAAAAAAATATCAATCAACAAGCTAAATCAACGGTTTAATATCAACAGAGTCCACCGCTTCAGTTCTTATAGTTTACATAAAAGCGGTGTTGCTGGTGACGTTGATTGAAGCGGTGAGCATGTAGCGGTAGCCAGATAGCGGCACCGCTATTCGAGGAAACCAGCCCTTAACCTAATACCAAACATAAACAAAAACTAAGCAAACAAATATTTTTTTTGCACAAAACCCAACTATTCTTTTTAACTTCTTTTTTATTATTAATAACTGTACTTTTTTATTATTAATAACTGTTTTAATACATACCTTTTAGTTTTCTTAAAAACTTTTTTTCTTGATTTATTGGTTGATTTTTTGTTTGTTTATTATCAATTTCAATTGACGCGAAAACTATAGCAAACACAGTATAGAAATGAAAAGTAGCGGGATCACGTGTGTCATTTGTAATACAATGTAAATAAACAGTACCCAGCAAACCATCGGAGTTATAATTATCAATCTTGATAAAAAACCAAATATTTGTATCAAATATTTTGAATTCTGCTTAAAAAATAATAATTTGAAATTAATTTTAATAAAATACAACTGGTTTTTTACGCAAAATTCAAAATACTTGATAAAAAAATTTGTATCTTGACAATTTAACAAGAATAAAGGTGTTAAAATTCAAAATATAGACGGAATCGCCCTCTGGCGGACATCAAAATAAAAAATCAATACCAGAAATGGATTTATCAACCCTAGAAACCCCCAGATGCACATAGAATGTTTTTATTATTGTTTTCAATACAGCTTTTCTACAAGTGAACCACGTAAAAATAAAGATAAAATCCAAAAAGGACGTAAACGCCCTCTGGCGGACGTAAAAAGAAAAAACTAATGTCAGAAATGGATTTATCGACCCCAAAACCCCCCAGATGCATATATAGAATTTTTTTTTTTTTGTTTTCAATACAGCTTTTCAACGAGTGAATTACTTAAAACAAAAAAATAAAAAAAAAATACAAAAATAAAAGGACGGAAACGCCGGACGTCAAAATAAAAAATGAATGTCGGAAATGGGTTTATCGACTCAAAAAAGCCCCAAATGCATATATAGAATGAATTTTTTTAGTTTTCAACACAGCTTTTTAACAAGTGAATCACTTTTTTAAGAAAAAAAAAATATGTTTGAAAAATCCGCTAGCTCGAAATTCATGTAAGAACTATAGTTTCTTCGGCAAAAATGCTTGAAATTATCCAATTAACCATAATCGCCATGGGCCCCTGTGAATTTTTTTGGGTCGATACAAATCGACCCGCTCTAATATACATATATTGGGACCATTTATTCTAAAATAATAAAAATACCATGAACATTAGAGCGTATCACCAAAACAAAGTCGGCCATACCTCCCCTCATATCAAGTGTTTTTGAAAAACATTAAAAAAAGTTGTAATTTTTTTCGGCAACCCTAGATGTCGCCAATTGCATTTTTCTTCATATCTTGTCGCATTTTAAAGTGTGGTACCACAACGAAACGCATCAGCTCTATGAACTTTCTTGAGAAAAACCTCCTCTTTGAAACGAAAAAGTTGATGTGTCACACTTTATAATCCGACAACAAATGCCAAAGATGTGAAGAAAAATGTAATTGGGCAACATCTAGGGTTGCCAGAAAAAAATACAATTTTTTTTAAATGTTTTTCAATAACACCTTATATGAGGGGAGGTACGGCCGACTTTTTGTTTTTTTGCCTGTAGGTCGAGACGCTCTAATATACATATTAAATTCAAGTTTTATTTTTAATGCGACGGACATGCGGTTTTTTGGTAACATTCGTTGCGTATTTAACTCTAACAGTGTTTTAACTAAAATTTTCGAAATTCAAGCCAGCTTTTAAGTGCTTGGAAAATTTTCAAGATCTTCTGTGGACGTTGCACCTCTGTTAAAAAAAATATTATTAGTAAAATTACTATTTTAACTTTGGGTCACTTTTTAGTTACCTTTGGATTTTCATTTTTCCTTATTTGGCCTTATATTAGTCGTTAAAAACGTAATTTTTCTATTCGTTCTATTGTATAAATCTTTTTGATCTTCCGGAAAATTTGTTTATGAAAATTTTCTGAAAGCTAACGCAATCAGAAGTTCTCAAAGCTAACAAATGACATAAATCAAAGTATACCCAGTGGGAAAGTAGGTAATGCATTACTTTTTTCCATGCATGAAAAGATGTATGAATTTCGTTATAAGAAAAGATCACACCAAAAGCAAGGAAGGGAGTAATGTGTCGCTCAATTTTTATTTGTAGTTTGAAAAGAAGCAGGCTTTGTAAAAAAATTCAAACTTAAAAAAAAAAGCTACAAAGCCTTAAAATATAAACAATCAAAAACATAAATATTTAAATTAAATAATAAACCTCTGCTGTGACCGCTGTTCTTTATCGCGCATCTCCATCGCTTTCTCTGCTGCTGTGAGGCATTCCAGAAATCGTCTGGAGAACCTACGACGTCGTTGCCTTTTTTGTTTTGGTTTTTTTTTATGTTATTTTTTTGTGTGCACTCATCTTGGTTGTACGCCCACCTGGACCTATACTCAGTGAGTTTTGAAATGTTCACTTTTTCACCATTTGAAATATATGGGGAAAAAAGTGTACATTTCAAAACTCACAGTTAGGGAATCCAGGGGCTGGTCGACATAACGAGCTCGCCATTCAAACATTCAAAAATAGGACCTTCTCTCTTCTACCGCTGTAGAGTCTCATGTCGTGTTAATGCCCTTGTTATTCCACAAGGAAAGTAAATACAGATATGTATTCATAAAATGTTATGTACAATAGAATGTGTCCCTTGCAATGCATCTTTTCATTCCTGAAAGGTAATGCATCTTTTCATTTATAAAAAGTGATATAAAAAGTAATATAAACATGTCGCTTCAGTTTGTAGGCGAGCGACACATTACTTTTCCTATGACATCGCTGTAGAAAAATTCGTGCATGTTTTCATGTATAGTCTATAGGAGCTATACATTACTTTATGCATTGCTGTACATTACCTTTTCCCACTGGGTAATAGCCCTACAAGACAGATGACAATCATTTGATGCAACATTTGATTGTCATTGCTGTCAGCTAAACGATCATCGCTCCAATCATTTCACACGAGGAAAAAGTTCATGTCAACAACTGTGTACGTGTGAGTTTTTGTCTCCCTCTAAGACATTACTAATTTGAGTTAAGCATAGATCTGTCTCACTTTATTTTTGGATCAATGATGACATCATGATGATGTCATAATGATATCATAACTGACAACTCTCATAACTGACAGCTGTCATAACCTGCCAAAGCTGCGTAAAAATGATGCTTAAAATTTTTTTTTATTAAAATATTTATGTATATTTTTAAATAAACAAAAATGGCTTGATGAATTTTTTATTATTGAATAAAATTGCATAAAATTCAGCAAACAAAACACATCCTACGCACACCTACGCAACTGGGAGAAGGCGACAGAGGGCCCTTGGTTAACTACGGCATTACCGGCGCCCAGCGCAATACTCAACTCCGTTGTGGTAAAGCTTATTAACGTTACCAGCTACCTCACTACCCTTGTCCTCATCCACGAACCACGATTGCCTGAAAACAAACGTTTGTGGTATTCAAGATTTAACACGAAGGCTCACCATAAAATCCCACAACTACGAAGAATTTTATAAAAATGTTTCATGAATTATACGTGTCCTGGTCAGACACTTGTCCAGCTAACACAAGGGCAGGGTAGTTGGTATATGAGCTGAATATTTCTGTGAATGTGCTGGGTTGTTGGTTTGAACGGAGTGGCGACTATCTGGACAAACTATTCGTCCGCTTCCTATCTGTAAATTGACTCCATTTTCCTAAACGCCTAAAAATTTGATTTAACAAATTGCTTTTAACGATTTTGTATACTTATCTCAATGTTTTGCAGCAGAATTAATTTCACCGCTCCCAATTTAATTTTGAAAAGAATGTACGTCTGAATAGATTTGATTAATTTTGAAAATACACCATTTGTTATAAACATTTAATGTGTCAGGTGACAGTCAGCTTTGCCAATTGTCAGCGTTTTGGTGAACAAGTTATCAGCATTGACAATTTATAGTGTGAGTGTGTTAGTAAAAATATCAGTCCGTCTTGTAGGGAGGTTTGCTTGTTGGGCTGCTCTAGCTTACGCCAGAGTGAGATATTTCACAAAATTGTGTTTAACGAACATTTTTCTTGCTCTAGGTTGCTCTATCTTTTGTTTCATGAGTACGCTCAAAACAAAACTAGAGTAATCCAGATCACAAATTTCTGCTCTAGCAAGGCAAATTAAAGGTTTGTTTACTGACCAAAAAAAAATTCAGAGCAGGTTAGAGCAGAGCAGAGCAGGGCAGCTGTCAAAATAGAAATAGAGCAACTTAGAGCAACTCAGAGCAGAAAAGCCATGAAACACTTGAATCTGGATAGTTTCTTTTTATTTGGTTTTTTTCAAGGCGAATAAATTTACAGGTGACTTTTTCCCACCATATGACTTCTTCTTCTTCCTTGAAAATCCAATCGTAGCTGTCAAATTTCTTATGTTGTTGCTTTGTCTGACATTTTTAGGCACAAGGAGTGTGTGCGTGCGTGTAGATCTGAATTCGCTCGAACACACCTGTAATGAATTCGCCTTGGTTTTTTTGTTTAAATCTTCAAAACTAATGCAAATTCACATAAACAAAAACATTAATTTTCTTGCCAGCTAATTTTTTTGAAGTTTTCAAAAATTTATTTTTTCCTGACTGACAATTGCTTCTCTGCTCTAACTTACTCCATAAAAAAAGCTAGAGCAGAAATTTGTGATATGGATTACTCTAGTTTTGTTTTGAGCGTACTCATGAAACAAAAGATAGAGCAACCTAGAGCAAGAAAAGTGTTCGTTAAACACAATTTTGTGAAATATCTCAATCTGGCGTAAGCTAGAGCAGCCCAATAAACAAACCTTAAACAAGGTAGAATTGACTACTGAAATATTTTGTTTTTGTAGGAGTTTTAACATCAAATAAATGTAAACAAGGCTGTTAACCCTTTGCCACCCAAGCACAGATTTTGTGTCCCATACAATTGTTTTACTGAAAAATTACTGGGGTGTAAGAGTAGGTCGCCTCCCCGTTGGTGCACCCTGGGTAAAGCTAAATGACCTACATGGCCTACCCGGCTAGTTTCTTGTATTGCCGGTTCTACGAGACCGGTACCAGTACTTGTTCTGTAGCAATCGTGCCGAAACGACCCGAACCGTTTTCTTATATCGACCCGGCCAAGAGCAATACACTCGGGGTGATCCTGTCTGACATTTAGCCAGCGCTACACCCCGTGACCGTGGTTGAAATGGATTTTAGTCGCCTCTTGCGACAGGCATTCCACTACGGGCATTATCTAAATCCCTAACACGCAGGGGTCATGATCGATTTTAATCGCTTACAGATTCGTTTTCGATCTAAGATCCAATTGAAAAAAGATTAGACCATTCATCTTAGCTAAAATGCGCTAGAGTCTAGCTAGTATGAACTCTAAACTATTTAAACGTGCAAGGAACTGAGGCAAGTGGTATTGTATTTATATGAAACAATTTGCTATTTCTTCACACTATTGAAAAAATTTAAAAATCTTAAGCAGAACGGGTTAATATTTTTTTTCATTTGACGGGAAAACTCCTACAGAAAAGAGAGAACTGTCGAGTTCACTATTACTTTCCCAGTGGGAAAGAAGGTAATGCATTACCTTTTTCATCCATGAAATGAAGCATGAGCACAGTAACGCATGAAAAAATATTTGAAAAATCTTCCCATGTAATGTATTTCGTAAGGTTTTATTTTTCAAAAACATTACTTTTCCTATGACATTGCTGTAGAAAAAGCAATGCATGAATTCCATTATACATAAAAAATTTTATAGGGGATATACATTACTTTATACATTACCAAACATTACCTTTTCCCACTGGGTTGTTTAATATACTTTGTGCTCTAGCTTTTTTTATGGAGTAAGTCAGAGCAGAGAAGCAATTGTCAGTCAGGAAAAAATAAATTTTTGAAAACTTCAAAAAAACTTGCTTGCTAGAAAATCAATGTTTTTGTATACTTGAATTTGCATTAATTTTGAAGATTTAAACAAAAAAACAAATAAAAAGAAACTATCGAGATTCAAGTGTTTCATGGCACTTCAGCTCTGAGTTGCTCTAAGTTGCTCTATTTATATTTTGACAGCTGCCCTGCTCTGCTCTGCTCTAACCTGCTCTGAACTTTTTTTTGGTCAGTAAACAATCCTAAAGTAATAGTGAACTTGACAGTTCTCTCTTTTCTGTAGGAGTTTTCCCGTCAAATGAAAAAAAATATTAACCCGTTCTGCTTAAGATTTTTAAATTTTTTTTAATAGTGTGAAGAAATAGCAAATTGTTTCATATAAATACAAAACCGCTTGCCTCAGTTCCATGCACGTTTAAATAGAGTTTAGAGTTCAGATTAGCTAGACTCTAGCACATTTTAGCTAAGATGAATGGTCGAATCTTTTTTTCAACTGGATCTTAGACCGAAAACGAATCTGTAAGCGATTAAAATCGATTCATGACCCCTGTGGGTTAGGAGTTTAGAATATGCCCGCACGGCTAAAAATTAATTAAACTTTATACGGGTTTAAAATGTAGGTTCATTTTTTTTAGCCGTGCGGGGTGGAATGCCTGTCGCTAGAGGCGACTAAAATCCATTTCGACTACGGTCACGGGGTTGATGAAATCGGCAATCGGAATAGTAGCATAAGGTGGTTCGGCAGCTGTGAGATCATAGACCATACAACTCTGTTTGGTCCGTCACGTCCCTCTTACAACAGCAACACCGAAGGTCGAAACCAAAAACTAGATCGTAACCGTTATTTTAATTAAAAAAAAAACGAAACCCTTTTAAAATCCAGAATCGGTTCCAAAAAGTGTCACGTCCCTCTTACAACAGCAACAGTGAAGCCGATTAATTTCTCGAAACCGAAAACTTTTTTTGCAAATTGATTACGTCATTTCGCAGACACATATTTTCCTTGATAAGACGGTACCCTGGTTTTGACTTCAGTATTAACAAACTCGAACTCGCGACACTCTGGCGACAACCTTCTTATGGCGCCATCGGCGGAAATCGAGACATATTCAATACTCGCCATTTTTATAACGCAAAAGTAACGGAATAACTTTGGCCACTTTGGAATCTACCTCTTTTCGGACCTTTGCATTATTGAATATTTGAATATTTGTCGATTTCCGCCGATGGCACCACAAGAAATTTGTCGCCAGAGTATCGCAGATTGGAGTTTTTTATACTGAATCAAGGAAAATATGCGTCCGCGAAATGACGTAATCAATTTGCAAAAAAAGTTTTCGGTTTCGAGAAATTAATCGGCTTCACTGTTGCTGTTGTAAGAGGGACGTGACAGAGCTGTACGCTATTGAGTCTATGATCTCACAGGTGCCGAACCACCTTGTTTCATAAACCCCGTGACCGTGGTCGAAATGGATTTTAGTCGCCCCTTGCGGCAGACATTCCATTCCATTCTAAACCCCTAACCCGCAGGGGTTATTAATCGCAATAGATAAACGGAACGCATGTTGTAATGTACCACAATTCAACAATTAAAAGTAACAGTCAAATATTCAGCAACATGGAAGCTAAGTCAATTGAAACCATCCCCGCAATACTGCAGCCAAACCCATTAGAGAAGGAGTACGTAATACCCGGCACAAACCAAGAAACTTCACCAACAAATAAAACAAATCTTTTAAAACATCATGTCTTCCTGTCAAATCAACACAGGATATTTTTTGTTAGTTCAATATGGTGCATGTTAAGAAAAATTATTCTGTGTGTTCGGACGCACTTAGTGTATTGGGGTGTGGTTGCTGTGTGACCTTGCCCAATCCCGACTCTTGCGTTCTCGTTCGTACACTCTGGGCAACGTGAGCTATTCTAGGCTCGCGGCAGAAAGAGAGGGAGCCTCGGTGGGGCCACTCTGACATACTTGGTTTAAGGGCTCACCGAGGTCTTTTGCGCAGCGTCTGTTCACCATGAGGTGCGGCTGCAAGCGGGCGTCTGTCTTGAAGCAAGCGGCTCGCTATATAAATGTGTAAAAATATTTTCAAAACCCCGAAACGGGTTGTGCGCTGGGTTTGGGACCCGCCACGTAAAAAATCTAGTCCAATGAAAAAATCGAAAAAGCCTCGGATGAGAACCCACTTTAATGTTGACGACCCGGCAAAACGAAGTAAGGACAATGAGAAGGATATTAGGGCATGTACGTGGAATGTCCGGACCCTTTCTAGGGAGCGTACCGCTGCCCGACTGGTTGATGTCCTCGCGAGCGCAAAGGCTGACATCACCGCCCTGCAGGAAATGCGATGGACGGGGCAAGGAAAGACGGTCATCGGTCCTTGTGACGTATACTACAGCGGCCAGACACGCGGCAAAGCGCGTGGTGTAGGATTTGTGGTGGGAAAGAGACTTCGCCGCCAAGTACTAGCGTTCACTCCTGTGGACGAGCGTCTCGCTGCGATCCGCATCAAGGCGAGGTTTTTCAACATAACATTTATCTGCGCCTATGCGCCGACTGAGGAGACGGACAACGCAGAGAAGGACTCCTTCTACGATAAACTTGAACAAGCCTATGATCGCTGCCCACAGCATGATATCAAAATCGTGCTCGGCGACTTTAATGCCAAGGTGGGCAAGGAAGGAGTCTTTGGTCCTACAGTTGGAAAATTCAGTCTCCACGATGTAACATCCCCCAACGGCACTAGGTTGATTGACTTCGCCGCTTCCCGCAATATGGTCATCAGTAGTACCAGGTTCCAGCATAAGCGAATACACCAAGCTACCTGACTGTCCCCTGATCAAAGAACAAGAAACCAGATTGATCATGTCATGATCGACGGCAGACACAGCTCCACCGTTCTAGACGTGCGTACCCTACGCGGTCCCAATATCGACTCGGACCATTATCTTATTGCAGCCAAGATACGCACACGCCTCTGTGCAGCGAAGAAAGTACGCACAGTAACGGAAGGAAAGTTTGACGTCGAGAAGCTGCGCGTGACACAGACAGCTGATAATTTCTCCACTCGACTCTCACACCTGCTATCGGAGAGCAATCCTCGACCTAACGATGTAACCGAGCAATGGAAGCATATCTCTCACTCATTACGTACCGCCGCTGAAGCCACTATAGGGTTTCGGCGAGCCCGCAAGAACAACTGGTACGATGAGGAATGCACCACAGCCTCGGAAAAAAAGGGCGCTGCATACAGGGAGACGTTGCGAACGGGCGCAACCCGCAGTGTATGGCAACGCTATCGTGAGGCGAAGCAGGAAGAGAGACGCCTTTTCAGAAAAAAGAAACGTGAGGCCGAAAGGCGTGAGTGTGAGGAGCTTGAGACGCTGGCTGACAGGAACGATGCCCGAAAATTCTATGAAAAGATCCGGCGGATGACGGAATGTTTAAAGACCGGGGCAAGTTCCTGTAAGGACAATAATGGCGACCTGGTAACCGACGTCCAGAGTGTACTTAAATTATGGAGGGAGCACTTCTCCTCACTGCTAAACTGCGAGGGAGACGTTGAACCCGATACCCCAATCCCTGACGATGGAAAGGTCGTCCCACCACCTGACTATGAAGAAGTGAGGATAGCTATATCCCGGCTCAAAAACAACAAAGCGCCTGGAAAAGACGGACTACCCGCCGAGCTGTTCAAACACGGAGGCGAAGAGCTGGTAAAAAGCATGCATCAGCTCTTATGCAGAATATGGTCAGACGAGTGCATGCCTCCAGATTGGAATTTAAGTGTGCTCTGCCCAATCCACAAGAAAGGCGATCCCGCTAACCCCACCAACTACCGCGGAATCAGTCTTCTTAATATCGCATATAAGGTTCTTTCTAGCGTATTGTGTGAAAGACTGAAGCCCATCGTAGACAAACTGATTGGACCTTATCAGTGTGGCTTTAGACCTGGTAAGTCTACCATCGACCAGATTTTCACGATACGCCAAATCCTGGAGAAGACCCATGATAAAAGGATCGATACACACCACCTCTTTGTCGATTTTAAAGCCGCTTTTGACAGCGCAAAAAGGAGTTGCCTGTATACCGCCATGTCTGAGTTTGACTTCCCTGCAAAGCTTATACGGCTTTGCCAAATGACGCTGAGCAAGACCAACAGCTTCGTCAGAATCGGGAAGGACCTCTCTGAGCCATTTGAAACTAAACGAGGCTTCAGACAGGGCGACTCCCTTTCGTGCGATTTCTTCAACCTGATGCTGGAGAAGATAATTCGAGCAGCAGAGCTAAACCGCAATGGCACAATCTTCTACAAGAGCGTACAATTGCTGGCGTATGCCGATGATATTGATATCATTGGCCTTAACAACCGCGCCGTAAGTGCTGCCTTCTCTGGGCTGGATAAAGAAGCGAAAAAAGTGGGTCTTGCGGTGAACGAGGACAAGACGAAGTACCTACTGTCATCAAAGAAAGAATCGGCGCACCTGCGCCTTGGCAGGCAAGTCACCGTTGATGGCTACAAGTTTGAAACGGTGAGAGATTTCGTCTATTTGGGAACCAGCATTAACACCGAAAATAATATCAGTCTAGAAATCCAACGGAGAATCACTCTTGCCAACAAGTGCTACTTTGGACTGAGTAGGCAATTGAGAAGTAAAGTCCTCTCTCGAAGAACAAAGATCACGCTCTATAAGTCTCTCATCATACCAGTCCTGATGTACGGCTCGGAATCATGGGCAGTATCCAGAGAAGATGAGATGGCCCTTGGAGTATTTGAGAGAAAAGTTCTCCGGAAGATTTATGGTCCTTCCCGTGATGCCAACGGCGAGTATCGAAGGAAATTCAACGATGAGCTGTACGAGCTTTACGCAGACCTGACCATAGTTCAGCGGATTAAAGCCCAAAGGCTCCGCTGGCTGGGTCATGTTATGCGAATGGAAGAAGAAGCTCCAGCACAGAAAGTTTTACTATCGACACCCGAATTCGGTAGCAGAGGAAGGGGGAGGCCTCGACTGAGATGGAAACAACAGGTGGAGGATGACTTGTACTCCCTTGGGGTTTCCAATTGGCGTCAGTTATCGCTAAAAAGGAATGACTGGCGTGCTTTGATTCGAAACGGCCAAAATCGCCTAGGCGGTTAAGCGTCATTATGACGCAAGCCAAGATTAGATAGTTCGGACGCACTTGAATTCGTTTTCATCGATGCTAAGGACGCTAAACTCCTCAGAGGGCATTGCTAAATGAGTGGCTATTAGAAGGTTTTGATAAAAAATATTTGTTTTAATATTTTGCCGATTCCACTGATTTTTTGATTATTTACCAATTTGAATTTGACGTTGCTCTCAATCGGAACCAGGGTATAATGTCAAACAGAAAAATATTTTAACCCACTTGAAACAAATTATTTCCGTTTATAAACTTTTAGGAAACAATTTGTAAATTAACTTTTGTTTTAAATTTTCAATATTTATATTTTACCTTTAATTCAAATAAGCAATACGAAAGAATATTCGGTAGCAAATTTAGAAGTATTTTATTGGTATACTGAACCAAAAAAGTTCATGTATCCAATGAAAAAGTACATAGATTTTAAGAATTGTTCGTTAAAACCTCTCCAAAGAACTTTTTCGTAGAAATTTACGAACATTTCCTAGAATATAAGTACTTTTTCGTAAAATATGTAAACAAATCCACAGAAAGCATATATTCATTCATAAATTGTAAGAAAATTTTCTTAGATTCTATGATTTTTTTCTTATATTTTAAGAAAACCCAGCGCGAACTTCTATGAAACTTTGTTCGTAAAAAACATGTACGTTTTTGGTTCAGTGTAGTGAAAAAATCTTCGGTGCCAGTGAAGAACGGTTGGAATTCAACTGTTTTGTAAGCTAAAGGGCTGTTTACATTGTTCAATTTTGGAATCAATTTTCGTCGCATGAGCCGTTGATTAAAATTGAGTTGACTACCCGTTTACATTAATCAATTTTTTTGAAAACTATTTGACGATTTTTTATGTCATTGAAAAAAATTAAACAAAAATAGAAAACAAACTATTTTCATTTCATTTTTTTTTTTTCAATGCACGTCTTTCTGAACACGGCACCCAGAACTGCCACGGGTTTACAGGCAAGAGATGGTGATCACCTTAGTTGGCTCCCGCCCGGCGAATGCCGTCCTGCAACAGCAATCCCACCGGTTGCTGCGTAGGAACACCATCTCCCGAGAGTGTCCAGACACACTCTCGTTTAACTCTGATTTGGGTAAGGTAACAAGTGAAGCCCTTACTTATCCAGAACGAACCCCGAAGTGCAAAATGTTTGCCTGGCATGTAGCTTTTCTCACTACACTATCCATTGATTCACCTGCTCCTCTGAGCATACTCTTCTAACACCAATCTCACTTTGGTCAAACGAAGCTTATGGTTTCCTTCCAATTCCGTTAGAAGAGTTTAATGATAATTTAGACCAATAGGCGTTACGTCTGGGCAGGGATATGTTTCGTTACAACAAGAACAACGGAAATAGTGACCTAGTTTGCGAATAAAAAATTATCGGTCATCCTGGCTAGGCAATGCTTTACAACTCCAAGCTAACAAAATACGAAGGGTTTCCAAAAGAAGCGAAAGTCCATTTGAAGGAATGATAATGGGAGCGTGTTCTTCCGCACTACAACGAAACACTTTTTCCATTATCTGGGTAACTGCGGGATTGTTTTGGAACGCCATAAACGCATCCTCAAGGAGTCCTATAAGAAACTTTTCTGGATATGTACATTTTTCAAAGGCACTTCCCCGTCGGATACGCTACGCCGGGAGTCCTAACGGAGCACCTTACGGACACGTTTGGTTAGATGAGACGGAATGTACAGGTTTTGCTGTAGGTTCTGGTGTTGAACACGAAAAAGAAATGCCTATTAAAGAGAAATAATTTATTTTAATTTTTTTATTTACACATTTTTTTTTAATAAAAATCTGAAAAATATTTACATCCCTCAATAACAAACCCAGGGTTGTACAGAAGTTGAATGTTGAGTTGATCAAGAGTCGGCTGGCTACCAACTTTGTTGCACGCAATTTTGCAAGACCGTTGACACGAGTCAAATTTCAGAATCAACAGGAAATTGAATGAAAAATCGAGCAATGTAAACGGGCCTTAAGGTAAGAAAACTGTAACCAAACATTTTTTACAAAAATCGCGGATAGTATAAGAGTAAATTATTGCTAATATTAAAGAAGAGAAAATGAAGGATTGATTCATTTGTTTACATTCGTTTGACATTAGAGCCCCTTACAAGAGAAAATATTTAACTGTCAAGCACACTTTGTTGAATACATTTTGTTATTTACCCAAGGAAGTGCTATCATGACGTAACCACAAAGGTGATATCCATCTTGACAGATGTCAAATGAACGGTCTTAACTTGAACGGTTGTATTTAGGAAGTACAAGAGAAAGGGGCATTTTTTTTATTAATTTTTTCTATTGTATTTTTTATTATAATTTTTTCATTTTATTTTTACTTGATTTTTTTATTTTATTTTATTTTGTTTTTTATTATTTTATTTTTAAATTTTATTTTTTTTTGTTTTTTTTTTATTATTATTTACTCTTAATTTTTTTTAATTTTATTTTTTTTATCCTATTTTAATTATTATTTTTTTAATTTTTATTTTTATTTTTATTTTATTTTTTTTTTATTTATTTTTTTTATTTATTTTTTTATTTGTTTAATTTATTTTATTTTAGTTTTTTTAATTTTATTTAATTGAAACGTTCTTAAATGCATTCGTGAATTATTCACGCATCATATGCATACGTATATGAAGATAAACGACAAGGAAGAAAAATTTAAATTAAAATAAAATGACACAAGGGCCTTCTTGGGTTTGGCTTATGTTTCTTCGAGGAAACCGTTGCGGAAACGGCGACGTACGACTTTCAGATAACGCATGCGACCCGTGTCAGTGGTCTTCCTCCTCTTGGCATTCACGACCAGTTGTATGAGCGCAGCTTAGCAGCGGGGTAACCACATTGGGAGCATGTTGACTTTTGTACGGTGAACATCCACAGCGACAGTAAAAGGTGCGTCTTATTGTGACATTTGCCAGAACTTGATGTACCTACCTTGGGTCATCTTGGATGGCGAAGAGCCGTGCTCCTGGAAAAGTGCAAAGGTAGTGTTTCTAAAGCTTGGAATGCCTCCTACTACAAGCCTAAGGACACACGGGGTAAATCAACGGAAACTGCGCTCCTCGCAACTTAACAGCAGTAGCCAGTTTTCTGCATCTGGAAATATATTTAATACATGAAATCAATAATATTTAAAAGATTTTTTAGCAAATCTTACCCTTAATTGTCTACAAAACACAAAATTCCAGCAATTTTCCAAAAAAAAAATTGTTATTTTTTAGTTTTGAATAATTTGAAAGATATAAATGTCAGAACAAAAGGAAATTGGTAACAAAGGTGTTGCCAACACAAGCGTTTTTAACTGAATTATAAATCGTATGGTTTTCATTCCACAATTTGCTCTGGAACAAAATGTAGTTTTCTGAAGAGACAACATTGCAAACGCTAATGGCGTTCAAGATGGCGGTGTAAGAGCGAGAGAGTGTATTTAAAAATCACCTTATATTATTACATCATGAGTGCTATAAATTCTTACAAAATCTCTAAGCAGTTTTGAAATACAATTTTGCTGACTTCTGAAAGCTTTTTTTTTTTATTTCAAGGTCATGTAACATATTTTATATTTAAAAATTTATTTTCCCTCTGCGGAACCACTGCGAAGCATTGTTAACACACGGTTAAAAAAATAAACCTAAACTTTAAACCCGTCTAAAGTTTAAGCAATTTTTTTATGGAATATTGTAAGCCTTCAAAAAGTTTAAAAAGAATTTTAATTTCTTTTGGTCTCGATTTAAGATCTAAATGAAAAAGCAGTATAAATTATTTTTTTGGTTTGTTTGAATGTAATTGAATTTTGCCCACAAAAACTTTCTATGCGGTAGCTCAGCGGTAGAGCAGTCGGCTGTGACTCCAGAGCGCTTTCTTTCGAGTCCTCCCAAGTGCCACATTTTTTTAATTTTGTTTTATTCTTAAAACTTTTCGGTTTTCAATTAAAACTTTTTGCTTTGAAAATTAAAACTTTTTGGTTTAAAATTAAAACTTTTTGCTTTGAAAATTAAAACCTTTCGGTTTAAAATTAAAACCATTTCGGTCTACAATTTTTTTTGTTTTCGTTTATGTTTGAATGCTTATTCAAGATTGAATTTTGCCAACAACATTTATGTGTGCGATGTAGCTCAATGGTAGAGCATACGGGTATTATGGGGGGAGTCTTGGTACAAATCCCGCCAACGGACAAATAGTTTATTTTATCTTTAAAAAATGGTTGAAACTTTTCTAGTTTATAATTGAAACCCGATTCATTTAGCCAATTTTCTTGAGACTGCTCTAGATTGAATTTGAAACCATAGCCGTTTCAACAGTATTCGCTACTTCTTATTCCCTTACAGGCATATGTTGTAGTCATCTGTCAAAGACATAAATATTTCGGTGTCACGCCCTCTAGTATTAGGCTTGCCATAATTTTTGTATCCCAATGCCTGCTAATAGTATATTTACACCGCACCAATTTTAGCGAATTCAAATGAGCCAGTTCGACACCGTTTCATTAGCAAATTTGCATTTGACTTCACCTCCCCTGCAAGCATCTTCTACCAGGACAAAAAGCCACCGATAGAAAATGCATTACCGTGCTGATTTAAACACCTGCAGAGTACTAATAAAAGAAAAGTCAAGAAGGCTTCTGTCTTTTCCTGGTAGAATTGGCCCTTTTCTTAAAAAAAAAAGAAGTTGAAATTGTTATTTACAGCTGTGCATAGCGCAAAATTTATCACACGTCAATTACCCATTAAGGTGCTTGCTGGGCAATCCTTAATGTGGAACGCCCGCAGGGTTGCTATTTTGAGGAACTGTGGATTGGATTGTTCGGCAAATGAGATCAAATTTGATGGAATTCAAAATTTGGAAAATGAGATGTGTATGGAAAAAAGCGCCGAATTACCAATTTTTCGGCACATTTGCCAAATTTGGTGCGGTGTAAATGTACTCTTAAACATACTGTGTGTTTAAACTCGACGAAATTACATAATGTTCATATGGCTTCGAATAAAACTGAATAAAATCTATACAAATTATCAATGCACACATAAAAAAACGTTCAAAAATGCCTGACAAAATTCCCTAGGCGCCTGATTGCCTGACAAAGTATGTAAAGCCTGACAATCAGGCCAAATCCCCTGACGTATGGCAAGTCTATCTAGTATAAGAAACAAGTTCCCTAAGCCTATTTTTGTTACATAGTGTGACTCAACGTACCTACTACATAGTAAAAATGGTTTAACGAAATATTTTCTGTAGTTGCAATCAAAACAAAAAAATAAATAAAATTGTTATATTCCGCAATAAATGTAAATTGAAGGTAAACTACGAAACAACAACTCATTCATGCATTCTTAAACACTTAAGCGGGCTACTCACCTGCCAAGAAATGCCTCAAGAAAAAAACGAGCATATATTTCTTATGCCTGGTCAAGAAATTTTGACGTTTACGGCATTTTCCATTTAATTGCAGATTACTATTATAAAAATGTATAAAACATGTGTAGCGAAGTATATACTCATCTTTGCCGTGAATCTGCACGTTTACCTCAAGAAATATATACGAGCATATTTATTTCTTGAGGTAACCCGGCGTTGCCAACCATCGAAAATTGTAGTATTTTTTCTTATGAGCTGAGTATTGGCTCAAGAAACTTTGACGTGTGAAAACAGTTCTTGACCATTTCTTGAGCGTTTTTTTATATGGAGTTTGACATTTCTTGACAGGTGAGTAGCCCGCTTTAGGTACAAAACTATGGAGAACTCAAGCTAGGGGCGTTTGCGAGTACATACTTACGTTTACAAGATATTTGCTCTACTCAAAGCAAAAGCAACTAGAGATGGCCTTCAGTTCATAAACAAACCCACATTCGCACACGCATCTCTGACCGACTGTAACTGCCGCTTTGATAAACAGAGTCAGCAAAGAGAGCCGATTAACTCAAAACTCCAACTTATTTTGTTTTAGTTATACATATACACGGTTAAAAAATTGAACCTAAATTTTAAACCCGTCTAAAGTTAATGCGATTTTTTAAACTTTTTTTTAACATTTTAAGCCTTCAAAAAGTTTAAAAAGAATTTAAATTTCCTTCGGTTTCGATTTAAGATCGAAATGAAAAAGCAGTATAATTTTTTTTGGTTTGTTTGAATGTAATTGAATTTTGCCCACAAAAACTTTATGTGGGGCATAGCTTATTCGATTCTTGCCATGTGCCACATTTTTATACCTTTCATGAACATGATTTTAATTTTATTTTATTTTTAAAACTTTTCCGTTTAATATTAAAACTTTTTGGTTTGCAAATTAAAACTTTTCGGTTTAAAATTAAAACTTATTGATTTGAAAGTTAAAACTTTTCGGTTTAAAATTGAAATCATTTTGGCCTACACACAATTTTTCTTTTGTTTTCATTTATTTTTGAAAGCTTATTCAAGAGTGAATTTTGCCAACATTTATGGGTGCGATGTAGCTCAGTAGTAGAGCAGACGGGCATGATGCGGGGAGTCTTGGTTCGAATCCCCGCCAACGGACAAGAAATTTATTTTATCTTTAAAAAAAATTTATAAAACATTTCTGGTTTATAATTGAAGCCCGATTCATTTAGCCAATTTTCTTGAAAACTATGTGTCTAGATTGAATTTGAAACCAAATTTGGTTTGGTCATATATGTAGTCCAAAAAAGTTTAAAATTTAGGCTCAAATTTTTAACCGTGTACAGATCTCAGTCTCATTAATTAAAATCTATAAAAGCCAGTGCGCTTCAGAATCGAACTCAGTCTATTACGACCACAACTAAGTGAAGATTAATCAATTGAAGCAGAAAAACATTCGCTAAATTTAATTGGCTTTGTACGCTGCTAACAACAAAAAACACTTCAAGAAATTAGCTCCAGATACAAAACAACAAGTGACACAAAATGGCAACAACAGTTGTACAATTGACCACTGAACAATTGCAATCGCTGATCGAGTCAGTACGTTTGGCCGCCACCTCAGGTAGCGCCAATGATGGAGCTGCAACGACTGTCCAAACCAAAGGCAGTTTTACCAATTGCACCACTCGATTTGGTGGTCAACGCGATCATGAAGCCGTCGAGGAGTTCATCACATCCATTGTTACCTATAAAGAAATCGAATCCATTAGCGATGAGGATGCTCTCAAAGGACTTTCTTTACTTTTGTACGGTATGGCCTCGACTTGGTGGCAAGGTGTACGCAAGGAAGCAAAAACTTGGGCAGATGGAATTTCATTGATACGCGAACATTTTGCGCCCACCAAACCGGCCTATCAAATTTACTTGGAGATCTTTGAAGATAAACAGGACGATCGCACGGCTATTGATACTTTCGTTTGTCAGAAACGTGCGCTGCTCGCACAGCTGCCAGAGGGACGCCACGATGAGGAGACCGAGTTGGATTTGGTTTACGGTTTGTTGAACATAAAGTACCGCAAGGTTATACTACGTCAAGATATCAAGTCATTCCGTGAATTGCTGGAAAAGGGGCGCATCATTGAACACAATAATCTGGAGTCAGAAGAGGTGCAAGCTGATTCGGTGCGCGGTGGTAAACGTCCCAAACGTTGCACCCATTGTAATTACAGAGGTCATACGTTCGAGGAATGTCGCAAGCGCAAACCTATTAAGGACTGCATTAAGTAAACAACAACAAATTTTTTTAACAATAAGTTTAATTTACTAGTTACGATGAAAGTCTAAGTATAACAATAAAATACCACTTAGTGACGTCACATTCATAAATGCAAGCTGAGCAACCGATCTACTTGGTAATCAGTATAGCAAACTTTCCACAAATACTTAAGTAGAGATAAAGCGTCAAGCTCTCTTACTTTCTGTGAATAAATTTAACAACAAAAACAAAGTATGTATTTTTAATTTATACTTGAAATTCATACGTACAAAGTCTATAGTAAAAGTGATTTTGAATTATTCCTTGCCCCAACAAAACTCATCGGAAATTTGCATTCCTAGTGCAAAGTCTTGAATTCGCTTTCGTATTGTTCTGAATTCTTTGCTAGTTTTGTTATTATTTCTATCCAGAGTCGGGCCACTTAGAACAAAAAGTTATTCATCATTTATAAAATTTTCAGTGATGAGTGACCAGTTAATTTTTACTCAAAAAAATCAAAGTGATATTAACAAATTATTTTCATTCAAGCTATTCTTGAATAAAATGATGACTCACAATTTCTTGAGTGATGAATAACTTGGCATGTTATGTGTTTATTATTTACGTAATTCTTGAATAACGATAAAACTTAAGTCAATTATTTAAAAATAAGAAAAGTACCTCTAGACCCCGGCAAATGATACCCATATGCGCATTATATTCGGCATAGCCTCGGGACCATTTTCGGGATCATTTAGGCACGGTTTGAGGATCACTTCCGGACCTTTTTCGGATTATTTTGGGGTCAGTTTGCGATAATTCTGTGATCATTTTGGGGTCATTTTTAGACCATTGTTGGGTAATTTTGGCAAAATTTTAGGGTAATTTGGGGGTAATTTGGGGATCAATACCGAACAAGCTTAGCGAACGCGACCAGGGCTGCAGACCATTAAAAAAAAATCAGTACGGTCCTATTCTGGCTTCGAACTACTTCGCGCAAAACATGTACCGGTACAAGAAGCCGTTCAAGAACAGAACCGTGCTCGATTCGGTTGAAGTGTTTCAACGGGTTGGTGTCGAAATTCTGTATGTACGAACCAAACAAAAAATCAGTAGCGAAACGTCGAGTACAAAGTGAAGTGAACGAACTAATGCACAGAGCCAAAAATGCCTAATAAAATTAATAAGATTGTCTTTATGAACGGTTTTCAGGCTCAAGGGTAGTCAAGACGGCGGAAACGAAAAAAAAAACCATACGCAAATCTATTTGGTTTAATGAGGAAATTCTTATTGATATTATCAAGTGCAATTTCTTCTTTTTTCTTTGCGATTTCTTTTTATATGTGTTATTAATAAGAAAATCTGTCAAAATATTGAAAAAAAGCTGAAAGAGAAAAACTTCTTATTTTAATAAGATGATCTTAGATGGGAGTGTAATGGAGTGTGGTTGCTAAGTGACCTTGCTCAATCCCGACTCTTGCGTCCTCGTTCGTGCACTCTGGGCAACGGGAGCTACCTAGGCTCGCGGCAGAAAGAGAGGGAGCCCCGGTGGGGCCACTCTGACATACTTGGTTTAAGGGCTCACCGAGGTCTTTGCGTAGCGTCTGTTCACCATGAGGTGCGGCTGCAAGCGGGCGTCTGTCTTGAAGCAAGCGGCTCGCTATATAAATGTGTAAATATTTTCCAAAACCCCGAAACGGGTTGTGCGCTGGGTTTGGGACCCGCCACGTAAAAAACTTAATTCCAATGAAAACAATTGCAAAGCCTCGGATGAGAACCCCCTTTAATGTTGACGACCCGGCAAAACGAATAAGGCATAATGATTTGGATATTAGGGCATGTACCGGGAATGTCCGGACCCTTTCAAGGGACGGTACCGCTGCCCGACTGGTTGATGTCCTCGTAGGCGCAAAGGCCGACATCACCGCCCTGCAGGAAATGCGATGGACGGGGCAAGGAAAGACGACCATCGGTCCTTGTGACGTATACTACAGTGGCCAGACACGCGGCAAAGCGCGTGGTGTAGGATTCGTGGTGGGAAAGAGACTTCGCCGCCAAGTATTAGCGTTCACTCCTGTGAACGAGCGTCTCGCTGCGATCCGCATCAAGGCGAGGTTTTTCAACATAACATTTATCTGCGCCTATGCGCCGACTGAGGAGACGGACGACGCAGAGAAGGACTCCTTCTACGATAAACTTGAACAGACTTATGATCGCTGCCCCCAGCATGATATCAAAATCGTGCTCGGCGACTTTAATGCCAAGGTGGGCAAGGAAGGAGTCTTTGGTCCCACAGTTGGAAAATTCAGTCTCCACGATATAACATCCCCCAACGGCACTAGGTTGATTGACTCCGCCGCTGCTCGCAATATGGTCATCAGTAGTACCAGGTTCCAGCATAAGCGAATACACCAAGCCACATGGCTGTCCCCTGATCAAAGAACTAGAAACCAGATTGATCATGTCTTGATTGACGGCAGACATAGCTCCACCGTTCTGGACGTGCGTACACTGCGTGGTCCCAATATTGACTCTGACCATTATCTTGTCGCAGCCAAGATACGCACACGCCTCTGTGCAACGAAGAAAGTGCGCACAGTAACGGAAGGAAAGTTTGACGTCGAGAAGCTGCGCATGACACAGACAGCTGATAATTTCACAACTCGACTCTCACACCTGCTCGCAGAGGGCAATCCTCGACCTAACGATGTAACCGAGCAATGGAAGCATATCTCTCACTCATTGCGTACCGCCGCTGAGGCCACTATAGGGTTCCAGCGAGCCCGCAAGAACAACTGGTACGATGAGGAATGCAAAACTGCCTCGAAAAAAAAGGACGCTGCCTACAAGGAGACGTTGCGAACGGGCGCAACCCGTAGTGTATGGCAACAATATCGTGAGGCAAAGAAGGAAGAGAGACGCCTTTTCACGCCGAAAGGCGTGAGTGTGAGGAGCTTGAGATGCTGGCTGACAGGAATGATGCCCGAAAATTCTATGAAAAGATCCGGCGGATGACGGAAGGTTTTAAGACCGGGGCAAGCTCCTGTAAGGACAATAATGGCGACCTGGTAACCGACGTACAAAGTGTACTTAAATTATGGAGGGAGCACTTCTCCTCACTGCTAAATTGCGAGGGAGGCGTCGAACCCGATACCCCAATCCCTGACGATGGAAAAGTCGTCCCACCACCTGACTATGATGAAGTGAGGATAGCTATATCCCGGCTCAAAAACAACAAAGCGCCTGGAAAAGACGGACTAACCGCCGAGCTGTTCAAACACGGAGGCGAAGAGCTGGTAAAAAGCATGCATCAGCTCTTATGTAGAATATGGTCAGACGAATGCATGCCTCCGGATTGGAACTTAAGTGTGCTTTGCCCAATCCACAAGAAAGGCGATCCCGCTAACCGCACCAACTACCGCGGAATTAGTCTTCTTAATATCGCATATAAGGTTCTTTCTAGCGTATTGTGTGAAAGGCTGAAGCCCATCGTAGACAAACTGATTGGACCTTATCAGTGTGGCTTTAGACCTGGTAAGTCTACCATCGACCAGATTTTCACGATACGCCAAATCCTGGAGAAGACCCATGATAAGAGAATCGACACTCACCATCTCTTTGTCGATTTTAAAGCCGCTTTTGACAGCGTAAAAAGGAGTTGCCTGTATGCCGCCATGTCTGAATTTGACTTCCCTGCAAAGCTTATACGGCTTTGCCAAATGACGTTGAGCAATACCAACAGCTCCGTCAGAATCGGGAAGGACCTCTCTGAGCCATTTGAAACCAAACGAGGCTTCAGACAGGGCGACTCCCTTTCGTGCGATTTCTTCAATCTGATGCTGGAGAAGATAATTCGAGCAGCAGAGCTAAACCGCAATGGTACAATCTTTTACAAGAGCGTGCAATTGCTGGCGTATGCCGATGATATTGATATCATTGGCCTTAACAACCGCGCCGTAAGAGCTGCCTTCTCTGGACTGGATAAGGAAGCGAAAAAAGTGGGTCTTGCCGTGAACGAGGACAAGACGAAGTATTTGCTGTCATCAAAGAAAGAATCGGCGCACCTGCGCCTTGGCAGCCATGTCACTGTTGATAGTTACAATTTTGAAACTGTGAGGGACTTCGTCTATTTGGAACCAGTATCAACACCGAAAATAATATCAGTCTAGAAATCCAGCGGAGAATCACTCTTGCCAACAAGTGCTACTTTGGACTGAGTAGGCAATTGAGAAGTAAAGTCCTCTCTCGAAGAACAAAGATCACGCTCTATAAGTCTCTCATCATACCTGTCCTGATGTATGGCTCAGATTCATGGACAATGTCAAGAGAAGATGAGTATTTGAGAGAAAAGTTCTCCGGAAGATTTATGGTCCTTCCCGTGATGCCAACGGCGAGTATCGAAGGAAATTTAACGATGAGCTGTACGAGCTCTACGCAGATCTGACCATAGTCCAGCGAATTAAAGCCCAAAGACTCCGCTGGCTGGGCCATGTTATGCGAATGGACAAAGAAGCTCCAGCACAGAAGGTTTTCCTATCGTCGCCTGAATTCGGCAGCAGAGGAAGGGGGAGGCCTCGACTGAGATGGAAACAACAGGTGAAGGATGACTTGAACTCTCTTGGGGTTTCCAACTGGCGTCGGTTATCGCTAAAAAGGAATGACTGGCGTGCTTTGATACGAAACGGCCAAAATCGCTTAGGCGGTTATGCGCCAATAAATGATGATGATGATCTTAGGGTTCCTAACAATAAGATTTGACTTATTAATGTTTTCAAAGGAAAATCTTGCAGAAAACGGACTGATTTCTTAGGGTTCTTAACAAGAAGATGATCTTAGGGTTCCTAACAAGAAGATATGACTTATTAACAGATTTCCGCATAATTGTATGTGTTAATAAGACGATCTTAGGGTTCCTAACAAGAAGATTTGACTTATTAACAGATTTCCGCATAATTGTATGTGTTAATAAGACGATCTTAGGGTTCCTAACAAGAAGATTTGACTTATTATACCCAGCTGTACTTGTACACAGGGTATTATAACTTTGTTAGGATAACGGTTGGTTGTACAGGTATAAAGGAATCGAGATAGATATAGACTTCCATATATCAATATGATCAGGATCGAAAAAAAATTTGATTGAGCCATGTCCGTCCGTCTGTCCGTCCGTCCGTCCGTCCGTCCGTCTGTCCGTTAACACGATAACTTGAGCAAATAATGAGATATCTTCACCAAATTTGGCATGCGTACTTATTTGGGTTCAGAATAGATTGCTATTGAAAATGGCTAAAATCGGACCATAACCACGCCCCTTTTTCGATATCGAAAATTTCGAAAAACGTATAAAATGGGTTAATTCAATATTAGAAGCAGCTACAATGATAAAATTTGAAATATGTATTGATTTAGATGTTCTAAGGCCGATTTTATAAAAATTTTTGAAAAGGGAGCGTGGTACCGCCCACGTATATTTGAAGAAATTTTAAAATTTTGACTCTTAATAACTTCAGAACAGTTTATGCTAGTATAACGAAATTTCGTAGAGGACATATGTACTATTGTTGTGGTAAATTCAGCTATAGAAAATAAACGAAATCGCTTCGCGACCACGCCTACTTTTTCATAAAAGTTATATTGAAAGGAGGTGGAAATATTGAAAAGTCCATATCTAATTAACTGATTTCGCTATAATAATATAATTTGGTACATACATCAACTTTCATATTCTTTACATAATTTTTTCAAAATTTTGGAAAGTGGGCGTGGCACCGCCCACTTATGAGTCAAGCAATTTTTAAATTCGACTGCTAACAACTTCAGAACGGTCTGAGATAGATTTACGAAACTAGGTACCAGGCATGTTATGTTTATGTAGAGTACTACCACAGAAAATAAGAAAAATCGGTGAACGATCACGCCCACTTTATGTGCACAGCTGGGTATGTAATGTTCGGTTTCACCCGAACTTAGACTTCCTTACTTGTTAATATTTTCAAAGGGAAATCTTGCATCATCATCAGCAGACATCATGTAGAACAATTATACGCTGAGAAGCAGAAGTACCCGATGTTCAGCATTCAATATGTGGTTAGTTCGATTCGCGGTGGAGGCAATATGGCAAGTGTGGAAGGCAATGTAAGGAAGAGTGCGGTGAGATGGCTTGAAGGAAATATAAAAAGGCAACATAAGAAGGTAAAGGCAATACAAGAGAAATCTAAAACTGAATCGTAACTGATAATCTGAAGTTCTCGAAGACAATATAAGAACTCTGAAATATAATTTTTATTTTCTTCTCAATAATATGTGATTTCTTTTTGAAAACATTAATAAGTCGAATCTTCTTGTTAGGAACCCTAAGAAATCAGTACGTTTTTTGCAAGATTTCTCTTTGTAAAGATTAATAAGATTTTCTCTTCAAAAATAAAAAGAACTTCTTCTTGAAGAAAATCTATAGAGATATCATATGACTTTTGTTCTATTTTATTAGGCAGTGTTGGCTCTGTGTGTAGTTCTTACTTGCACTAAGCACCACTAGATCAACTAGTCTAAATAAATCCCTCATAGTTAAATAAACGGATCAACAATATCAAAACAAAAATTCTGCTTTTTAAAATTCTGCTTTTTTTAAATTCTGCTTTCTAAAATTCTGATTTCAAAATTCTGTATAACAAAATTCTGTATTGCAAAATTCTGTATTCACAATTTGAGTATATGCGCTCCATTGTCTATAACATATTCGTTTTTTTACAAAAGTTATACCTATTGATTTTCTTTTTAAAAAAGGTGAAAAAAATTACTTTAAATTTTTCAGATGTTTAAACTAAAGTCTAGAGGTCTATCGTCGCTAGTTTAGATTTTACAGACTTTAGCTCATATTTGGTATTAAAACGATAAACCATTGTTGTTAAACACCATTTACCTGAACATATTTTTGAAGGAAATCGAATCCCTTACAAAAGGTGCATTGACCAAAATTTTCTCAGACCAGCCCTCTTCTAGTATTATAGCCTCAAAAATTAGCATGTTTTCCGATTTCCCATTTTTTCTTTCAAAAATTGTCAAAAATGCAAATATCCAAAAAAGATAGATACAGATTCTTAAAGATAGATACAGATTCTTGTATGACGAAAATAACAAAACTTGAATAAAGCAGAATTTTTCGCATTAAACATGCAGAATTTTAAAAAGCAGAATTAAAAAAAAAGCAGAATTTTAAAAAGCAGAATTTTAAAAAAGCAGAATTTTTTTGCAATTTACAGAATTTTGTCACCCAGAATTTTGTAATATAGAATAATCACACGCTCCCGGTTCAACTCTGTATACTAAATGTACAATGTACATATGCATTAGGGTGATTAAAAAAAATGTGAACTTGGTCTTACCCCCTAAAAATTTCGGTATTGATGAGAAAATAAGCCTTGCAAAAAATTAGCGCTCTAACTTAACCCTTAGGGGTGGCTTTTTATTTTCGCCCTTTCCCATACATTTTGTATGGGGAAAAATGGCATTTTTTCAAAGTGAATTTTCTTTAAATTTTTTCTAAATATTTTTATGTACTCTTAAAGTTGAAGCCTTGAAGCTTACAAAATGGTAAGCCATATGCGATTATCTTAACTATTAAAATAATTACTTATGTACTTACTTAAAATAGCCTTTAACCGCCTAGGCGATTTTGGTCGTCCAACATGTTACGCCAGTCGGTTCTTTGTTGAGCCAACTGGCGCCAGTTAGAGACACCGCGTGCTCGCAGGCGTGCCTCTAGCATGCCGTACGTCTATCACAAAGTGATCGATCTGATTGCGTGTTTTCCGATCTGGCGATAGCCATGTTGCTTGATGGATCTTTTTATGCTTGAACCTGGTGCTGGCTACGACCATATTTCATGCACCGGCGAAGTCGATCAGCCTGTATCCATTCGGCGAAGTCTCTTCATGGAGGCTGAACTTTCCGACAGTGGGGCCAAATACACCCTCTTTGCCCACCCTGGCGTTAAAGTCGCCAAGCACGACTTTGATATCATGACGGGGGCAGCGCTCATAAGTTTCTTCTAATTTCGCGTAGAATGTATCTTTTTCCACGTCGTCCTTGTCCTCAGTCGGTGCGTGCGCACAGATAAACGATATGGTGAAAAATCGTAGTTTTATTCGGATTGTGGCGAGACGCTCGTTCACAGCTGTGAAAGACACTACCTGTTTCACGAGCCTCTTTCCCACCACAAAATCGACGCCGAATCTGCGCTCATTAGTGTGGCCGCTCCAGTATACATTGCAGGTTTGGATGGTCTTATAACCTTGCCCCGTCCATCGCATTTCTTGTATAGTGGTGATGCCAACTTTTGCCTGTTTGAGCACCCCGACTAGGCGGGCATCGTCACCTTCCCTGTTAAGGGTTCGGACATTTCAAGAACATTTAATCATATTCCTAGTTCGTTTGCAGTGGTCGTTATCTAAAGAGTGAGTTATCATATCCGAGGCCTGACAATTGGATCTCATTGGAAGTTTGTTTTTATGTGGTGGGTCCCAAATCCTACGCACAACCAAAATAATTACAGTCATTTAAAAATGACTGAGTTTTGTACTATTGCACACACATAGGTACTAGGTCGGGTCGATTTAAAAATTGATCATTGCTCTGTGAAAATCGTATTCTAGATCAAAATAAGAAACTTTGCCGAAGGAACCATACCTCTAAAACGAATTCTGATGTCCCCCAATTTGGGTCGAACTTTTGGGTAGGGGCAAATTTTGAAAAAATCCCACTTAGAGTGCTCAAATCAAGCCCAAATGTATGACCGACCCCCACTAACTTTGGAGGCCCGACCCACCGATGGGTCCTCCTGGGGTTCACCATACACACATTTCAAAAAATCGCCGGTTTTGCACTTTAAAATCAGCGAAATGCCTATGTTTTTTCTTTATTTTTCTTTATTTATTTATAATAATATTTATTATTTATTTATACTAATATCTATTTTTTCTCTTAAGAAATTTATTTAGTCAGAACATATGTAAATGAAAAAATTAATTTAAGTGAGTTATAGAAAAGAAACTAAAAAAAATTATTGTCTGAAGTCTTTTTTACTTTCAAGTCTGGGCAATTTCGCACGGCTATCTAACGTCGTCGCCATAACAGCCTCTACATTTTCCGGTATAACTTTCGATTTATCCATGATGAGAGGTTTCCCATTCTTATCTTTAATTTTAAAATCTTGCAAAAGAGCGGTTCCCAATGCTGATGCTTCTCTGTCAGCCACACCAAATCTGTTACATACCAAGACAAAGACCGAAAAAAATAATTTTTTTAATTTGAATCACCCTAATTTGCATAGTTATAATCACCCTGCAGGGAAGTTAGTCACTAGTGAGACCAATTTCAGGTTCAGAACTAGAAATAAAGTGGATAGTAAGAACTAGTGTGATAGTGACACGATTTTAACTAGTTCGAAACCAGAAGTTGATATTGTCTGAAATGTGGTGAGCTGTGATATTAAGGGCCGGTTTCACCAACGCGACTAAGCTAAAACTAAGTTTTAACTGAACCTAGCCCAGATTTGGGGCTAAATTACTTTTGGGTTTCACCAAATGAACGACTTGAATAATTTTGCACACAACAACCCAGTAAGTTGTTTTGTACATGGTCGTATTTTTTCTTACGTTTTCACATATCGCAATGTTAGAAAGAGACACATTAACAACAGCTGACCAACTCTAATGCTTTTGTTTTTGACGTCTGTGCTTTGCTACCACATTTGATAACTTATGGCAGAATTAGTTAGCCTTATCAGTGTAATCGCGTTTACATTGACTTCCAAAGGGTGGTTGGAACAGCTGATTAGCGTTATGGGTATGGCGTTAGCGATAAGGGTAACTAATTCTGCCCTTAAACGATATTTTGACTTATGGTGGAATTCTGCAAGGTGTATCTAGTTACTAATAGAGACATTTCGTGGTCTATTTCATATTTGATACAGTTTGGTATTCAGTAGGCTGCTGTAGGCAGGTAAGAAACGAAATCAATGAAAGAATATTGGATAAAAAATTGAAAAAATTATAAAAAATGAGAATTTACGAATAAGATAGTATTTATATGTTTAAAAAAAGTTAATTAAACTAAAAAAATGAAATAAAAATTTACTGTTCGCGGATACTTATTTGAACCTGCGACCTCCCGCGTGATAGTCCGGACGCTTAACGCCTGGGCTACATCGACATTTGTAGGGCGAGTGTCAAATGCGTTACTTAAAATTTATGCAGTTTTTGTATTCACCACACCTTAAAATGAGCGAGAGAGAGACTATGGTAGATTTCTTGAGACTTTCTCTCACAGTATAGACAGTGATTGCACTCACTAACACAAACGTACTTATATTCACCTCCATGGAGAACTTCGGGTTGCAGTCAACTATTTTCAGCCATTTCAGGGTGTTGTGTTGCAAATTTTATGAGGTAATAAATTACTTTAAAAGAAGGAAATATTCAAATTTAGGATTTTACGTTTTAAGTAAAACTATATATGTATATATTAGGTTATATTTCTAAAAAAAAGAAATTGCTATTTTACAACTCAACCAAGAACCAATGCACAGCGTTTTTTCTCACGCATAGGAGTATTCAGGCGAAAACAAATACAGCTTTATTGCGTTGCGTGACATTTATAACTTTGAGAAATACGCACAAAACCAAAAAATATACAAGGAAAAATCAGCTGATTATGTCATCGTACCCAAAAAGATAAAACTAGATCAAGTCTGCGTTAACGCGTGTTAAAACGCGGTTATAAGACAGTTTGCCTTTGTCTACGTGCATTTATGTCAGCTGTCAAAATTAAATGTCACAACGAGACGCTACAGTTGTTTCTGTTTTCAGAGTACTTTGC
The DNA here is from genome assembly GCA_964058755.1 of Campiglossa producta. NCBI lineage: Eukaryota > Metazoa > Arthropoda > Insecta > Diptera > Tephritidae > Campiglossa > Campiglossa producta. The sequence continues at coordinate 84,844,692 of CAXKVI010000004.1, read as the reverse complement.
GATGTATTCCAATGTTGTTACTCCTTGGAGTATCTATTGTCAGAGCGATCGTGTCGTGATTTTGGTCAATAAAGCATGAGCAATGATCGGCTTTTGATAAGCTGAAGGTGGTCCGCTGAGGTATTAGAAAGTATTACAATTGAAGTACTCCAATATCACAAAATTGAAACACATGATCCAATGATTTTTGCAAAATTTTACGCAAAACAAATTTCGAAATTTGAGAATTTTTCGACAAAAAGCTTATCGTGCCAATCTAAATAAATTTCACTAGTGAACCTTTTTCATACATTTTCGCTCACAAATTATATGAGAGGGAGAAAATCCGCAAAGTAAGAAATTATTTAGAATCTGCCTGTATATTTTATTGTGGGTTAGAGTGTAAAATGTATTTTAAAAAACGTAAATGGTTGTTAATATTCGCAAAATTTGCTACGAAGAAGCCCATTGTATTCGAGAAACTGTAAAATGTATTCCAGAAAAATCAAATGTACTTCAGAAACATCTTCTGGATTGGAATTTGTTGTTTCTGAAGTAGAACTGATTATTTTGGAGTACATTTTTAAGCTTCTGTAGGTATTTTATCGCCAAGTGTGTATTTTATCGCCAAGTGTTAGCGTTAATTCTGTTTAACGCCATTTTTATCGGTTTTCCCTATTCTCTAAGTGTTAACCACACTAAAAGTCGATAAGCTCGATTAGCTGTTTTCGCTAACACTTTTATTGTAGCTAGTTATCGCGGATTAATTTGATGGTGTTTAAAAGTGTTTAAGAGAAAATAATAAATTTAAGTTGAAATAAAAATGTCTTTTGAGTTTGTGGCGCTTTATTTGGTGCGAAATATTGAAAATATGGAAATGCGTTAAAGGCAAGTTAGAGAATCACAGTTTCGTTAAGAGCAAACGCCAAACCCTGGCGAAAACCTAAACGCTTGGCGAGTGGTTAAAAGTTAGGGAATCGGGCTACTGAAGTCTAATTTACGGTCTCGAGTACAAATTACAGTTTATGAAGTACAATTTATAGTTTTTGGAGTACAGTTGATTATTCTAAAGCATATTTTACAGTTTTTAAGATACAATTGACTTTTCTGAAAATAATTGTATGGGTCTTGGACTACCATTCACTATTCTTAAATGCATTTAACCTTATCTAAAGTATTTTTACGGTTTTTGAAGTACGAGTGAAAAAGGTGTAGAAAAAATAGTTCTATTATAAATTTAGTTTTTTGATTATTATGTGTTATCCGTCATAATTTGTAGGATGTTCTTGAGCAAGCCCATTTAGTCTTGTATATTTATCTGTCTCTGTCCAACAATCTGAACGAAATAAAGTAGGTACTAAATTTAGCGTCAGATAGACCCTTGGAAAAGGTATCAAAGGGTTGACGCTAACTTAAGTACCTACTTTATATCGATTATGAACATGCCTAAATTGTTTTAACCGTTTTAAACTGAAAGGAAAACCAGTTTGCAGGTCAACGTGAAGTATTAGAGAAAAAATCACTATCTAACAAATACTTCAACAAAATGCAGCCCTGAGTGATTAAACACAACCCTATCACGCGTGGTGAAAATCTAATGGAAATAAAAAAAGTTGTGCAAATGATGAAAATTTATATTAATTTGTTTCATTTATAACAGATTTGATTTTAGCTGCCCCAAAAAGGAGCATAAACGCAGAGTGCATAAGATTAATTCATTCATTCAAGATGCAACAAAAAAGGCCTTGGGTAGTAACTGCCGTATGGGGCGACTGTTATGGTACCCTCTGGGACATTGTATAGATGGAATAAAAAGGCCTCCGGCGGCAGCCACGATTACGTGCAGCTTGCAATGCTCCATCGCAACTTGTAGTTCATGGTTTTTGTTCACAATAACAATGCTAGGTACTGGAAATAACTATCCGGTTAGTAATAAGTATTTCAACTTCGAAAAGTCCTAAGCCCCTGGTTCAATGAGGATTGGTTTTCCAGCTAATATTTAGACTGGACACTCCTAAAACAAAAACACATTAGTTTTTATATATAAGATGACTCATAGTTCATTAACACCGTACATTGACATTAAAGCTACCAAGATAATCGTATATTACTATTAAATAAATAGTATAAATAAATATAAAACTGCAAGCAAAATATTTTTTTTATTTTGTTTTGGAAAATTTCTAAGAATTTCAAATTCAACTCAATGTCTTCAACTAACAGGGGTGCTTTTTTGCGCAAAACTACTATTTAATAGCATCGTTCATAAAGAGCCGATCATCAATATGCATTTGTACGAAATTTTACAATATGGCCTTTAATATACATTTTTTATACTTCTTGTAGTGCAGTAAATTCATGATATTATATTAATTCATGGAATATATACATTAAATTCATTTTTTTTCTTGAAATATTTCTAAAGTTTTTTTTGTTACGGAAATGCAACCATGCGTCCGCGAAATTCCATACTACCATGGATTTCAACTCTGAAAAATTCACCTCCATGGAGAACTTTCACCACAGTGCAAATACTGGTTATACTGTGCTAAAAACATTTCAATACAATAGCCGTTGTTGTTGTTGTAACGATGTGTAGTCCTGCCCAACGCGTATTTTTCCTTAACCTAATTGTCATCAATATCTTCTAACGGGAGTCCAAGGAAACTAGCAGTTTCAATAGGATTGGACCAAAGAGAGATGGGTGTTAGAAGAGTGGGCTCAAATGAGCAAGAAAATAAGTGATTGGTATTGTGGGGGGACGAGCCGCATGCCGGACATACATTCGGCACATCAGGGTTCAGTCTAGATATGTAGGAGTTTAACCTACTACAATATCCAGAGCGTAATTGAGCCAGAGTGACCCTTGTCTCTCGAGGAAGATGACGCTCCTCTTCAGAAATGCCAGGTGTTGCGGCATGTAAGACATTGTTTAGCGGACACAGCGCAGAGTAATGGCCAACAGACGTTTCATGGATATGCCCCAAAGCCTGTTTGTGCACCTGTAGATCAAACGGCGTTGTTATATAGTGTCGGATCTCATCAAAATGTTTACGTAAATGCGATCGTATGGTCCTAGGAGGCGGAATGAGTTCAAGCAGTTGTCTACCGGGATGCTGTGGTTTACAGCAATTCAGTAGGTACTGCTTGTTTAGCATTTCATTATGCTCCCTAACTGGAAGCATTTCCACCTCATTGTGTATATGAGATATAGGTGACATAAGGACGCACCCCGTAGCGGTTCTGAGCGCGGTGTTTTGACAGGCCTGAAGCTGACTCCAGTGAACGTCTGCAAGCCCCGGCGACCATATCGGCGACGCATAGTTCAGGATCGGCCGACCAATTGCCTTGTACGTTACCAACAACGTTTCTTTGTCTTTACCCCAAGTACTGCCGGCTAGTGACTTGAGGATTTTGTTGCGGCTCTGTAACTTTGAGACAATTGCAGCTGAATGGGCAGCGAAAGTGTGCATGGTGTCAAAAGTCACTCCTAAAATTTTTGGGTGAGCGACCGTAGGTATTTTATGATCACCTACATAGATTTCTAATTCCATGCCAACCTGCGCCGTCCACGTCGTGAATAAGGTCGCCGAAGACTTTGTTGGCGACAATGTCAAGGTTCGGGCAGTGAAGAACTCGACTAGAGAGGGGAGATAACCATTTATTTTGGAGCACAGCTCATCAACGGAAGTACCAGTTGCCAATATCGTGCAATCGTCTGCGTAAGAAACAATCGTAACTTCATCTGGTGGAGGAGGAAGCTTCGAAATATAGAAGTTAAACAATAACGGGGAGAGGACACCACCCTGTGGTACCCCTTGTTTTATCTTCCTGGCTTTAGATTTTTTGTTTCTAAATACAACAGACGACCGACGACCACTGAGATAATTGGCGGTCCAACGCTTTAGACAGGGGGGGAGTGACGAGTCTTCCAAATCAGCTACAAGTTGCCCATGATTTACTGTGTCAAAAGCTTGACTCAAATCAAGTGCAACTAGAACCGTCCTGTCATTAGGCCTATTTTGATTAAGACCGTCAGTTATCTGAGTGTTTATGACATTTAGAGCAGATGTTGTGCTCCTACCTTTCCTGAAGCCATGTAGCCGTCAACGAACACAATGTAGTTCGTTATGCCTATATATTTATTTTTTCAAAGTCAGAGCTTCAACTTTGAGGATAACGAATGGCATCAGTCGAACTAAAATTTTTTAAGTAAAAGGTACCTATTTAGTCTCGATAATACGAGCAGTGAGTAAAGCGGGAAACAGAATCACTCCGCCAATACGTCAGTTGCGTGACGTGCGTCAATTTTAGAGCAAATTCTACTTTGACGTATCCGTCGCATCTGGCGTTACGCATACAAACACCCGCAGTCTACTTTGTTGTCAGTTGTTTCAACGTACTGACGCACTGATTCTGCTGAACGCTTGAGAGCTGAAGAAAGAGAGGTTCGGTGGTGCCACTCCGACATATTTGGCCTTACAAAGAAACCCACTGAAGTAGGGTCTGCCCTCCAGGGGGGTAATGCTGCATGTCGGCGCCTTCTAAAATAAAATAAATGTGCAAATATCCCTATAAGCTCAGGTCCGTGTTCCAGTTTTACTTCTTAAATTCAAAAGTTCGCTGTTTCGAACAAGCTATGAACCCGATTAAAATAACGTTCAGGTTTCGGTTTCGATTTTGTAAAGTGTGTCGGTTCCGGTTCTGGTTTCGTTCTTCAACATTTATCCAAATAATAACGCGAACACAAAAAGTTTTACTTCTACAAAATTCAAGTAGGTATGTACCCAGCCAGCAAAATCATCGTAAACGAGCTCGTAAACTGACGTTTTCTCGAAGAAAACTCTGATAAAATATCGTTTATGATATCCGTTTACGATTCGCCTACGAATCCGGTTTCGCTCTGAAATGTTTTTTGCCTACGATTGTCGTAAAAGTATCGAAAAAGCACTCGTATATGAATCTTTTTACGTCCGTTTTTTTATCGTAAATGTACTCGTAAACAATTAATTTTCGATAGAAAAACCGACTTTCTAGACTGCCTTACCGACTGATTTCAATGCGAAAAATAATACAAATAAACAAACCTAAATTTTGGGTATAAAGTTTTTTTATTAAATAATAAAATTGTGTACCTTTTTGCCAGTGTGTAAGTACATACTGATATTGGTTTACATGTTAGGCATCACAACTTATAAATAGTGGGTCATACAACCCAGAGGGCATCCCGAGATCCCAGAATAGCAGCTACTTTCTCCGTCCCTTTTTCTTTTTCCGCAAATCCACCTTCCAGCACGCTAGTAATAATTTAAAAGATATATTTTATGTTATTTGTGTTTTTAATTAGATCTTTTACAAACATACTTACTTTTAAAATATCAGTTTGAAAATTTTCGTTCAAAATTTTTTGTTTGAAATTTTTTATTTAAATTTTTTTGTTTGACATGACAGAAAAGCTTCTTTTGTTATTGTTTTTTTATTCGAGAATAGCTCGTAAATCGCAATGTTCGTAAAATGTACGGTACCTTGCTGGCTGGGTAGCTGCGAAATAGGTCTGAATTTTCATAGCTCATACTGGATGAAATTCTAAAATTTAAATCTAAAAACTAAATCTACTTTTCTTGTTGAAAAAATATTAAAATGGTAATTAAATGATAAAAATAGCCCAAGATGTGAGTGGTGCTTTCGGAAACACTTTTTCGGATCTGGTAATTTACATGAAAATTTGAAAGACATTCAACGAAGTGAAAACCGTTTGGAACCGGTTCCGGCTTTTGAAAAGGTTTCGGTTTCGTTCTTTTTTAGATAAAAATAACGGTTACGGTTTCGGTAATCGGTTTTAATCGGTTACGGTAACGGTTTCGGTTTCAGTCCTTGATTTTAACCTCTGATTGAAGGTCTGCTTAACTTTTGGCATGACTATGCTACATGGTAGTGAAAAACGGCGTACCGGCCGAAATTCGTTTTGAACCTTGAACCCTTCTTTGATGTATGATTACACTGCGGTACAAAAACGAACATTTTTTCTGTCCTATGAACCAAATTTCATGTTGGTTTTTGCCGGGAATTAATATGACAAGACTTGGTGTAGTAGACCGAGCACTTAACCGCTACACCAGGCGGCCGCCGAAAGAAACAAGAAGAAAACAATTCGAAATATGGTTTAATATACAATTTTATTAATTACATTAACACTTATACATAAATACTTACAACTATAAACTTATGTATGAACACTCATACACAGAATACATAAATAATAATTTTAATAAATGGTAGACCACAAAAATACCACCTCCCCCCTCCTCGCCCCTCTTTTCGAATCTCATCATTTACTATGCCTCTCCACATTGCGTCCCTTCTCTAAAAGTTCTCTGTATGTTTTGATCTCATGCCGTGGTATTTGCTGTCTATATTTCGAATCTAACAAACCATAAATGAAATCCAACTCCGTTTCTACATCATGACGCCCCTCCGGTAGTTTGGCTATCAGAGCACGTTTTTGACACACAAATGTATCGATGGGATCGCTGAATTGTTTTGTTTCAAAGATCTCCACATATATTTGATAGGGAGGTTTAGTGGGAGCGAAATGATCGCGCAGCAGCGTCAAGGCATCTGCCCATGTCTTGGCATCACGTCGCACACCCTTCCACCAGGTCGAAGCAATACCTTGAAAGAGTATTGGCAAACCTTTCAGTGCATCTTTATCACTTATATCTTCCATATCTTTATATGTCTCAATGGCATTGATGAACTCTGTAACAGCGTCATTATCACGTTGGCCATTAAAACGAACATTCAAATTGGCAAAACTACTTTTTGATGTTTTTGTTTCTTTTTGTTCGGAACTGTTCTGTGATCCCAATGCACGTATTGTTGCTAAAAGCTTTTCAAATTGCTCATCAGACATGCGACCGGTTGACATTTTTTCTTATGCGAATTTTTCGTAACAAAATTTCAATAAAATATTAACAAAAGCTAGTCATACCGATACTCAGTAGCTGTTGATAGCGAAGCTCAGAGTAGACTGCTGCCTGATGTGATGGCATCTTTTGGGGAGAGTTCTCTTTTGGTGTTTGGTTTCGAGCGAAAAGCTCCACAAAATGAACAATAAAATCGCATTAGTCATCGGCAATGTGCCAAAAGCGTGATTTTCTCTCTATATATGTATGAAAAAGTATATTGGGGAATACCCCACAGAGAGGTAGGCAAATTTGCAGAAACCACCCGGCTGATATTATTTTTATTTGGCATGCATGTACATTTACATAAGTGTGGGCCAAAAAGGACGAGTTTCTTTTTTTATTGGCATACAAAAAAGGAGTTCCAAGTTGAAAATGGAGTATAATGACTAAATACGTTTTACACATGCACTGGATATTTTCGAGGGATGGTGACAAGCTAAAAATATTTTTATATATACATACATATAGGGGACGTGGCACCTCCCTATACAAATGAAAACAATTCATTGTCCATATATCTGGAAGTATTTAGGTTAGACCACTGACATTTAGTGAGGAGTTAAATGAGATTAATCCCTATCACCTCCAAAAAAACCACTGAATTTTGGTCAGGGGTTATAGGTGATCGATCCCTACCACCTCCAGAAAACCCGGAGATAATAAAAAAGTGGTCGTGGCACCCATAGGAATGAAATACTTCATAGTCCAAATCTCTGGAAGTATTAAGGTTAGCCCACTGAAAAAAATACGTGAGCATTTTTCGCCCACCAAACCAGCCTACCAAATTTACGTAGAGCTCTTTGAGAATAAACAGGACGACGACTACACGCCAATTGATACGTTCGTCTGTCAGAAACGTGTGCTGCTCGCTGAACTCCCTGAGGGACGTCACGACGAGGAGACCGAGTTGGATATGGTTTACGGTTTGTTAAACATTAAGTACCGGAAGTTTATACTACGTCAAGATATTAAGACATTCCGTGAATTATTGGAAAAGGGGCGTATCATCGAACACAATCATCTGGAGTCGGCGGAAGTGCCAGCCGATCCGGTACGTGGTGCTAAACGTATCAAACGCTGCACTTTCTGCAACTTCCGTAGCCATACGTTCGATGAGTGTCGAAAGCGCAAGGCTTCCAACAAAGACAACGATGACTAAATTACATCAAGTTCAATATTTACTCCTAACGACCATACCCAAACAATAATACAATAACTTTCATCAGCTGACGATGTCATCACTTGAATACGTCGTATCACCCAGCCACTCACGCCGCAACCGAACTAGGTAGTCAATCAAAACGTCGAACTCTTTTGATTTTGATGAATCAGAAGTATAACTATATATATTCATACATTCATACACATGAATGATTCAAGTGGATCCGAGTTGTTTTTTGCAGCCAACATAGCTTATAGAAATTGACATACCCGTGGGCAGGGTCTTCGATGCGCTCCTACAGCGATCTTGTATTGTTATTATTTCTGTCGGTGAAGATGGTAGCAGGAATCAGCTTGGACTCACCAGTAGCGATAAAACCGCTTTGGCAATCGTGAAAAGAAGCGGACACACGCTGTGCCAAACACGGCTTCATTTGGCTACGAACGCCAACTTAACTTCATTTCAAGGAGCGAAAAAATGTCAGACTAACCCCCGAATTCTGTAAGCTGTCTCTAGTCACTAATAGAGACAATAGTCACTAATAGAGACAATTCGTAACAGGGTAACCCCGGAATTCTGTAATTTTGTCTCATCTCAAGTCACAAAATTGAGATCTGTCATTTGAGGTTTGTAATTGGACCACATGGAATTGGAACACGAATTGTCTCTATTAGTGACTATTGTCTCTATTAGTGACTAGAGACAGCTTACAGAATTTGGGGGTTAAACTCTGAATATGACAATTTGAAAAAAAAATTTTGCATAATCAACTACTGAGTCACAAATCGAACCAGTCATGCTACAACATCTTTTGGCTTTGCGGTGTATTTCGCGCCATGATCGAATTTTTGTCTTTGCTTGAAAAGTGCAGTAGTTGCTCTCTCTTTTAGCCATTATAGAGCGACACAGGAGCATATGATAGTGATTGGAATTCCGGGTGGGGTGTTATAAAGCCATAGGCAACAAAGCCATATGGCCTTATAACTCAAGCGCCAGAGATCGGACCTGGAGTTAATTCCCCCTCCCAAGCGGCATCAGAATACCCCTGGAGCAGGCAAACTAAGCTTTGCTGAGGTAACCAAGGACACGATCCTTATAGGCGTCCTTGACCGAGGCAATGACCGTCTGGCCATCCCCAAGGACCGGCGGCGTTACGTGCGAAATGAACCCGGCAACATTCTTCTCAAAGTTGCTCCGGAGTTTCCGGGTAGTTCGGCGCGAGTAACGGATGCGGGTTGGCACCAGGGTCAGATTAAATTACTCGCATGCGAGGATGCGAAAACCGTAGCACTGTACAAGGCAGCAGCTGCTAAACTGGGTGAAGTCTACAACGGCGCAAAGATAGAGGTCGTCGACTGGAAGGACATTCCAGCTCGTCCAAGGGCAAGGGCGTGGATTCCGGCCATCCCTGACGAACCCGAGAGAATTCTCGGGATGCTACGGCTAATGAATCCGTCCCTCCCAACGCATGACTGGAGTGTCGATCTGGTCGGGGATGCGGTAGGGCCCGACAGACAGGTGGTGTTCACCATGAATAAAGAGTCAATCGAGCCCCTCAAAAGGTGCAATGGCCTAGTACACTACAGCGTAGGCCAGATCGTTATCCACGTATATCGTGGTGATGATCAGCGCGCTGCCTTCTCGACTGCTCCGGGGGAACCGGAAAACGAATTACCAGAAGAGGAAGCGGAGGATTCCGATGCGGAAAGCATGTTATCCGCCACGTCCCTTGGCGATAGTGCTGTGAACAACTCGGAGATGGTGGACAGCCTACAGGACGTGGAAGTCCTCGACGTCACGGTGGTAGCAGCCAACGCTGAGCGATTAACATCTAACGCTACAGGCAGCAGGACTCCTGCAACGCCACATCGGGAAGTTAATCGGAACAACTCGTCGTTGATAGGCAACCTCCGGGATGGAGCAAACCTCGACGATATGGGGACGGCAGGGAAGTCTGTGCGCTCTCATGTTGGTGGTGCTTCAGATTAATCTGCACAAATCTAAAGTGGCTTCGGCTGCTTTAAGTAGTCGTCTTTCTAAAGGCGACGTGGATGTGGTCCTCATCCAAGAACCCTGGGTCAATAGCTCGAGAATCTGCGGATTGGGGACAAAGGGCTTCAAGCTTATTCGAGCCAGCGAGGAGAGCAAAGTCAGAACGTGTATTTTGGTCAAGTCTGAGTTGAACTCCTTTCTCCTACCTAACTACACCAATGGTGATATTACCGCTATCAGTCTAACGGTCGACAGCACCCGCCTGACGGTGGCGTCGGTCTATATGCCCTACGACGCCGAAGAACCCCCACCACAAATGGAGGTGAAAGACCTGGTGTCAAATTTCTGCACGGGTAATCTTATTATTGGAGCGGACGCTAATGCTCACCATGTCCAATGGGGGAGCTCCGACATCAATGCCAGGGGCGAGTCTCTGTTTGATTACCTCTTAACAACCAACCTGGTGATTTGCAACGTGGGTAATGAGCCTACTTTTATCACTAAGACCCGCAGGGAGGTCATAGACCTCACTCTCTGTAGTGAAGGCGCTTATGAGTGGGTCAGAAAATGGCGGGTTCTGGAAGAACATTCTTTCTCCGACCACCGTTACATAGAAATGGTTTTAGACTTTATTGTAAAACAACCAATCATGAAGCGCAATCCACGTAACACTGATTGGCAGTTACACAATGAAATATTAGACAGAGACCTCCCAGTACTGCCCTCACAAGCCCCCTCATCAGTAGAGGAGCTGGAGGATCTTGTTACTACATTTACATCGGCGCTCTCAAATGCTCTAGGACAGGCTTGTCCAGTGCCAAAACCACGCGGTAAAGACAGGCCACATTGGTGGTCCTACGATTTGGACTCGCTCCGAATATCATGCCGGAAACAATTTAACAAGGCCAAGAGCTTCGGCTCTGAGCCTCATTGGCACGAATATAAAGCTAAACTAAGGGCCTACAAAAAAGCTCTGAGACAGGCGAAGAGGACCTCGTGGAGAAATTTCTGCACTGGCGTCGAAAAGGTCGACGACACAGCGAGACTTAGACGAGTCCTCTCGAAAAGTCAAACAGCCATCAGGTATTTGCGAAAACCTGACGGATCCTGGACCAGCACGCAAGAGGAAACCCTTGAGCTGCTCTTGAATACACATTTTCCGGGGAATCTGCATGACGCACCACTAGCAGCTGCAACAAACCTGGCAGTAAATATACCCATCACTGAGGAAAGGGTAAGGTGGGCAGTTAAGAGCTTTGAACCGTATAAGGCTGCCGGGCCGGACGGGGTTATCCCCGCGCAACTTATAAACACGTTGGAGACATCAGCTAAATGGCTGGTATTTCTCTTCACAGCCTGCCTGGCTCTCAACCACATTCCGGGCTCTTGGAGAAGCGCCACGGTAGTGTTTATCCCTAAGGCTGGGAAGGCACCCCACTACGAGCCAAAAGATTACAGACCGATCAGTCTCTCGTTCTTTGTACTCAAAACCTTTGAGAGGATACTAAGCGACTACCTCTCAACGACTATTGATAGCAACCTTATCTCTAGCTATCAGCATGCATACACCAAGAGTAAATCAACAGAAACTGCTCTGCACAGCCTAGTATCTGTCATTGAGAAATCGCTGTATGAAAAGGACTACTGTCTCGTGGCCTTCTTAGACATTGAGGGGGCTTTCAACAAATATAAGCCCGGAGGCGATCAACTCCGCTCTAACTAATCTGGGCGTAGATAGACCTCTAACTGGTTTAATTGACCAACTTCTAAGAGGAAGGAAACTAGCTTCTTCACTTGGTACGGTTGAGTTATCACGCTATGTCACAAGGGGAACGCCCCAGGGTGGTGTTCTTTCCCCGCTTTTATGGAACCTCACAGTCAACTCGTTGCTACGTGACACAAGCTGGGGGGCGGGAAGATAGTGGCATACGCAGACGATTTAGCTATTGCATTCAGAGGCAAGTTCCCACAAACTCTGTGGGACCTGATGCAAGTAGCACTGCGATAGGTTTCGAGGTGGTCCTCTCGCTGCGGACTTAGTATCAACCCGGGGAAGGTGGAACTTGTCCTCTTCACCAACCGGTACTAAATACCGCCACTAAGCCTACCAGAACTAGATGGCACGCGCCTGGGCTTGTCGGATAAGGCCAAGTTTCTAGGCATAGTTCTGGACAGGAAATTAAATTGGAAGGAGAATGTTCTTCAGCGCCAGAAGAAAGCTTGCATCGCTCTTTACACATGCAAAAGAGCCATTGGCAAAAAATGGGGGCTCAGCCCTAGAGTATGCAGTTGGATCTACACGGCCATCATTCGCCCAATCATGCTGTATGGAGTCGTCGTATGGTGGCCGGCGCTGAGCAAGGCAACATACCTGAATTTGTTGCGGAAAGTCCATAGATCCAATATGATCTGTATAAGCGGTGCGCTAAGGACAACGCCCAACGAAGCCCTCCAGGCCATTCTGAACATTTTGCCACTTGATCTGGAAGGGTTTCGGTCAGCGGAGGCATCAGCTCTGCGCCTAAGAGAAACCTCCAGTTGGGGTGCGGGTACTATTGGACACTCCAGTATTCTGGAATCTTACAGCTTTCTCCCTCTAAGCACAGATCGTTGTGCGACCACTACAGTCGGGGATAGCTGTTTCAAAATAAACATTCCCAGCAGAGAAGACTGGGAGAGGACGGATTGGTGTCCCGAAACAAATGGTGGCACTTCCATATACACCGACGGCTCGAAGTTGGACGGCAGAGTTGGAGGAGGGGTTTATTCAAGGGATTTGGACCCTGAGATCTCTTTCAGACTACCTAATCATTGTAGCGTCTTCCAGGCGGAAGTCTCGGCAATCCTGTACGCCGCGGCCTGGTTAAGCAAACGTGTTATCGGAGAAGATATCACTATTTTCAGCGATAGCCAAGCGGCAATCAAATCCCTTGGCTCATACACGTTCAACTCTGAACTTACGCTCAGCTGTCGTCGATCTCTTCAGGAGATGGCCCAACAGAACCGCGTAAACCTCATATGGGTCCCGGGACATAGGGACATTGAGGGAAACTGTAAGGCAGACGAGCTTGCCGGGCAGGGCACGACCAAGCAGGTTCTCCAGGACAAAGAGCGCTTAGGTATGCCGTTTGCCACATGCAAACTAATGCTGAAGGAGCACACATTCCGTCAAGCCAACTAAAGATGGCTGCAATCCCCAGGGTGTCGGATATCGAAACAAACCAAAAATGGGATCTTAAAAGGTCTAGACGCATTTATGCCCTAACTAGGAGGGAAATCTGCATATTGATAGGGGTATTAACCGGTCACTGCCTCATTGGTAGGCATGCAGAAAGGCTAAGTGTGCCCTACCGACGATGCTGCAGGAGTTGCAAAGATGATGAGGAGGAGGAAACAGTGGAACCCCTCATCTGCAACTGTCCGGCTTTAAGCGGCGCGAGAACGCGCTTTTTGGGGGTTCCGTTCCTAGATAGCCTAAGCCAGATCGCGGAACTGGACATAAAGGACTTGATGGGCTTCATAAAGTCATCTAAGTGGTTCGAGGAGGAGTAACGGTGTCAGTTTAGGAGTGTCAGTCCCGGGATTCTGCTATGTGGAAAATCCCAACAACTCAGGGATTTTCCATATGGCTGGGTCCCGGGACTGACTTTCCTTGTGTTGGTGGTATCACAACGGGCCTTTCAAAACTGGCCTAAGTGTGCCTCTGCGGCAGCCACTTGAACCTACCTACCTAGTGTCCAGTAGCGGTAAAATCGTAATTTTGGTAGTTGTTTATCGATGACATAGCGGTCAAATCGTTACTTCGTTTTCTGAAATCTGCTCAACTCTTCTTCATTTTTAGGAGTTTATAATGAAGATTATACTCAAGTTAACTCCCAAAAGCGGAGTTAATTCGGAACTAGCGTTAATGTATCAGCCGTATTACAATGGAGTACCGCGTTCTTGGGACGAAAAAGTGTAGGTTTCGCACATTTCAATTCGACAATAAATGCCGAATATATGAAAGAAAGGTATTTGCTTCCTTTAGCACCCAACTGCTAAAAAATTAGGTAAAATTACGGTAGAGGGGTCAAAAAAAGGTGTTTTGGCGTCAGGATAACGAATCCGTGGAAAGTTATGTGGAAAGTTATGGTCAAAAAACCGAAAAATTATTCGGGTCCGATACCAAAATTGGGTCGGGTTCCATGCTATTTATGTGCAGAACATCGTAACCCTGGGTTACGCCATGGCAAGTCCGGTTGCGTGGTATACCCGTGGCTACGGCCACGGCGTAAATTTTTTGCATGTTTTTAGGCACAGCCTAATGTAATTACAATTGTAATTGTATAATTGTTAACAATCATATGAAAACTTGCAACTTGGATTGCAAATAGGTATCTCTTCAGAGAAGCAAAATATTAAAAAATCGCTTCCGGATTGGTGATCCTGGGGGCAACACGCGTCTTTTGAGCCCTCTCCCACAATTTTAGCTAATTTTTTAGCAGTTGGGTGCTAAAGGAAACAAATACCGAAAGAAAATGTAATTTGGCGACTATTAGGGTGGTCCAAAATTCTTTTCTACTTTGTTTTTAAACGATTTACAAAAAGGGGTGCCTTTTTTTGCGATACCCCCTAACAAACATGTACCTATATCAAATAAAAACAAGTAAGGAAAGCTGTCTTCGGCTGTGCCTATATACCTTTCATGAATAAGCGTCACGATTTTCACTGTTCGATCCCCAGTACAGCATGTGTCAATTTAACTATATTTACTATACACATTACACATCTTTGTTATAATTTAAAAAAACTTACAAAATAATAGGATCCGAGTTATCGGAACAATCGATTGTATGGAGGCTATATATTATACGTGTTCAATTGTACTGACTTACACTATACACATTACATATGTAGAAAGTACTAAAGGTGCAATATTTTACGTTCCTAACTTTTTAAATGCGGAAGTAGTGGCAAAAAACCTTATATCGGAACAACCGGTTGTATGGGGCTATATGTTATATTTACCCGATCTTTTTGATTTTCCTCTACACACTACATAAATTGAAAGTACTCAAGTTGCAAAATTTTATGTTCCTAACTTTTTAATTGCAGAAGTTTTGGTCAAAAAACCTTATATCTGAACAATCGGTTGTATGGGGGCTATATGTTACATTTGCCCGATCTTGTTGATTTTCACTATATGGTAGGTAGGTAGAAGTGGCTGCCGCAAAGGCACACCTAGGCCAGTAATAAAAGGCCCGTTGTGATACCACCAAACACTAGGAAAGTCAGTCCCGGGGCCCGGCCATATCGAAAATCCCAGTGCTGTCGGGACTCTCCATATAGCCGAAACCCGGGACTGACACTCCTAACCGACACCGCTACCCCTCCTCGAACCATTTTGATAACTTGATGAAGGCCATGAAGTCCTTTATGTCTAGCTCCGCGACCTGGCTTAAGCTAACCAGGAAGGGAACTCCCAGAGAGCGCCTTCTCGCTCCGCTTAAGGCCGGGCAGTTGCAGATGAGGTGCTCCACCGTTTCCTCTTCCTCATCCTCTTTGCAACTCCTGCAGCATCGTCGGTAGGGAACGCCTAGCCTTGCTGCGTGCCTACCAATAAGGCAGTGCCCGGTTAAAACACCTATTAATATGGAGATTTCCTTCCTTTTTAGGGCGTATATGTGTCTAGATCTTTTAAGATCGCGTTTTGGCCAGGTTTGCTTGGATATCCGGCACCCTGGCGCTTGTAGCCATCTTTCATTGGCTTCGCGGAGTGTATGCTCCGTCAGCATTAGCTTACACGTGGCAAACGGCATACCTATGCGCTCTTTATCTTGAAGAATCTGCTTGGTCGTGCCCTGCCTGGCAAGTTCGTCTGCCCTACAGTTTCCCTCAATGTCCCTGTGTCCCGGGACCCATGTGAGGTTCACGCGGTTCTGTTGGGCCATCTCTTGAAGAGATCGACGACAGCTGAGCGTCAGTTCAGAGTTGAACGAGTAAGAGCCAAGGGATTTGATGGCCGCTTGGCTGTCGCTGAAAATACAGATATCCTGTCCGATGGTGCGTTCACCTATCCAAGTCACGGCGTCCATGATTGCAGAAACTTCAGCCTGGAAGACGCTGCAGTGATCAGGTAGTCTAAAGGAGAGTTCTAGGTCCAAATCCCTTGAGTAAACCCTTCCTCCGACTCTGCCGTCTAACTTCGAGCCGTCGGTGTATATAAAAGTGCCGCCATTAGTAGCGGGACACCGATCTATGTTCTCCCAGTCTTCCCTGCTGGGAATGTTTATTCTAAAACAACAATCTCCGACTGTAGTGGTCGCACACCGATCTGTGCTCAGAGGGAGAAAGCTGTAAGATCTTAGAATACAGGAGTGTCCAATAGTGCTTGCGCCCCAGACGGACGTTTCCCTTAGACGCACAGCCGATGCTGCTGCTGCCCGGTACCCTTCCAGATCGAGTGGCAAAAAGCCAAGAATGGCCTGGAGAGCTTCATTGGGCGTTGTTCTTAACGCCCCGCTTATACAGATCATGCTCGATCTGTGGACTTTCCCTAACAGATTTAGGTTTGTTGCCTTTCTTAGCGCAGGCCACCATACCACGACTCCATACAGCATAATTGGCTGGATTATCGCAGTGTAGATCCATCTGCAAATTTTGGGGCTGAGCCCCCATTTTTTGCCAATGGCTCTTTTACACGTGTAAAGTGCAATGCACGCTTTCCTCTGGCGCTGGATGACATTCTCCTTCCAGTTAAGCTTTCTATCTAGAACTGTGCCTAGGAATTTGGCTTTGTCAGCTAAGTTCAGGCGCACGCCATCTAGTTCTGGTAGGTTCAACGGTGGTATCTTGTACCGCCTGGTATAAAGGACAAGCTCCACCTTTCCCGGGTTGATGCTAAGTCCGCAGCGAGAGGACCATGAAGAAACTTCTCGCAGTGCTACTTGCATCAAGTCACACAGGGTTTGTGGGAATTTGCCCCTATATGCAATAGCTAAATCGTCTGCATATGCCACTATGTGTGTTCAGGAGCAGCTCCAGGGTTTCCCCTTCCGTGCTGGTCCAAGATCCGTCAGGCTTCCGTAAATAGCTAATGGCTGTTTGAGTTTTTGATAGCACTCGTCTAAGTGTCGCTGTATCATCGACTTTTTCGACCCCGGTGCAGAAATTTCTCCACGAAGTTCTCTTCGCTTGCCTTAGAGCCTTTTTATAGGCCCTCATCATCATCATTTATTGGCGCTTAACCGCCTAAGCGATTTTGGCCGTTACATATCAAAGCACGCCAGTCATTCCTTTTTAGCGATAACTGACGCCAATTGGAAACCCCAAGGGAGTTCAAGTCATCCTCCACCTGTTGTTTCCATCTCAGTCGAGGCCTCCCCCTTCCTCTGCTGCCGAATTCAGGCGACGATAGGAAAACCTTCTGTGCTGGAGCTTCTTTGTCCATTCGCATAACATGGGCCAGCCAGCGGAGTCTTTGGGCTTTAATTCGCTAGACTATGGTCAGATCTGCGTAGAGCTCGTACAGCTCATCGTTAAATTTCCTTCGATACTCGCCGTTGGCATCACGGGAAGGACCATAAATCTTCCGGAGAACTTTTCTCTCAAATACTCCAAGGGCCATCTCATCTTCTCTTGACATTGTCCATGAATCTGAGCCATACATCAGGACAGGTATGATGAGAGACTTATAGAGCGTGATCTTTGTTCTTCGAGAGAGGACTTTACTTCTCAATTGCCTACTCAGTCCAAAGTAGCACTTGTTGGCAAGAGTGATTCTCCGCTGGATTTCTAGACTGATATTATTTTCGGTGTTGATACTGGTTCCCAAATAGACGAAGTCCCTCACAGTTTCAAATTTGTAACTATCAACAGTGACATGGCTGCCAAGGCGCAGGTGCGCCGATTCTTTCTTTGATGACAGCAAATACTTCGTCTTGTCCTCGTTCACGGCAAGACCCACTTTTTTCGCTTCCTTATCCAGTCCAGAGAAGGCAGCGCTTACGGCGCGGCATACGCCAGCAATTGCACGCTCTTGTAAAAGATTGTACCATTGCGGTTTAGCTCTGCTGCTCGAATTATCTTCTCCAGCATCATTATAGGCCCTCAGGCCATTATAGGCCCTCAGTTTAGCTTTATATTCGAGCCATTCAGGCTCCGTACCGATGCTCTTGGCCTTGTTAAATTGCTTCCTGCATGATATACGGAACGAATCCAGGTCGTAAGACCACCAGTGGGGTCTATGTTTGCCGCGTGGTTTTGGTACTGGACAAGCCTGCTCTAGGGCATTTGAGAGCGCCGTTGTAAAGGTCGTTACCAGATCATCCAGTTCTCCCACTGATGAGGGGGCTTGTGGAGGTAATACTGGTAGGTCCCTAGCTAATATTTGGTTATGTAGCTGCCAGTTAGTGTTGCGTGGATTTCGTTTCATAACTGGCTGCTCAACAATAAAGTCTAACACAATTTCTATGTACCGATGGTCAGAAAATGAATGCTCATCAAGAACACGCCATTTTCTGACCAACTCATAAGCGCCTTCGCTACAAACAGTGAGGTCTATAACCTCCCTACGAGCTTTAGTTATAAAAGTAGGCTCGTTACCCACGTTACAAACCACCAGGTTAGTTGTTAGTAGGTAGTCAAACAGAGACTCGCCCCTAGCGTTAATATCGGAGCTTCCCCACTGGACGTGATGAGCATTAGCGTCAGCTCCAATAATAAGATGGCCCGTACAGAAATTATCCACCAGATCTTTCACCTCCTTTTGTGGAGGAGTTTCTTCGGCGTCATAGGGCATATAGACCGACGCCATCGTTAGGCTGGTACTGCCGACTGTTAAGCTGGCAGCTGTAACGTCACGATTTGAGTAGTTGGGTAATAGAAAGGTGTTTAGCTCAGACTTTACCAAAATACAGGTTCTGACCTTGCCCTCATCATTGGCTTGGATGAGCTTGTACCCCTTAGTCCCCAATCCACAGATCCTAGAGCTATTGACCCAGGGCTCTTGGATAAGGACCACGTCTACGTCGCCTTTAGAAAGACGACTGCTTAAAACAGCCGAGGCTGCTTTAGATTTGTGCAGATTTATCTGAAGCACCACCAACATGAGAGAGCTCAGACTTCCCTGCCGCCAGCGTGTCGTCGAGGTCTGGCCTGTTCCGGGGGCTGTCTCTCAACGAGGAGTTGTTCAGAGCACCTGCACGATTTGGCGTGGCGGGAACCCTGCTGTCTGAAGCAGCATCAACGTTAGTGTGCTCAGGTTTAGCCACGATCGTGACGTCGAGGCCTTCTTCGTCAAGCAGGCTTTCTTCTATCGCCGAGTTGTTCGCAGCACCATCGCAATTTGACGTGGCGGATAACATACTTTCCGCGTCGGACTCCTCTGCTTCCCCTTCCGATGCCTCGATCTCCGAGTCCTCCGGAGCGTCCGGAATAGCAGCGCGCTGTGCATCGCCGCGGTATACGTGGATCACGATCTGACCCAAGCCGTAATGCACTCGTCCGTTGCACCGTTTAAGGGTCTCGAGCGCCTCTTTATTCAGAGTGATAACCACCTGTCTATTGGGCCCAACCACATCATCGACCAGATTGACGCCCCTATCCTGCGTCGGGAGAGACGGATTCCAGACCTGCAGCATCTCAAGAATATTCTCGGGTTCTGCAGGGACGACAGGAATCCATGCCCTTGCCCTTGGCCGAGCAGGAATGTCCTTCCAGTCGACGACATCTAGTCTTGCCCCTGGGTAGACTTCACCCAGTCTTGCAACTGCTGCCTTATACAGTGCGACAGTTCTTGCATCCTCGCACGCGAATATTTTGATCTGACCTTGGTGCCAGCCCGCGTCAGTACCTCGCGGCGGACTACCCGGAGACTCACGCATTAAGTCGAGGAGGGCCCTGCCCATTTCATTCCGGACATACAGCCACTGGTCTTTGGGGATGGACCAACGGTCGTTACCTCGGTCAATGAAACCTATAAGGATTCTGTCCTTGGTTACTTCAGCAAAGCTGAGTTTTCCCACTACGGGGTTGACCTGTTGCCGCTTCGGATGGGGGTCTACCTCTCCGTCCGATCTCTGGCGTTTGAAGGGATTACCGTTCACCCTCTTAGGCACATAGGGCCTCTGGAAATTTGGTATCAGAGCTTTCGCTTCCTCCACCATCTTCCTTTCTTCCGGCGACAGCTTCTCCTGCGATGCTCCCTCATATTTTTTAAGGATCCTTGCGGCCTTTCTTTTATCCCAGTACGCAGAGCGTCGGGGAGATGCCTCTTGGGGGGGATTCAGACTCGTAGTTGCCATCGCGGTCTCTCCCTTTGCGGCGTCTTCCTTCTCTTTCGAAACTCTGAAACCAGGTCGTGAGACCATTGCCCCAGATGTGAAGAGATTGGGTTTCGTACCAGCGCTTGATGGAAGTTTAGCTTCCGCCGTTTTCTGCTTGACTGCGTAGGCAGCCGCACTGCTGCTTGCTCCCATCAAGTCACTCTTACTTGATAGCAGTTTGGGGGATGACCCGTAGTTTCCATCGCTGTCGGCCTCCCAGTTAACTTTGAGGCGGAGTTTGTCCTCCGGCGTTGTGTTTTCGCTTGCTCCAGCATAGTTATGCTCTGCTGCGGAGTAAACGAAGTCGTTAATTGCTTTGTATTTTGTGTATTCTTCATCTTGTTCGTACGACCCCTCGCCGGACAAGGCCAGCTTAGGGTCAAGGGTAGTGTAAGGGGAAGTGTGTCGTCCGCCGCGGCAGAGCCCCATACCGCGGTAAGACCATAGTTACTCCCTGAGGCGGCCCGGTATCAGTGAGGCTCCGTTCGACTACAGCCACGATTTGCCTCCCGGCTGCAAACGTCCAATGGGCACGGTATCGCATAACACCCTGGATTGGGAGGGAAAAGTTTTGCACATTTATATAGCGACCGCTTGCTTCAAGACAGACGCCCGCTTACAGCCGCACCTCATGGTGTACAGACGCTGCGAAAAAGACCCCGGTGAGCCCTTAAACCAAGTATGTCAGAGTGGTCCCACCGGGGCTCCCTCTCTTTCTGCCGCGAGCCTAGGTAGCTCAACGTTGCCCAGAGTGTACGAACGAGGACGCAAGAGTCGGGATTGAGCGCGGTCACTCAGCAACCACACCCCATTACACTCCATTTTCACTATATACACTACATAAATAGATAGTACTCGAGTTGCAAAATTTTACGGTCCTAACTTTTTAATTGCAGAAGTTTTGGCCAAAAAACCTTATATCTGAACAATCGGTTGTATGGGGGCTATATGTTACATTTGCCCGATCTCGTTGATTTTCACTATATACACTACATAAATAGAAATTACTCGAGTTGCAAAATTTTACGTTCCTAACTTTTTAATTGCGGAAGTTTTGGCCAAAAAACCTTATATCTGAACAATCGGTTGTATGGGGGCTATATGTTATACTGCTCCGATCTTGTCAGTTCCGACAAATGATTCCTATATTACAAAATGGTGGCCACATACAAAATTTCAGCCAGATATCTCAAAAATTGAGGGACTAGTTTGCGTTCAAACAGACAGACGGACAGACGGACATGGCTAAATCAACTCATCTCGTCATCCTGATCATTTCGGTATACTTATTGATGGGTCTATCTCTTCTTCTTCTCATATTTACAAACATCGGACCAAAGTTATAATACCATTTCATGTTCATGAAAGGTATAATAATGTCAGCTGGCTTTTCTGCTCCCGTTCTGAGGGGTATTCCCCAACACACTTTTGATATGACTAATGCTATTTTATTGTTTATTTGGTGGAGTTTATTCTCTCAAAACCAGTACTGCGCTGAAAAATTGCGAAGTGACCCAATAGGAAACAACGCTCAAATATGGATCTTTAGCCCGAATACATTTTCAGCACACTGCGATCGATTTGGACTTTTGCAGTTTTTTTCAGCTTGTGTACCTCAGCTCTCTACAAAAATTTGGCTCTGTCAGAATTTTTATTTTATCAAATGTCTAAATTTATGGTTCTAGCTTGAGAACTATAAGCTTTTGAAAAATAATAGTTTTCATTGCCAATGGGGAGCTTCGTGACAAATAAACAGTAAAAGGAAATGTTTCTACACATACTAAAGCTTTTGTGAAAATTCTTTAAAAGTCTATTCGTAGCATATGTCGATATATGACCATTTTGGTAAAAATTTTACAACATGGTGCCTGGTAATACAGAAAAATACAGGAATATGGGATCGACATTCGAATACGAATTGTTTTCTAATCGTTCTCTAGCCTAAATGTTGGCTGGGTAAATGTACCTGTCACGGAGAGAAACGTATGTAAATACATATGTACATATGTGTTCAAATTTTTTTTAGCAAACATGCCAAAGAGATTCTAAAAAATTTCACAATTCATGACATGGCTGATTCCAAGAACTTGTTGTGAAATCAAGTTCAAGTACGTGTGTACGTAAGCATTCGAATATGCAGAGCAAACAGACGTATTAGCCGGCTTTTGCGAAAATGACATAAGCGCATACTTTTCAGAATGTTTCCGAATGAGCTTTTTTAGTTATTTCGGTCCAAAGTGTGCTAAAATAAAAGATAGAAATTTTTTTTCCGAATGTGGACTTAATCCATTTCAATAAAATCTGACGCACATATGTATGTATGTATGTACCTAAACTAGTTTTGTTTTAAAAAAAAATTGTATTGCAAAAATTCTCTCCCATTCTACACCATATCAAACTTTGCGAAAATTATCATACCCTATAGGGAATTTAGTTTAATACAAGTCGACTATTGACTATTTTTTATTTATTTTCCTAGACTCTATTACACTGTTTCTAGTTGACTACTTTAACATGGCGATGGTGCGAAAAAAGATTGGGATTTTTCAGCAGACTTGTGACTAGCTAAATAACAGCCAGTTTTTGGTACGTTATAGAGCTTTTTGAATCAAGAATTCTCAGATATGGCGTTTTTGAAACATTTTCAGAAATACATATGTAAGTCATTATTAAAAACTATTCTGATGCCCAGTTTATATGAAGATAAACCCGAATTATTTCGAAGCGGACTTTTTGCGGCACATTTCCAAATCCCTTTGAATTAAAACGCAAAAAGTTTTCAAGTCGGTTTGAAAGTTTGTTTATAAATGTGTTTTGAAATAAAATGAATTGAAAGATATTTAACACGGAAGTGGCACGGGCCGTAGGTTTTTTGGAGTTATCTGTATCTGTTACTAGTGGCCAAGAAAAAGGTTAAAAAGTAATTTAAAAATATGTAGAGCATTTACAAGAAAAACTGTTAAGATGGAGAGTCACCTCACCAGGAAACTGTTTTTTGACAGATGTTACCCTTTCGAAAAGAAGGAAATTCCTCTAAATGGCTGCAGAAAAGTAGCTTAATCTATATTACATATATAAAAATGAAATGGTGTTCAGTCGTCATGCTAAAACTCGAAAACGGCTGAACCAAATCATATACTTCCTTTGGGGAGTTTGTTTGTTATTACCACGCGCAAGTCATGTTATAAAATCAGAACAAAATATTAGGGGGGCGTGGCACCTCCCATACGAAAGAAATTTTTCATAGTCCATATCTCTGGAAGTATTAAGGTTAGGCCACTGAAATTTTGTGAGGAGTTATATAAGATCAATCCCTTCCACCACCGGCATAGTTCTTCCTATACGAAGGAGATAGGATATGGATTAAAATAGATATAGGGATCGGGTTAGAGTAACATGCAGGGAAATAAATTTGTTGCAGGACAACGTCTGCCGGGTCAGCTGGTGTCACTATATAGCCCTTGTTTAGTACCTATACATTTTTATTTCACAATTCTACAGATGTTTGAGGATTACTAAACTTTGGTTATTTTTTTATTTAAGGGTCGATGTCCAGATCCTGTCGAAGCCTTTCTATAGGTCTAATATCACGATATGAGTCCTGTTGTAGGTCAACCTTGTTTTAAGGGCTCATAACGACCTCTAGTAGCTTTGATCAATGGGGAATTTCTGAAATAAAAAATCAAGGAATGAACCGATTAAAATAACGTTCCGGTTTTGGTTTTGTGACGTGTTTTCAAATAAAAACGCGAACACCAAAAAATGTATTTTTAAGCATACTAGTTACTAAACTCAAGGATGTAGCTTCAAAATAGGTCTGATAGGTGATAGGTTTTGATGGAGTTATCGATCGACTCATGCTGGTATAATATGAGTATCAAACGAAAGATGGTATTGAGTGTTGAGATAAGCTATGTGATTAAATTAATTATCTCAACTGGTTTCGGAGATATCTCCTAAAATTAGATACAGAAGGGTTTTATTTTGCCCAGGGCGAAAAATACTAAATAAATTTACTCAGACTATTTTTTAGCCGGATGGTCTAGAGGTCAGGCCCGTGTGCAGGGGGTGATTTTGGGGGTTCAAACCCCCCTATTGGCTCTCAACGACTGAATTTTTTCATAAAAACTGTCAAAAGTCACAACCTTCGGAGCATCTAAAATTCCAAAATCCCCCCTATAGCAAATTCCTGCGCACGGGCCTGCTAGAGGTCATGAAATCTTACAGAACATGACACAATCCAAACAAGGTTCTATCTCAGTTGAGAATTGAAATAAAAAAAATGTTTTATCGGTCTAATGTACATTCAAAGCCCCACATACAAACATAAGAGGAGCTTTTATTATTTACTTGCGTTTGTCTCATCGTGTTTGCATCTGCTTTGGGGACTATAAAAGCCACTTCGCTTTACAATAAAATTTAGTCTCTTACGACCGCAGCTAGTCGAATAATATTTCAATTTGTAGCACGACAACATTCGCCAAACTCAATTGGCTTTGTTCGCGGCTACCGGCAACCAAATAAACATTCTAGCTAATTAATTGCATAAAAACAACAATAACAGACAGTATATTATTATTGTGTGCGTGGCTTTTTAGTTTTCTCAGTGTAAAATCAACCGTTATTTGAAACAAAATGGCAACCGTAGTGCAAATGACCACCGAACAATTGCAGGCTTTAATCGAATCTGTACGTTTGGCTGCAGTAGCAGGTGCTAGTAGTGCTGCTCCAACGACTGTCCAAGCCAAAGGCAGTTTCACCAATTGCACCCACCGCTTTGGTGGACAACGTCATCATGAGGCCGTCGAAGAGTTCATTACATCCGTTGTTACCTACAAAGAAATAGAGTCCATCAGTGATGAGGATGCATTCAAAGGACTTTCTCTACTATTTTATGGCATGGCCTCAACTTGGTGGCAAGGTGTACGCAAGGAAGCAAAAACATGGGCAGATGCTATTTCATTGATACGCGAGCATTTTTCACCCACCAAGCCGGCCTATCAACTTTACTTGGAGATCTTTGAGAATAAACAAAACGATATGAATCCCATTGATACATTCGTTTGTGAGAAACGTGCGCTGCTCGCACAACTCCCAGAGGGACGTCACGATGAGGAGACCGAGTTGGATCTGGTATACGGTTTATTAAACATTAAGTACCGCAAGGTTATACTGCGGCAAGATATCAAGTCATTCCGTGAATTGTTGGAAAAGGGGCGTATAATCGAACACAATAATCTGGAAGTGAAAGAAGCGCCAGCTGATCCAGTGCGAGGCGCCAAACATACCAAACGCTGCACACACTGCAACTTCCGTGGTCATACGTACGATGAATGTAGAAAGCGGAAGGCCTCCAACCAAGCCAACGATGACTAAACGACATCAAATTTGGCAACCTGACCAGCTCCCAACAACGACCAAACGCAAACAATAATAAAAAAACCAGACTACGATTTCATCACTTGATGACGTCACAGCGCTTCCAGCTACTTACGCCGCAACCGAATGCATGAGTAAAAATATTCGTTCTTTTGATTTCGGTGAATCACGGCAACAGCAGCAAAACAAAAATATATTTTAGTATAAGTATACATCCATTCATACAAATTTATAGTTTAAGTGGTGGGTCCGAGTTGCTTTTGCTCCCATTCAAAGCTTATAGAAATTGCCATACCCTTGCTCGAGTAATGTCGATATTGCTATCGGCGGAGAAGGTAGGGGAGGGCGGCTTGTACTCACCAATATTGTTAAACCGCTATCGCTATCGTACTGAGATAAGCGGTCTCACGCTGTGCCAAGCACGGCAGCAATTGGCTACGAACGCTAACTTAACTCCAATTTTTGGAGTGTCTATATTTCAGACTTAAACTCTGAATATGACAATTTGAAAAATTTTGAATATTGAACTACCGAGTCACAAACCGAACCAGTAATGCTACAACAACTTTCGGCTTCGCCGTGTATTTTACGCTATGATCGATTTTTTGTTTCTTTGGTTGAAATATGCAGTGTTTACTCTCTCTTTTAGACGTTTTAAAGCGAGAGCCTTGTGTGCTTTTGATAGTGATTGGTATTTCTACGGCGATCTCACTCACTTGATATGCAATCAAGACTCGAAGCTTTTTGGCTGAAAGAGAAAGTGATCGTATGATTTTAGGGAAAGAGAGAAATTTTTGATTCATTGCTTGAATTACGCAACAAAGCCGATCGCTGCTCTGATCAGCGTGTCTGGGGAGAAGAGTGGCTCAAAACTCGCTACATTTGTCTGCACTTAACTTTGTTGCAATAATCATTGAGTGGGAGTTTAACTGAAGTATGGCTTGGTATTTGTCTGAAATGGATTCCTTCTTTCTGGCCACTAGCCGATATTTGGTTGAGCGCTGCGGCGTTTTGCTAACTATTAGCTTGGTCAGTTGGAGCAGTTTATTGTCGCAAAAGCTATGTTACTGCATCAGTTGAACTTTGTCACCGAAGCTGATTTTTGTGCCCTGTTCACTGCTCTCAAATGTAGCAAAAACCAAACCCCGAGTGGGTTAACCCCGTTACATTTTGAAGTGCAGTCCTGACTTTTTGTATTTCGAATTTCTCTTGTTTACCTGTATGTTGAGGCATTGCGGAGCTCGCGATGCACTCAGGTACGGCTACAGCACTGCTGTGTTGATCTTCGGATCCTCTCAGCGTGCATTAGCAGCGCCTGATGGTGTCAAAAAGCCTACTTTGCTTTCATATAGTTTACCATGGATATTCTTTTAGCAATATGTTGGCAGTAAATCCAAATGTGACAACCTAAAATCGCAGTGTTGCGATTTTAAAACAAACATTTATACATACATATTTACATATATATGTACATGTCTTGTAACCGACATTGTACTACGATGGCTAAGCTTTCGCCATTCGTACAATTGGCGCGCCAAACTGATATCTGCGAGTGTTTTGCGACTGTCGCGTTTTCAGGCTTATGGCAAGCCAGTCTCAAATCCCAACATATGCCCTTTTGCATAACGAGGATAGTTTGGCTGAGATGCAGCACACATTGCACCTCCAAAAATGCTGTGTTCGTCTTAGACCTTGGATTAACATAAAAGCTTCTCATTTCACTTCTCATTTTAGCAGTGTCAAACTCTGAAAACCGCGATTCACTGAGAGCGCCCAAATATTGGAGGACCTGGGCCCTAAATCTCGGTATTAATGTGGTTATTGATATATATCACCGGCTAAGAGTTAATCAAAATCACTGCATCGAGCACAAACATAACAAATTTAGAGAAAGTTGAGAAAGAAGCTTTTATTCAAATAAAAATCTGCCCTTAAAATTTGTTTAAAAATTTATATTTACCCGCTCCTTTGTTTTTAGTTGTAAGTTTTTTATTAAAAAAAAAAAAAAAAAACAAATTAAACTAAGCTAAAAGCAAAAAAACCTAAAATCTTTCTTGTTTTCTTTTCTGGAAATTATTGACGGCTGGCTGGAACATTACCCTATTTTAAAATATTTTTCAAAAACGCTTTATCCTAGAATTGGTATGTAATAACGCCCTCTCTCAGAATAAGTTTTAAAACCGCCCTAACTAAACGATACTTCCCCTCGTGAAGGGTGGATACCTTGCCGCGGTACGAGGGCTTAAGTCGATAGATACAGGGCTACGCTGCCCTTGTGATCATATCTCCATACAGCACTTCATCACGAGAGTAGCCTAGCCTCTCTGGCGCGACGATCGGATCTTCCCCCTCCCAATCCAGGGTGTTATGCGAAACCGTGCCCATTGGACGTTTGCAGCCGGGAGGCAAATCGTGGCTGTATTTGAACGTAGCCTCTCTGATACCGGGTCGCCTCAGATAGTAAGCATGGCCTTACCGCGGTACGGGGCTCTGCCGCGGCGGACGACACATTTTCCCCTACTCTTCCCTTGCCCTAAGCTGGCCTTGTCCGGCGATGGGTCGTACGAATAAGATGAACTCAAATAACGTAAATAAAAATGAAAAACGTAAAAAACAAAAAACGCCAAATTTCACTCCTCAGCAGAGGAGAGCTATGGAGGAGCAAGCGAGAAAGCAACAACAACGCCGGAGGACAACCTCCGTTCCGCAATCAAGGGGGGATCGACAGCGATGGCAACTACGAGTCGGTCAACCAACCCTCTATCGAGTAAGATTGACGTGATGGGAGCTAGCACCAGTGCGGTTGCCAACGCAGCTAAGCGGACAACGGCGGATGCTAAACTCCCATCAACCGCTGATTGAAAACCAGTATCTTTACGTCTGTGGCAGCGGTCTCACGACCTGGCCTCGGAGTTTCGAAGGAGAAGGAAGCTGCAACTGAGATTTCGGCAAAGGGAGCGACCGCGATGGCAACTACGGGTCCGCACTCCCGGGAGACATCTTCCCGCCGCTTCACATACCACGAGAAAAGATTGGCTGCAAAGATCCTGAAGAGGTATGAAGGGGTACCGCAGGAATCGCTGTCGCCGAATTCCAATAAATCGGTAGAGCTAGCGAAAGCGGTGATACAGGATTTCCAAAATTCTTACATGCCAAAGAGGTTAAAAGATAACCCTTTCAAGCGCCGAGATCGGACCTAAAGTTAAATCCCCCTCCCAAGCCGCATCAGAATACCTCTGGAGCGGGCAAAATTAAGCTTTGCTGAGGTAACCAAGGACAGGATCCTTATAGGCGTCCTTGACCAAGGCAATGACCGTCTTGCCATCCCCAAGCACCGGTGGCGTTACGTGCAAAATGAACTCAGCAACATTCTTCTATACGTTACTCCGGAGTTTCCGGGTAGTTCGGCGCGAGTAACGGATGCGGGTTGGCACCAGGGTCAGATTAAATTACTCGCATGCGAGGATGCAAAAACCGTAGCACTGTACAAGGCAGCAGCTGCTAAACTTTGTGAAGTCTACAAGGACGCATAGATAGAGGTCGTCGACTGGAAGGACATTCCAGCTCGTCCAAGGGCAAGGGCGTGGATTCCGGCCATCCCTGACGAACCCGAGATAATTCTCGGGATGCTACGGCTAATGAATCCGTCCCTCCCAACGCATGACTGGAGTGTCAATCTGGTCGGGGATGCGGTAGGGCCCGACAGACAGGTGGTGTTTACCATGAATAAAGAGTCAATCGAGCCCCTCAAAAGGTGCAATGGCCTAGTACACTACAGCGTAGGCTAGATCGTTATCCACGTATATTGTGGTGATGCTCAGCGCGCTGCCTTCTCGGCTGCTCAGGGGGAACCGGAAAACGAATTACCAGAAGAGGAAGCGGAGCAGTTAATCGGAACAACTCGTCGTTGATAGGCAACCTCCGGGATGGGGAAAACCTCGGCGATATGGAGACGGCAGGGAAGTCTGTGCGCTCTCATGTTGGTGGCGCTTCAGATTAATCTGCACAAATCTAAAGTGGCCTCGGCTGCTTTAAGTACTCGTCTTTCTAAGGCGACGTGGATGTGGTCCTCATCCAAGAACCCTGGGTCAATAGCTCGATAATCTGCGGATTGGGGACTAAGGTCTTCAAGCTCATTCGAGCCAGCGAGGAGAGCAAAGTCAGAACGTGTATTTTGGTCAAGTCTGAGTTGAACTCCTTTCTCCTTGTTATGGAACCCTTTGAAAAGCATACTTACTTTGGGTTGACAATTGTTACGCAGTTGTACCATGTTTACCTGGTGGCACGAAGAAGCTGGTCGGCGTCTGCCCGTGTGCGTCTAGCTGTCCCGGAGCTTCAGCCACTTATGTGGATTCGTTGACCAAACGGCCGACCAAACCACCAGTTGAGACAAACCCAAGGCCTAACAAGAAAAAATTTACGCACACGTAAGGGTTAAGGGAATTTCTTACCTCATCACATACTATGATCAACGACTAACCTTTTGGAGAAAGCGACACAACACTTTGTCTTTCGCCTAGCGGTTCTTCTTCCTATTACTTACCGCTCTTAACCCACCCAACCATGACTTCTCTGATGTTAGCGAGAAGTCCCAATATAAAAGCAACAACAACAACGAATTTCAGACCATTATTACAAACTTTACAACTTCATATTTATTTAATAAAACAAACTAATCAACTAATAAAAATGTAGTATTTTAGTTTCATACTAATTTTAGTACAGACAATGCAAAAAGTACTATTTTTACTATCAATCTGAAGTCCGAACACTTGTAGGAACGGTATGGAATCGGAACAATTTTTGAATAACAAGCCTACTATGTGTATGAAATTCAAATTATTAACCTACAAATTAACTAAACTGCGGTAGTAGAAAAGTGAAAAGCATTTGAGATTGAAAATAATTTTAATTTGATTGAAATTTAAATCAAAACCTCGCAATAAAAAGCATATTAACTTTAATATTTAATTAGACGGAAATACTGGGTTTTTACTAATTTCTCTCTATCCGCTCTTACATCCCACAAATGATCATTAGAGCGGGATAGCACTATAAATTACTATAATATGTATGGATACATACGAAACCCCAAAAAAACCAGAAACAAAATGGAAATAATAGAAATATGTTAATAAAAGTAGAAAAACTTACATGACTTGATGCAGGAACTCGATGAAGGCCTTCGACGATTCCGCTGCTTTGCTGAAAGTTAACGCTTAGGGCATACACATTATTTATTTCGATTTTGTTTCGTTTCACTTCGTTTCTTTATTATTTTATTTTATCCAACATAATTAATTTAGTGTATTAGGACACTAACATTATCATAAAATGATCTCTAATTTCCACTTTTCACTCTCCCAATACCACTTACATTTGTCTCTTTCTGACAATTCTTTTATATATTTTTTTTGGGAACATAGATTTATAATTTTAATATTTTGTCTATTTTTTTCGGTATTTTCTTTTTACATAATTATTTAAATTCAATTTAGGGTTTGTTTTCTTTTGGCGGAGCTTTTTTTGGCGGCCGCCGTGGTGTAGCGGTTAAGTGTTCGGCCTTCTACACCAAGTCGTGGCGGTTCGATGCCCGGCAAAAGTAACATCAAAAATTATTTAGAAAAAAAATTTTTCTAAAACGGGGTCGCCCCTCGGCAGTAGTTTGGCAAACTCTCCGGGTGTATTTCTGCCATGAGAAGCTTCTCAGCAAAAAATTCATTTGCTTTGCAAGTGCCGTTCGGAGTCGGCAAAAAACTGTAGGTCCCGCCAACTTGTAGGAAAAACTCAAAAAGCAACACACCACAAGTTGGAAAGAGAAGCTCGGCTAAAAATCTCGTTAGAGGTTATGATGATAACCTGTAGGTATATCGCCGCCATTAGTTTTTTTTTTTTTTTTTTTTTTTTTTTATATATATATTTTTACCGATTCAAAATTTACATATTTTCGTCGGTATGGTATCGTTCACTTTTGGAAATTATGGTTCGCTCACTCTCATAGTCCTAATTTTTATAAGTAAAGATAATGCAATTTATTTTAACTTTAAATAAAAAAAAGGATTTTAAACAGTCTAGAATTATTTTTCTACATAACTCAAAAACAGCGTATTTTTGGTGTTTAGACAATTTTCTGAAAGTTTTTAGAAAAACTTTTCTAGATCTCAGGTTAAAGCGTACCATTTATATATGGACAGCCGAGCTAGTAGCTGAAATTCAGAGTAGACCTTTTTTTTTTTTTTTTTATCTTTTCAGCTATAAATTTGGGATTTAAAGAAAAATTGAACAATCATCAAAACGCATAGGCGTACAGAAATGAACTTTTCGAAACTTAAAAC
The DNA here is from genome assembly GCA_964058755.1 of Campiglossa producta. NCBI lineage: Eukaryota > Metazoa > Arthropoda > Insecta > Diptera > Tephritidae > Campiglossa > Campiglossa producta. The sequence continues at coordinate 84,812,573 of CAXKVI010000004.1, read as the reverse complement.
ATGAAAACTTTTGCAATTTTTTTATAATTCTGTGGAATTAGCGTTTTCGCACAAATTGAAAAACAAAAAAACACCTCGACCGAACGTTCAGATTTAGGAACCCCACAAATCCTCATAATCACTAGAACTTGGAATCACATCAGCAATCCGGAACCACTCAGAAATCAGGAACTCAGGAAATCGGGTACTCAGCAACCAGGAACACAGCAGCCATCTTACAAATTTTTTTCGTAGAATTAATTTATTTATTATTTAGTTCGAAACGATTTACGCGATTTTGAATTTATAATTTACCGCGAAAAAACTTGGAAAATTTTACTTTTACTTTATATTTTTTTTTTCGATATATATAAAAAAGACTTCGACCGCGGAAAGATCTTACCGAAGTATACCTTTACTTGAAACTTTATCCAGGAGAAGAGACCGATATGCCTAAGTTCGAGGCTTTTATAGGCACGGAAAAACAAGTCAAAAAAGTGGCGTGATGTGGAACGAAGATAATTAAGTAGGGTTGAAGAGAAATATATATATACCGCTGTCCTTTTTTAGTTGTTTTATAGGACATTATCTGACGGTAACTTGTTATTAACCCTTGCATTCCTTAATATCTTTTGCGTGGTACCACCCTATCTTACCATGTATATCTCGCAGTTGATACATGGAATTTCCCTTTGTAGCAAGAACGGTAGCTTTAACAAAAACGGGTGCTAGCTTGGCGTTAAATTTATTCGCTTTGTCGCTCAAAACGAAATTTCGTCGATATACATTTTGACCTATACTAAAGGGCTTTGCTCTGCTACGGAGATTGTAGCGTTGAGCTGATTTCTCAAAAGCGCTTTGTATATTATTGGCCAACTCAGTACGCACGAGTCGGAGTTTGTCTATGCGGTCTATTACAACATCCCCTCGCAAAGACTCGAGCGTACGTAGCAAATTATAGTCATCTGCATGACTTAACATCTGCTGACCGAACATGGCATAATATGGCGTGCAGCCAATAGTTTGGTGGAATGACGACCGAAGTGCTTCAGCTATCATCTGAAGGTTTTTGTCCCAGTTGGTTTGATCAGATTGCAGATATGATCTAATACCAGCAATAACGGAACGATTGACCCTCTCACTCGCGTTAGCTTGGGGACTATATAGGGCAGTAAAAGAATGTTTAATACCCCTAGCAGATAAACAATTTTTAAATTGGACGGACTTGAACTGACTGCCATTGTCAGATACAATGCATTCTGGTGCACCGAAAATAGGAAAAATATGTTCTTCTAAGAAGTTACAAATTGGAGAAGCAGTGAACTTTTTGACAGCTTTGAGAAATGGAAATTTCGTCAAATGGTCGAGAACTATAAAAATGCCGATGTTACCTTGCTTAGAGCGCGGATAGGGACCTAGAAGATCTATATACAACCTTTGGCATGGACGTACAGAATTTAAGTTTGCTGTCATAGGTGGTCGAAGAACAATGTTTGTTGACTTACTCTGTTGACAGATGTCACAACGCGAAATAAAGGTTTTTACGTCGTTTACCATCGATGGCCAGTAAAAATTTAAACGAAGGCGTTCTAACGTTTTTGCCATACCACCATGGCATTTGTTTGGAGGACAATGGGCCTTTTCGATAGTGTCCTGGACTAATTCATTTGGTATCCAAAGTTTCCAACATAAAACTTCTCTTTCCTCGTTTCCATGCGCGTATTCCGTTCGCTTATACACCTTATCGTCTTTCACCTGCAGGTCCGGCAAACTACTCTGAGCTTCTTGAATTTTCTGTTTCAACTTGTTATATTCATCGGAGTGGAAAGCTTCCGAATCTAAATTGACTGCTGGACAAACAGAAATTTCTCCTAGCTCGTCAAAGTTTTGCCTCGACAACGCATCCGGAACGATGTTTTGGGAACCACGTCGGTGCTCAATTTTAAACCGATAGCCCTGTAGTTTGAGTGACCAGCGTGCTAATCTACCACTTAAATCTTTTTGCTTCATTAGCCACTGCAAACTGGCATGGTCAGTCACTATCGTGAAATCTTGGCCTTCGACGTAAGCACGGAATTTCTTTAGGCTAAGAATAGCAGCTAGGCACTCAAGCTCGGTTACGCTATAGTTGCTTTGAGCGCGATTTAATTTTTGTGAAAAATACGCGACGGGAACTTCTACACCGTCGTCGTTAACTTGAGCTAAAACTGCTCCTACGCCTAGTTTGCTCGCGTCACATTGAATAAGAAAAGGTTTACTATAATTTGCATTGGCCAAAATTGGGGCTGACGACAACAGGGTTTTAAGCAACTCGAATGCGGTTTGGGCATCTTCTGTCCATCTAAAAACTTTGGCCTTTTTCAGCAAATTTGTCATTGGCGCAGTAACTGCAGCGAAGTTCGGTACAAAGCGTCTATACCAACCAGCCATGCCAAGAAATCTTCGTAACTGCTTGACAGTGGTTGGTTGGGGATATTGTGTGACCGCGGATATCTTATCCGGGTCAGTACGGAGAGTACCATTCCCTACAATATACCCTAAGTACTTCACTTCTTGCAGACAAAATTTGCTTTTCTCAATATTAATTGTTAAGCCTGCGTTTCTCAAGTGATATGCAACTTCCGACATCGTCTTCATGTGAGCATCAAAACTTTCCGATATGATGAGTAAATCATCGAGATATACAAAAACACTTTCTCTTAAATTCGATGGAATCACGCGATCCATTAATCTACATAAGGCCTGAGGGGCATTGCATAAGCCAAAAGGCATTACGCGGTATCTATACAAAGGACGGTTTGGTACCGTGAAACAAGTCAGATCTCTGCATTTTTCCGCTAATGGAATTTGCCAAAATGCTCGCCTTAAATCGAGCGAAGAAATAAACTCAGCTTTGGGTAAGCGACTGAGTATCCCATCTATGTGAGGTAAGGGATAAGCGTCTTTAATAGTTACGCTGTTTACTTTGCGTGAATCTAAACACAGACGGACTTTTTCACCTTTACGGACTAAAACAACCGGACTCGACCACGGACTGTTGGGTGACTCCTCAATTATACCCAACTCCAGCATTTCATCTATTTCCCTGTGGACTAACTTTTCTATGGCAGGAGAAATAGGAAAGTATCGTTGTTTCAACGGACGGACATTTGGCTCTAACTCAATGACGTGTTCAATAAGGTTGGTTTTGCCAAGACCTTCCTTAGCGTACGACGGAAATAAATCTTTGGTAATTTGCAAACGTTTTTGTTGCTCAGTTGTCAGGGTGTGCATATTATTTAAAGAATCGGTATTATTAATGTCGGTGCTGACACAATCGATTTGGCTAATAAGATGGGGAGCTATTTGGAACGCGATCCAGAAATCTACTCCTAAAATCAAATTTTGTTTCAAACTCGGAACGATATAAAAGAGTAATTTTTTTGTTTTGCCTTTATAGCAAATATCAATTAGAAAGGTACCAAACACAAATTGGTCATTGCCATCAGCAGTTCGTATCGACGAACAATGCTTGGTTTTGATGTTTTTATCAGCGCATATCTTTTTGGCCAAGTTGTTGCCTACGCAAGAAACTTGCGCTCCACTATCGAGCAAGGCTAAATGCGTTTCATTAAAAATCTCAATTTCAGCATATGGACGAAGGTCAGATGAATGCTTTCCCAAAGAACATATTAAATTGTTAAGCCCTTTTCTACCTGCCTTAATTTTTTTCCAGAATTTATTCGATCGAATTGCTGAACGTGATCTACGCGGCTTAAGCTTTTCGGTATTATTAAAAATTTCTTTTCGTTTTTCTTCGTAATATTTCAAACGATCTTGGTAGGGTACTAAATGTCTAAATTCGGGTTTATAGGAATTATCGGTATTTTTAAGCTGATTTTCATATATAGGTTTGTTTACTTCTTGCGAGGAACCGTTTTCGAGTCCTCGCTCGCTTGCAAGTTTCCCGAACTGCATATTACACACGTTGGTTTGTACACGCCTATACTACCACAACCATAACAAAATATTGTTCGCTCTTCCAAGCAATCAAAGTACCGATGCCCTTCTTTGCGACAATTCCAGCACATCAGCTTATTGTTGCTTATACGCCGTGTCACCTCGTCAACTTCAATTGACTCATCGACGCTATCTTCTTCTACTTCGTCTGCAAGGTCAACTTCGTTTACCTGCTTACGACCGGAAGTATTTCGATAAGGGGTGGGCAAAGCAGTATTGCTTGAAGAGGACTGTCTAGCAATCTCTTGTAATAAACTTTCGTGTTTGATACATAACTCGCGCAATTTAGCTACAGAAGGGATCGAAACATACAAAAGTTGTTGCCTCAAGCGAGGTCTTAACCCTCTCTGCAATATTTCCACTAGTTCTGATTCGGGAATGGGATTATTCAAATTTTCAGCAATCTTAAAAATGGCATTGCGGTATTCATCGAATATCTCAGACATACCTTGCTTGCGCATACGTATCGCCTCTTTAATATCCGTATCGGTACGGTGTGCGGCGAAATGGGTACGGAGAGCTTGACAAAGGTTTGGCCAAACAACACGGTCTACTGAGCGTCTGTACCGCCAGTACCAATCTTTGGCCTCCTTAGTAAACACGCTTTGTACATGTTCACAAAACAAAGTAAAATTTCCTCCGAGGGTATCGATCACTTGTGACTCCACTCTATATATAAAATTTTCTACCGATAGACGATTGGAGCCATCAAATTTGATGTCCCAGTTGGAAATAAGGCTGGCAATTTTGCCAGAATTAGTGACATGTGATATGTCACTACTGCGCGGAAAACCTAGATTAGAATGTCTATAACTGTTGCCGTGTGTTGGCATATGGACAGGTGCGCCACCATGTTGAATAGGGCCGTTTACAAAATCCGGTGGATCTTGCGGCCAATCAACCAATGGAGGTAAATCATTATTTTGTGGAGGTTGCAAGTTAACATTTTGCAATCTAGAGACAATGTTGTTGACCGATTGGTCTAAACGTTGCTCTAACTGAGCAAATCGGGATTCGAAATCCTGAAACAAATTGACTTGTCGCGCGGAGATAACGGCGCTGACAATATTGCGGATTCTACTGTCTTCTGCTGGCGTATTAGATGCATTGTTGCTGTTATTGGGTTCCATGGTTCTTGTCGATGATTGTCGAGATTGTTGAAGCTCAGAATTTCCTGCAGCTGCTTGTGTTTCAGCTCGCGTTTCAACTTGAGTTTCAACCGTTTGCTGCTGCTGTTGTGTGGCCTGTGAGGTAGACTGTCTCTCTTGATCCGGGGGACTAGTTACCGAACTAGTTTGCGAACGAAGAGGATATCGCTTTGGTCGAAAATTATTGGAACTGCAATGTGCTCTACACTGAGGGCAAGACGAATTGTTTCCAAGCCAATTCAAAAGACACGACCGATGGAATTTGTGATTACATGCTGTACGAACAGCATCAGAGTTCAAAGTAAAATTTTCGCGGCAAATTGTGCATAACCGGCTTGGGGTTGGAATCAGTGGCGGGGGTGCATACTCATCACTATGACGTAGTGGCATTATGCGTATATTTAAAAAAAAATTGCAAAAAAGTATATAGATATATATATATATTTGTAAAGAAAAAAATTATGTGATTGTGTATTTGTTCAAAATACAGAAAAAAAATTCGCAAAAAAAATTTAAGTAAACCAGACTCAAATCAAATATGGTCTTACTCTTCAATTGTTGTTGTTTCTTTTGTTGTTATAAGGCAAAAGACATTTGTGTGCTATTTCACTTTCATGTGGTGTAAGAATTTTTGTTGTTGCGGTACGTGCAACACACGCATTCCAACTTGCAACAAAAATTTGATGGAACTATATCATGATCATTTAAACATTTTCTAACGATATTCTACATTCAAGTGGTATTTAAAATGTGCATATAGCCAAATTTAAAATAAATCCAAAATGAAAAAAAGAAATAACGAAAAATACGTCAGTTTTATGTGCAATTATGTGGCCAAAGCTATTGGTATGGTTAGTACGACGTGAATATATCTCATCGTTTAAAACTAAGTTCCAAATACCAATGGCTATGAAAACGGGATTACAAAAATGAAAATTAATAATGAAAAGAAAATTCCGTATAGGACAAATTTGTTTGTGAAACCCCTAACTAAAGTTTAATAAATATTTTTGGCTTTCTTCTACGTTGGGGCCCCACGTTGGGCGCCATTTTTCTGTTATGGAACCCTTTGAAAAGCATACTTACTTTGGGTTGACAATTGTTACGCAGTTGTACCATGTTTACCTGGTGGCACGAAGAAGCTGGTCGGCGTCTGCCCGTGTGCGTCTAGCTGTCCCGGAGCTTCAGCCACTTATGTGGATTCGTTGACCAAACGGCCGACCAAACCACCAGTTGAGACAAACCCAAGGCCTAACAAGAAAAAATTTACGCACACGTAAGGGTTAAGGGAATTTCTTACCTCATCACATACTATGATCAATGACTAACCTTTTGGAGAAAGCGACACAACACTTTGTCTTTCGCCTAGCGGTTCTTCTTCCTATTACTTACCGCTCTTAACCCACCCAACCATGACTTCTCTGATGTTAGCGAGAAGTCCCAATATAAAAGCAACAACAACAACGAATTTCAGACCATTATTACAAACTTTACAACTTCATATTTATTTAATAAAACAAACTAATCAACTAATAAAAATGTAGTATTTTAGTTTCATACTAATTTTAGTACGGACAATGCAAAAAGTACTATTTTTACTATCAATCTGAAGTCCGAACACTTGTAGGAACGGTATGGAATCGGAACAATTTTTGAATAACAAGCCTACTATGTGTATGAAATTCAAATTATTAACCTACAAATTAACTAAACTGCGGTAGTAGAAAAGTGAAAAGCATTTGAGATTGAAAATAATTTTAATTTGATTGAAATTTAAATCAAAACCTCGCAATAAAAAGCATATTAACTTTAATATTTAATTAGACGGAAATACTGGGTTTTTACTAATTTCTCTCTATCCGCTCTTACATCCCACAAATGATCATTAGAGCGGGATAGCACTATAAATTACTATAATATGTATGGATACATACGAAACCCCAAAAAAACCAGAAACAAAATGGAAATAATAGAAATATGTTAATAAAAGTAGAAAAACTTACATGACTTGATGCAGGAACTCGATGAAGGCCTTCGACGATTCCGCTGCTTTGCTGAAAGTTAACGCTTAGGGCATACACATTATTTATTTCGATTTTGTTTCGTTTCACTTCGTTTCTTTATTATTTTATTTTATCCAACATAATTAATTTAGTGTATTAGGACACTAACATTATCATAAAATGATCTCTAATTTCCACTTTTCACTCTCCCAATACCACTTACATTTGTCTCTTTCTGACAATTCTTTTATATATTTTTTTTGGGAACATAGATTTATAATTTTAATATTTTGTCTATTTTTTTCGGTATTTTCTTTTTACATAATTATTTAAATTCAATTTAGGGTTTGTTTTCTTTTGGCGGAGCTTATATATATATATCTATATATATATTTTTACCGATTCAAAATTTACATATTTTCGTCGGTATGGTATCGTTCACTTTTGGAAATTATGGTTCGCTCACTCTCATAGTCCTAATTTTTATAAGTAAAGATAATGCAATTTATTTTAACTTTAAATAAAAAAAAGGATTTTAAACAGTCTAGAATTATTTTTCTACATAACTCAAAAACAGCGTATTTTTGGTGTTTAGACAATTTTCTGAAAGTTTTTAGAAAAACTTTTCTAGATCTCAGGTTAAAGCGTACCATTTATATATGGACAGCCGAGCTAGTAGCTGAAATTCAGAGTAGACCTTTTTTTTTTTTTTTTTATCTTTTCAGCTATAAATTTGGGATTTAAAGAAAAATTGAACAATCATCAAAACGCATAGGCGTACAGAAATGAACTTTTCGAAACTTAAAACATGAAAACTTTTGCAATTTTTTTATAATTCTGTGGAATTAGCGTTTTCGCACAAATTGAAAAACAAAAAAACACCTCGACCGAACGTTCAGATTTAGGAACCCCACAAATCCTCATAATCACTAGAACTTGGAATCACATCAGCAATCCGGAACCACTCAGAAATCAGGAACTCAGGAAATCGGGTACTCAGCAACCAGGAACACAGCAGCCATCTTACAAATTTTTTTCGTAGAATTAATTTATTTATTATTTAGTTCGAAACGATTTACGCGATTTTGAATTTATAATTTACCGCGAAAAAACTTGGAAAATTTTACTTTTACTTTATATTTTTTTTTTCGATATATATAAAAAAGACTTCGACCGCGGAAAGATCTTACCGAAGTATACCTTTACTTGAAACTTTATCCAGGAGAAGAGACCGATATGCCTAAGTTCGAGGCTTTTATAGGCACGGAAAAACAAGTCAAAAAAGTGGCGTGATGTGGAACGAAGATAATTAAGTAGGGTTGAAGAGAAATATATATATACCGCTGTCCTTTTTTAGTTGTTTTATAGGACATTATCTGACGGTAACTTGTTATTAACCCTTGCATTCCTTAATATCTTTTGCGTGGTACCACCCTATCTTACCATGTATATCTCGCAGTTGATACATGGAATTTCCCTTTGTAGCAAGAACGGTAGCTTTAACAAAAACGGGTGCTAGCTTGGCGTTAAATTTATTCGCTTTGTCGCTCAAAACGAAATTTCGTCGATATACATTTTGACCTATACTAAAGGGCTTTGCTCTGCTACGGAGATTGTAGCGTTGAGCTGATTTCTCAAAAGCGCTTTGTATATTATTGGCCAACTCAGTACGCACGAGTCGGAGTTTGTCTATGCGGTCTATTACATCCTACCTAACTACACCAATGGTGATATTACCGCTATCAGTCTAACGGTCGACAGCACCCGCCTGACGATGGCGTCGGTCTATATGCCCTACGACGCCGAAGAACCCCCACCACAAACGGAGGTGAAAGACCTGGTGTCAAATTTCTGCACGGGTAATCTTATTATTTGAGCGGACGCTAATGCTCAATGGGGGAGCTCCGATATCAATGCCAGGGGCGAGTCTCTGTTTGATTACCTCTTAACAACCAACCTGGTAATTTGCAACGTGGGTAATGAGCCTACTTTTATCACTAAGACCCGCAGGGAGGTCATAGACCTGACTATCTGTAGTGAAGGCGCTTATGATTGGGTCAGAAAATGGCGGGTTCTGGAAGAGCATTCATTCTCCGACGACCGTTACATAGAAATGGTTTTAGACTTTATTGTAGAACAACCAATCATGAAGCGCAATCTACGTAACACTAATTGGCAGTTACACAATGAAATATTATACAGAGACCTACCAGTACTGCCCTCTTAAGCCCCCTCATCAGAAGAGGAGCCGGAGGATCTTGTTACTACATTTACATCGGCGCTCTCAAATGCTCTAGGACAGGCTTGTCCAGTGCCAAAACCACGCGGTAAACACAGGCCACATTGGTGGTCCTACGATTTGGACTCGCTCCGCAAATAATGCCGAAAACAATTTAACAAGGCCAAGAGCGTCGGCTCTGAGCCTCATTGCCACGAATATAAAGCTAAACTAAGGGCCTACAAAAAAGCTCTGAGACAGGCGAAGAGACCCTCGTGGAGAAACAGCCATCAGCTATTTGCGAAAACCTGACGGATCCTGGACCAGCACGGAAGAGGAAACCCTTGAGCTGCTCCTGAATACACATTTTCCGGGGAATCTGCATGACGCACCACTAACACCTGCAACAAACCTGGCAGTAAATATACCCATCACTGAGGAAAGGGTAAGGTGGGCAGTTAAGAGCTTTGAACCGTGTAAGGCTGCCGGGCCGGACGGGATTATCCCCGCGCAACTTATAAACACGTTGGAGACATCAGCTAAATGGCTGGTATTTCTCTTCACAGGCTGCCTGGCTCTCAACCACATTCCGGGCTCCTGGCGAAGCGCCACGGTAGTGTTTATCACTAAGGCTGGGAAGGCATCCCACTACGAGCCAAAGACTACAGACCGATCAGTCTCTCGTCCTTTGTACTCAAAACCTTTGAGAGGATACTAAGCGACTACCTCTCAACGACTATTGTTAGCAACCTTATCTCTAGCTATGAGCAAGGCAACATACCTGAATCTGTTGCGGAAAGTCCATAGATTCAATATGATCTGTATAAGCGGTGTGCTAAGGACAACGCCCAACGAAGCCCTCCAGGTCATTCTGGGCATTTTGCCACTTGATCTGGAAGGGATTCGGTCAGCGACGCCATCAGCTCTGCGCCTAAGAGAAACCTCCAGTTGGGGTGCGGGGACTATTGGACACTCCAGTATTCTGGAATCTTACAGCTTTCTCCCTCTAAGCACAGATCGTTGTGCGACCACTACAGTCGGGGATAGCTGTTTTAAAATAAACATTCCCAGCAGAGAAGACTGGGAGAGGACGGATTGGTGTCCCGAAACAAATGGTGGCACTTCCAGACGCATTTATGCCCCAACTAGGAGGAAAATCTGAATATTGATAGGGGTATTAACCGGTCACTGCCTCATTGGTAGGCATGCAGAAAGGCTAGGTGTGCCGTACCGACGATGCTGCAGGAGTTGAAAAGATGATGAGGAGGAGGAAACAGTGGAGCACCTCATCTGCAGCTGTCCGGCTTTAAGGGGCGCGAGAAAGCGCTTTTTGGGAGTCCCGTTCCTAGATAGCCTAAGCCACATCGCGGAACTGGACATCAAGGACTTGATGGCCTTCATAAAGTCATCTAAGTGGTTCGAGGAGGAGTAAAGGTGTCGGTTTAGGAGTGTCAGTCCCGGGATTCTGCTATGTGGAAAATCCCAACAACTCAGGGATTTTCCATATGGCTGGGTCCCGGGACTGACTTTCCTTGTGTTGGTGGTATTACAACGGGCCTTTCAAAACTGGCCTAAGTGTGCCTCTGCGGCAGCCACTTGAACCTAAACGATACTTCAGTATAATTTCAGACGAGATAGAGCGTTTTGATAAATCGATACCGTTACTCCTCCTCGAACCATTTGGATGACTTGAAAAAGGTCTACAAGACCTTTATGTCCGTTTCCTCCTCCTCATCATCTTTACAACTCCTACAGCATCGTCGATAGGGCACACCTTGCCTTGCTGCGTGCCTTCCCATAAGGCAGGGCCCACTTTAATACCCATATTAAATTATGGGCACACCTATTTGATCAACTATGTCGTGTCGCGTGGTGCTGCTGTCGCTATGTGTACTATGCTCCATAAGAACACATGCAAATAATATTTGGTCGAGTCGTCTCGCGTCGCATCGTGTCGCTGGTGTACCCTTAGTTTTAGCTTTAGTATGGAGATTTCCCTCCTTCTTAGAGTGTAAATGTGTCTAGATCTTTTAAGATCCCATTTTGGCCGCGTTTCTTTGAGTGTGTGCTCCTTCAGCATTAAGCTAAGGGTACACCTAGCGACGCGGCCAAATATTCTTTGCATGTGTTCTTATGAAGCAGAGTACACCTAGCGATTGCAGCACCACGCGACACAAGGCAACTATTTGGCCGGCGTGGTGTCGAGAGAACTCTATTTCCTGCTCCAATTAACATTGCGATGTCCTAGGACTGGACCACCTACTCCAACCTTCGCTGTGTTTCTGCTACTCCATGGAGTACCTACAGTCGGAGTACTTTGCAATGTACTCCAATGTTGTTACTTCTTGGAGTATATACTGTCAGAGCGATAGTGTCGTGATTTTCGTCGATAAGGCAGGCGCAATGATCGGCTTCAAAAAGCTGAAGGTAGTCCGATGAGGTATACAAAGGATTAGTATTGGAGTACTCCAATATCAAAATATTGGAACACATAATCCAACGATTTTTGCAGGGTATAGTCAATAGCTTCTAAATCGTTTTTAGGTGATACATTAACTTTTGTTAGTAGTCTATCTATCACTGCTTACTTGAAATCAAAGAATTAAAATTTTATTAGGGAAATCCGTTTTGTCACCAAAATAACCAAAAATCCCCAAAATTTTGTGGTAGTGTGGCGAATGTTCTCAAGAATCGCTCATCTCCCAACTCTAGCGTATTTCCGCCACTAGCGTCACTACCACAACTACAGTTGTTTAGGTACATGACGCGAGAGCGAGAGAGTGCGAATGTGACACAAAGAGGAGATGACGATAGATAAATGTTTCGAGAGCACTGTTGCGCGAATAGCCCAGAGGTGTGTAGACGTTTCTAGGTTATGAAGCTGCTGTCTGCTAGGGTATATAAAACGCGCCAAGACAACGCACTTCAATCAGTTTATTTTGAAGTGTTGTACAGTGAAGTACTTAACAGTGAATTAACCCGCGATATTGTACTACGGTTTTTAGTACTGAATAAAGCGTACTACTTATTAAGCAGAATCGGAGTGTTTTATTTAACGTACAGTGATCGAACTTAGGGAAAATAATCAAGGAATCATCGAATTCGTCACAATTGGTATCAGAAGCGGTATTGTTAAATAAATACAGGTTAACAAGGACATTGTAAAGGCAACAAGGACATTGCAAGGATATGGCAAAGTTTAATGAATTGAAGATCCAGCAACTCAAAAACGAGCTGGAGATACGTGGATTGGTAACAACAGGCAATAAGCCAGAGCTACAATCACGTCTACGCGAGGCTATGGAAGCGGAAGGAATCAACGTTGACGATCATGTTTTTCAACTTTCGGAAGAAGGAGCGACGAAAATAGAAGAGCAAAAGGACTCTCCGGATTCAGTGGCAAATGTGGACACAAACTCTTTATTGGCTGCCTTGGCTCCGATGTCAAACAACATAACATCAAGCATGTCATCTCAGTTGGAAGAACAAGAGACACGCGTGGCATCAAAGTTGGAGGAACAGAAGACACACATGGCATCTCAGTTGGAAGAACAAGAGACACGCATTACGTCTCGGTTGGAAGAGCAGGAGACACGAATGTCGTCGCAAATTTCGGCACAGGTATCATCACGGATCTCCTCCCAATTGGAAGAACATAAGGCTTATATGTCATCTCAGTTGGAGGCACAGGAGGAACGTATGTCAGCACAGCTAAATATGCAGGACAGGAAAATAATACAGCTTGAGGAGAAAGTCGAAGCCGAGGTGGATGCGTTAAGAAGTCGTATCCAGGAGTTGCAGCTGAATCGTCCAAGTGTTTCAGCAACCACTCCCAAGGTAAAACACCCATCCTTTGACGGTTCTGTTCCTTTCCAGGTATTTAAGCTACAATTTGAGAAAACAGCAGCTGTGAACAACTGGGGCGCTGAAGACAAAGTCGCTGCTTTATTTGTGGCATTGAAAGGACCTGCAGCCGAAGTCTTGCAAACTATTCCGGACGCTGAAAGAAACGACTATGAAGCGTTGATGGGAGCCCTTGAAAGACCTTATGGTAGCGAGCACCGGAAGCAGATTTGCCAGATAGAGCTACAAAATCGATTCCAGAAATCCAATGAGACTTTACAAGAACATCGCACATCGAGAGGTTAGCACATCTAGCAAACGCGGATGCACCAGTAGAGTAGGCAACCTATGCAAATCAAAAGAAATCATTTGCGGAGACGGTATCACATGCTTTAACTCAAGAAACAGCATCTCTTTTGTGCAAGCCAGCGTACAAAGCTCATCGTGTGGAAGAAGAACGACCAGAATGCGTGGACGCAATCCTAGAAGCATTAAACGGAAAGCAACAGAAAAATGAAGCTGCCATTAAATGCTTCAAGTGCGGAAAATCTGGTCACATTGCACGTTATTGCGGATCGGGATCAAATAATTCCAGTAATGCAGGCGGACGTAAGCGCAAGGCTGAAGGAGAATGGCAAGTATCCCAATCTAACCAACCGTTAAACTAAAGAGAGCCAGGCGCAAGGGGCGTAGGCTGGCTCCCGCAATTGGATGCCCCATAATCTCTGTCTCACAGATCAGAAGGAAGTCGAGTAATGTTACTGTTGGAGGACTCGTGGACGGAAAGGAGCGTTTACTGACTGTTGATACGGGCGCATCTCATTCCATTATTCGATCCGATTTAGTGAACAAAGAAGTGAGGCCATTACATGGAGCAAAGCTGCGTACGGCGACTGGTGAGGACACCCAAGTCCAAGGAGAAGTAACATGTGAAATCGCAATTGGGAATGTCACCGTACTGCATAATTTTATAGTGGCAGATATTGTTGATGAGATCATAGTTGGTGTGGATTTCTTAAGCAACCAAGGCGTCAAGATCGACATGCAAAACAGGACTATGAGCTATAAGAACATGGATGTGCCACTCAATGGTACAGGTCGGACCAATGTAGTGAAGCATCACATTGATACCGGTGACGCGAGACCAATCCGCCAAGCTCCTCGAAGTGTTCCATTGGCCAAACGCCAAGTGGTAAGAGAAATTATACAAGAAATGAGTGACAGCGGCGTGATCGAACCATCAGCTAGTCCATGGAGCTCACCGGTAGTGCTAGTGAAGAAAAAGGATGGAAAAATGCGGTTCTGCGTGGACTACCGGAAGCTGAACGACGTAACGAAAAAGGACAGCTATCCATTACCGAGAATTGACGATACTCTGGACTCACTATCTGGTACGAAATGGTTTTCTACACTGGACTTGAAAAGCGGCTATTGGCAAGTGGAGGTTAAAGATGAGGATAAGGAAAAAACAGCCTTCAGCGTTGGAGAGGGGCTGTGAAAATTTACGGTAATGCCCTTTGGACTATGTAATGCTCCAGCTACTTTTGAGAGACTCATGGACCAAGTATTGAAAGGGCTACATTGGAAAACATGTTTGGTGTACCTGGACGACATCATCGTGTTGGGAAAAAGCTTTGAGGAACACCTTAAGAACTTGGAGGAAGTTTTGCAAAGGATAGCTGGCGCCGGTCTGAAATTAAGTCCCAAAAAGTGTGCACTGTTCAAGAAGGAAGTAAGTTACTTGGGTCACAAGGTTACTACGAGGGAATTTGCACTGCTAAAGAAAAGATCGAAGCAGTAAAGGATTGGCCAAAACCGAAAAATTTACATGAGTTACGAAGTTTCCTTGGACTGTGCACGTATTATCGCCGATTTGTACCGAATTTCGCCAGCGTAGCCAGTAGCCTTCATGAGTTGACCAGGAAGAATATGTCATTTGATTGGAAGAAGGAACATGAAAGGCAGCAACCACGGCAATGCTGATGCGATGTCCCGGCGACCATGCAACCTAGAATGCAAGCATTGTTCGAAAGCTGAGGCCAAGGAAGATGTTATAGATGTGCGGCTGATGACTATAACATCTACGAACGAATGGAACATGGATCAACTAAGGAAGCATCAGCTAGAGGACCCAGATCTGGTACGTGTGATGCAAGGAATCGAGCAAAACGAACGACCAACAAGAGAGGAGATGTCAGCAGAGAGTCCTGTTGCCAAGTCATATTGGGCACAGTGGAATAGTCTGAAATTGGTATCCGGTTGCTTACATAGAGTATGGGAAAGCGAAGATGGTCAATGCGCTCGGAAGCTGGTTGTTACGTGCGGCCAATGGCAATGGCGGGATGCTCGCACGTAATAATATGCAAAGAAAATGAAAAAGAGCGGCGAGTGAATAAGGATGTAAACAATGGTATTCAAATGTAAATATGTACAATAGTTTTTATTAAAAGTAATTTGTATGTGAAAATGAAATGTAATGTGGATGTAATTACAAAGTGCACAATAAAAAGTATGGTATGGAAAATTTAATTGTTTACTTTACCTTGGTTTGGCAGCTGATGACTCTCGTATGCTCGGAAAAGAAGTGATCGAGTCTTTAGATAAATAGTAGCTCTGTACCGCCGCCGACAGCCTACATTTGTAGGATTCGAAGGGGTAAGAGCTGTTATCGGTATAAAGATAAACATTAAAAGTAATCGCACGGAAGATATACGGTTTGTTACGAGGGGCGGCCGATATATTTAGACCGGTGGTCTAAACATGCCGGCCCCCCTTGCGACAAGCAACGCTAAGAGAAAAGGAGGAGTCACCAGCCACCGCTCCAATCGAAGACTTAAGCTAACACGACGACTCTATGGATGGTGGGATGACGCCCCATAGGCTCTCCATGGTAGCTGCTACAAATTGCCCTGTTGTGGATGAGAAAAGGATTAGTAAATGGACGTGGTTTTGTTATGTTCATTGCACCTTAAGATTACTGTCGTCCAATATAATATATGGGATGGATACCGCCTATTGTTGGCACGCCCCAGATATGATTAGGCCGAATATTGTGGCCTGGGCCAGTAGGCCGTTGATAGTGGATGGCGGTGTGCCGTTCAGCATGAGGCTGGCGTACACATCGGCGCCTAACGTGAGGCGCACTGGTGAGGCGCGAAAGAACTCGGGGTCAGCCAGCTTCATAAACTGAAACGGCACCGCAACTGTTGCATCGATGGTTGTCGTCGGGTTCATCCGGTGGTGACGTGCGACGATCGTGGCTTGGGTCGTGACCCTTCTGCCCACCCCAAACTCTCCTCTCAGCACTAGAGTGCACCTGATCGGCCGAGTCCCCCCAAATCGTTCCAAGTCGAGCTCGGTAGCGAGCTCGCTGTCGATGACCGAGGTGGGTGAACACGGGTCGATCAGTGCGCGGACAAAATGTAGTCTGCCGCCGGACTCAATACAGACGGTCGCAGTTGGGGCGATGGCGACAAACGATCGCAGGATGATGTTGGAGGTGGGCGTGTTGGCTGCTCGACCCGACCGAAATGCGGCGGGAGGATTTTGCTGGCGGACGAGAGTTTTGTTGGTTTCGTCGGTGGCCGGATAAGGTGCCGTCCGACCCGCTGTAAGGCGTGATGAGCGGAAAGGACGCGTTTCCGCGTCACCCCGTCTTACCGCAGTGGGACGGCGAGATGGTCGGAAAGGACGCGTTTCCGAGCCATCAGGGTTCACCTTACCGGGCCTGTGCAGTGGTCGGAAAGGACGTGTTTCCGAGCCACCCTTTTTCTTGTCCTCTGTCGGGACTGGGTCGCGGCGTCTCCACTGCTCGTGCCGTAGTAGCGGTCGGAAAGAACGGGTTTCCGAGCCGCCGAGCTGTGGAGTGCCTGTCGGTGCTGACCGTATTGCCTCTTCTTCTTCCTCTTCCTCTGCGACTTGCTCTGCCCAGGATTTTGTGGTTTCTGTTATGGCTATCGACAACGCGCCATCGGAGATCTCTCCATCATCGAGTATGTCCACGTTAGTACCGACCTGCTCAGAGGTGCGGACGGCTGCGTCATCGATGTGCAGCGTCGTATGGTGTTTCTCGTCACACCGGTAACAGCGGTCCTTGCTCGGACATGTTCCAGGACCGTGGAATGGCGATAGGCAGTTGGAGCAGTACTTGTGGATAAGTACTACCCGTAACCGCTCTTCAACCGCCATCCCACGGTATTTTTGGCAAAATCGGATGCCATGGTTATTACCGCATAACCGACAAGGAATGGTGAAAGGCCGAGACCTTTGTTCGGTTTTTACCCGAGTTGCGGTGTAGCGAGTCATGCTAAAATTTAATAGTCCGTTATTTAATGTGAATTTTTTATGGTTGGGTGGCTTGTGTCCCTAATGTGGGTTTTGACTTATGGGCTTTGAATTTACGTGGATATTTTCTTAATTTTGTCTTTTGTTTTTTAATTTACCAAATTTGGTGCGATGTAAATGTGCGATTACCCTTCATTTACCAAATTGGGTGCGGTGTAAATGTATTATTACACTCCAGTGAATTTTGGGTAGGTTTGGATATTTACCCCCATCTGGCAGGACCATTCGGATTCTGGCCCCATTTTTCCCATCTGGTATTGTTTGTCATTTGACAACTTCCTACCACCCAAGGGAAACCGGAAATAGACGCGTGGACACTTAATATGTGCCGTAACTTTATCGACCGCGCGCCCTTTGCAATAGTCCTAAATGACTAGTTTTTGGCCTGGATGGTTAAAGTTTAGCACTTGCGCCTCTGAGCTAATGCATTTTTAGCAGGTGTGTGCATAGCTGCAAATAAGAAGCGGCCATTTCAATAATAAAAGTCGGTCCCCGTAACCAGCTGATCGCGCTGTCGTTGATTTCCGGCTGAAATCACCCACCCTTAAGTTTCTCCAAACGGATCGCGAACAGCTGACACGCTTTGTGCTGCCACATCGCATCGATGGTACCGAGTACTCTTGCGATGTTAAGGCCCAGGCAGATGCTCCACGGCAGCTGCTAATAGTACATTTACACTGTTCACCCCGTCATTGTGGTGACATTTCCCATACCGTCACGATTTGGGGAAACTAATTTAGGGGGGGGGGGGGGGGGGAATGGTGTACGGGGTTGTACGATTACGACTGTGAAGGTCGTACCTGTCAGAAGTCGATATTTGCCACGATATAATTTTTTATTGGTATTGTATACTTTACGGGTCAACTGCTAATAGGTTAGCTACAATTATGGGAGATAGCTTAAAGGACGGATTTTGGCCTCAGGATCACGAATCCGGAAGCGCTTATTCTATCTTTTGTATTAGGAGAAGTTATGGTTAAAAACCCGGAAACTGACCCGGATCCGATACCAAAAATGGGGCAGACTCCATGGTATTTATGTCCGAAATACCTTGCTAAGCTGGCAGCCTTCGGCCGCGCTTATTAAAATGACTCTGGACTACGCCATCCCAAATCCGGATGGTTGCCGGAGCCGTGTCTGACGGTACGCATTTTTTTTTTTTTGTACAGCCTGTTGTTTCCTCAATTATGTTCTCGGTGTTTATTTATGTTGGTACACCGAAAAATTTATACTGAGGCTAGTATTGACTTTAATTGGTTACATTTCATACCGCGCGATGCAGTGACGCGTTTCCTGTAATAGGGCCTTAAGTGGAGGTTTTAGTACCCGTGCATCCGGTAGCGCGATTTAGTACAAAAAAAAATTGGTAGTGTGGCAGCGCAAGACGGCGCTCTCAATGGATACATGTCATTGAGAAAATTGTACACGAGGTAAGTTTTCCTTTTTGTGAATTTTATTTTTAATTGTATGTTTTTAATTTACTTAAATTTTCTTTTATTTTTCAGGTTGCAGGATGGTCGGTGGACTGGAAGCAAGAGGAGCCTGGACGTGGCCAAAAGGTAGTGGTAGTATGCAAGGAAAAAGGTAAGTGTGTCGTAAAAATGTATATGTTTGTACGTGTATGTATCACTCGCTGTGGTAGCCGGCACCCAGCGATGGATACATACTTGAATGAACTATTTTGGCATACGTATTTTAATATTTTTTTTTTTTTTTTCGTTTCAGGTTTTATGGGCAAACGGGCACGTAGTAACATAGATCCGAGAGATTTTATGCCATATCCATTACATCATTTGAGAAAGAATTGGTTAGCTGCAGCTGATGTACGATATTATGAATACTTTTCATTATGTGCACCATTAAGTGAACGTGAATTGGCAGCTTCACCGAACAATTTGATGGCGTTACGATTATTGAGTGCATTATTTGCTCAAAGCAAGATACCCTACATAAGATGGGCGCATTTGGAGTCTGTAAGCTTCGAGTTGGTTTCCCAGTGGGAAAAGGTAATGTTTGGTGTATAAAATAATGTATATCTCCTATAAAATTTTTTATGAATAATGGAATTCATGCATTACTTTTTCTTAATGTTTTTGAAAAATAATACCTTACGAAATACATTACATGGGAAGATTTTTCAAATATTTTTTCATGCGTTACTTTGCTCATGCTTCTTTTCATGGATGAAAAAGGTAATGTATTACCTACTTTCCCACTGGGTTATATTGGGTTGGATGAAAAAGGTAATGCATTACCTACTTTCCCACTGGGTTATATTAAGTCAACAAAGAGAGCAAATAATTTGAAACAAAGTGTTGCTAGCGTTATTATGGAAATACTACAACGCTTGACAATATATCTTAAAAAACAACCTTTTCCTTATTTTTGGGACATAAAAAGAAATTTCTTAGATTCTTTAAATGAATCAGGTAAAGGTGGTAGGATTTCGAGCTATGGCCCGGGCCATGATAAGGAGTTGACTGTTTTTGGAATAGGGGTTATGGGATGTCGATACAGCTCGAACCCATAACAATAGGTTTAGGTAGGCCCCGCTGCGTATAGGGGCATATTTTTTGTTTAAGGAGTTAACTTTTTTTTGGACAGGGGTTATGGGATATCGATACAGCTCGAACCCATAACACTAGGTTTAGCTAAACCCCGCTGCATATAGGGGATATATTTTTCTTTGTATGCCAAACACTGGCATGGCGCTGGGCGGGTAGAAAATTATTGCGCCGGGGTTTTATTTTATATGGGCAGCCGAACATATGCCCCATCGAGTGACATACGCTAAGTAACTCGCAAACCAAAAATTCATTTGACTACGAAGAATCATTTGAAAATGATAAAGAAATTCGTAGTGTATTCGATGAAAGTAGCGAAAGTCAATCTGAAAAAAGGTATGCAGTACATGGCAGCAGCGGAACCAACTAAAAACCTTGGTGGCGTTGTCTATCCAGCGCCAAACGTAAAGGAGATACAAGTCGTGCAACCGTCTATGTTGGTAAAACCAACGTGCCTTGTGGCACGCAAATTTATTGGTGAGGTGGGGCAGCTTCATATATGCCCCACCAGTATATGCCTTGTGGCACGAAGATTTTGAGTCTGCGTCTCATCAAAGTTGACGGCAAAGTGCGTGCCGATCCCACATATCCAACCTATGAATTCCTCCGTTTGGTGTCCGATGTTAAGGGCCGTTTCAATAATGATGATGCAGATTTCGTTAATCGAAACGTTTAAAGGTAAGCGTCAATGTTGATATTGCTAGCTTTGGTGATTACGTCAACAATAATTACCTACTTTCAGATCTCGTGAATGGCAGAGATGGTACTGGTTCGCATTTTGCCAGTGTTCGACGCGGTTCCGGTAGACGATCCAGAATTGGCACTTGCTTTACGAGTGTCTATGGACGAGTAGCGTGCACGTCAAGAAGAGGAGCAACGTCGAGCGGTAACGGAATGAAATACACCCACAACTGGGAGCGGCAACCCCAACCAGGTGCATCGGGTGAGTGTAGTCTTCAACCATAGGGTTGTTTATTGGGCTGCTCTAGCTTACGCCATATTGAGGTACTGTGTTTAACGAACACTTTTCTTGCTCTAGGTTGCTTTATCTTTTGTTTCATGAGTATGCTCACAACAAAGTAGAGTAATCTAGCTCACAAATTTCTGCTCTAGTTTTTTTTTTTTTTTTTTTACCTTTTGTGTATGGAAAAAATATTCTTGGAATGGAATGGAAAAATATATGGGGAAATCAATCAAACTAAACAAAATTTTTGAGATTTTGATTTCAATGAATGGAAAAGCTTTTCGTTGATCTGAAAACGTTTAAACTTTTCAATAACGAATTGAAACAAAATAAGGGTATTCGTGTTATGTCTTAAGTTTACAAATCTCGTATATTTACGAGTTTATTACAGTTCTTATACGAACGCCCTTGCTAAGCATTTGTGTTTTAGATTTAACCCAAATAACATTTTAAGATTGAATTTCGAATATTTCTTTATTTGAATTTTAGTACGATTTCATTCCTTTTTTGTGATTATATTGTCATATAAATGAACACAGGAATAATCAAATATGTTTCTTTTTGATAATCAAAATTAATCCTGGGAATCATTTTTGAATCATTTTTGTTAATTTCTGAGATTCAAAACAAAGTTGGACATGAGTTTTTAATCATATTTTATGATCATGTCGGAGATCTTTAGGTGGCTAGATATTGAACTTCTACCTTTAAAAATGCTTGTTTACTCGTTATTTTTATAACGCAAAAGTCCGAAAAGAGCTAGATTCCAAAGTTGCCAAAGTTACTGGGCTAGCATATTTCGTGGTATTGATAATTTTTTCTTTTGGCATGAACAAATGCTATCTAATTTTTCAGTAAAACAATTGTATGGGGCACAAGGACTGTGCTTGGGTGGCAAGGGGTTAATACGATTGTTTACATTTATTTGAAGAAAAAAGCCTTTTATCTTCTTATCTGGCAATTGACTTTGTTGTGAGGGAATTTATGTTTGGGCGATGTGCTGCTAATTTTGTGTAGCACATTGTCATCTTCTGTGGCAGATCGGTTAGTCCGTCTGCGGTAGGGTTTTTGTTGGCCTCGTTACCAAGTTTAACGAGTGCATTTGCTTGCTATTGGGTTTATTGTTGGGGTTGGTAGATTTTTTTTTCTGCGGGGATTAAACCGCATGGTTCCCTAATCCGGAAAGAAATGCGAAGTGGAATTAGGGATATGGAGAAGTGGAATATTACTCCCTTCCGTCATCCTCGCTGACGGGTGGAAGTAGGACCAATTTCGCGATTGGTCTGGTAGTTCGGCCCCGCGCGGTGTCTAGTTCGACGACTCGAACTCGATTATCAGGTCCACGATGTAGGTTCGCGATCCGTCCTAGCCTCCATTCGTTGGGAGGTAAGTTGTCCTCCTTTAGGACAACCAGGTCCCCTTGTTTCAAGTTTGCTTGAGGATGTTTCCACTTGACGCGTTTCTGCAGCTCGGTGAGGTACTCGGTTTTCCATCGTTTGCAGAACGTTTGGTGTAACGCCTTGAGTTTCTCCCATCTGTTGACGAGTGAGGCACGGTTCTCGCGGACGTCGATTTCGGGGGGGGCTAGTAGATGTCCTCCAACGAGGAAATGTCCTGGGGTAAGCGGCTCCAAATTTGACGGTTCGTTGGAAGAGGGAGTTAAGGGTCGCGAGTTAAGGCAAGACTCGATTCGACATAGTAGGGTGCTAAATTCCTCGAGGGTAAATTTATGATCGGAGGCGATCTTTTTAAAGTGGTTTTTGAAGCTTTTTACCCCCGCTTCCCAGAGTCCACCCATATGAGGGGCCCCAGCTGGTATAAAGTGCCAGGTCAGGGTTTGGTGGCAATATTTGGAAAGGGTCTGGTTGCGGGCGTCCGCTAGAAAAGCCTTGAACTCGGATCGGAGAGCTCGAGAGGCACCGACGAAGTTCGTTCCATTATCGGAATGGAGGTTTTTTGGACATCCTCGTCTGGCAACAAACCTGTCGAGGGCTGCCAGGAACGAGGCGGTACTAAGGTCACTGGTGGCCTCTAGATGAATGGCCTTGGTCGTAAAGCATACGAACAGGCAAACGTAGCCCTTGGACATGCGACATCCTCTGCCGCTATAGGACTTGATGTCAAAGGGTCCGGCGAAATCTACCCCGGTGTTTGTAAATGCCCGGGAAAAGGTAGTGCGTTCGGGAGGTAGGTCTCCCATGATTTGGGTCTGAACCCGTTTACGAAAGATGGTACAGATCTTGCAATTATGGATAACTGACTTGATCATATTTTTTACTTTTGGGATCCAGTATTGCGTGCGTAGGAGCCGCAACATGACTTGGTGTTCGCCATGAAGGGAGATCTTATGGACAAACTGGACCAGGAGGCGCGTAAAGTGACAGGCGTACGGTAGGATAATTGGATGGCGTTCATTGTACGGGAGGTCCAGGGATGCAGACAGACGGCCGCCCACCCGCAGGATGCTACAACTATCGATGAAGGGGTTGAGAGCAAGGACTTCGCTTTTTGTCCCAATAGGTTTCCCTGATTTTAAATTCCCTAATTCCTCAGAATAATGTTTCTGTTGGTAGATGGTAATAAGACGTTGAGTCGTAGCCTTAATTTCGTCGGGCGAAATGAGGTGTGACTCCGCTTTAAAAGTGGATTTTGTTTTGGGACTCGTTCTTTGAGAGAACCTCATAATATATGATATGACCCTCAAAGCTCTTGAAAAATCGGAAAATCTATCGAGAATGTCCTCTTTATTGTTTGTTTGCGTAGTTGCGTGAATTTGTACTCTCTTTGCCTCGATGTTTGTACCATACTCTTTTTCTTGGGCTGGCCATTTATTCTTGTCTTCTTGTAACCAAGAAGGTCCCTGCCACCACAGAACGTTGTCGACTAGATCCCGCGCTGATAGTCCTCTGCTGGCCAGATCTGCTGGGTTTGATGCGGAATCCACGTGTCGCCAGGCTTGATTTCCTACCTTTTCCACAATTTTTGTGACTCTGTGCGCCACGAACGTTGACCACGAACACGGTGGTTTTCGGATCCATGCCAGGACGATGGTTGAGTCCGTCCAAAGGTGAATTTTGAATGTGCCTAAATTCAGATTTTCGATGACGGATTCCAAAGTCTCGGCCAACAGAACCGCTCCACACAGCTCCAATCGGGGTAAGGAGATGGTCTTCACTGGGGCTACTCTTGTTTTCGCCATTAGCAGGTTAACGTAAACCTGATCTTTCATTTTGACTCTTAAAAAAACTGTCGCTGCGTATGCTTTTTCGGAGGCATCGCAGAATCCGTGTATTTCTACGTCGTTGGATGGCGTGAAATACACCCATCGTGGAATCCGAATGTTATTAATTTCATTGTAGTCGTTCATAAAGCTGCGCCACCTATCTAAAGTTTGATCAGATACTCTCTCGTCCCAGTCAGTCCCTTCTAGCCAAATGTTTTGCATAATCATTTTGGCTACTATGATGACTGGGCCTAGCCATCCTAATGGATCGAAGAGTTTAGCGATGGCTGAGAGTATCGCCCGTTTAGTAATGCTATCCTCATTTGCTATGGGCTTAGCTGTAAAATAAAACTGGTCAGAATGTGCATTCCAACGGATTCCGAGTGTTTTGACCGTACTGGAGTCTTCGAACTCCAGAAAGTCCTCGTTCAGTCGATGATGTTTGGGTATTCCTTGTAGTATTTTGTTGCAATTCGACGTCCATTTTCGAAGGGATAAGCCCGCGGACTGTAATGCACGCGTAATTTCATCACGAGCCTTGATAGCGTAGTCGATAGTATGCCCTCCTGAGAGAACATCATCGACGTACATACTTGTTCGCAGGATATTTGCTGCGATGGGTAATGAAGTCTCCACGTCATCCGCTAACTGATGCAGAGTTCGGATGGCTAAGTATGGAGCACAATTAACTCCAAAGGTTACCGTCTGTAACTCGTAGACGGTGATAGGGTTCTCAGGTCTGGTCCGGAAAACTATTCTTTGAAATTTGGTCTGATTGGGTTTGACCCATATCTGACGATACATCTTTTCGATGTCGCTATTAAACACGTATCTATAGAATCTCCATCTGAGAAGCAGTATTGTTAAATCGGCCTGAAGTACTGGGCCTGGATGAAGTACGTCGTTAAGGCTAGTGCCATTAGCGGTGGGACACGACGCGTTGAATACCACCCTGACTTTAGTAGTTGTGCTTTCTTCCTTTATGACAGCATGATGAGGCAGGAAGTAGCAATCTGTAGACAGGGGTGGGACGATTGAAGGGACTTTGGACATATGTCCTAATGTTTCATACTCCGACAATACTCTATTGTACTCTCTCTGTAGGTCCGGTGTCTTAGCCAGGCGGGTCTCATTCCTGTAAAATTGAGAACAAACGCCTTTTAATGAGGGTCCTAAGCATATATCGTTGGGAAACTCTTGTTTAAAGGGAAGGGAGACAATGTATTTGCCATCAGAGCCCCGTTCCGTTGTTGCTTTGAAAAGTGCCTCGCAATAGGCATTATCGTCGTTTAGTGCCTTTTTCTTAGGCACATCTTCCAACTCCCAGAAAGCGGTTAACTGTTTATCTAGGCTTATCTCGTTAAAAAATGATACCCTATTATTAGTGGGCTGTGCTGTTTCTGCACGACCGGTCAATATCCACCCGAAGACGGTTTCTTGGGCAAGAAGCGTGCTCATCACGTTCTTCCTTATACCGTTCAATATTATCTTTGCATATATGTCGCCTCCTAGGATGAGGTCGACTGGTTCGTTAACGAAGAACCTCTTATCCGCTAGAATCAAGTCAGGGAACGCTTGCTGGGTCAATGCACTGACCTGACAAGTCGGAAGGTCCCCTGTAAGTTGTGGTAGGACTAGGACCATTGTATCAATGCTAACTAATGGGTCGATGAGGGAGCCTATTGTAATAGAGCACGACTCTGTTACCTGCGCGGACAGCGTATTGTTTATGCCTGACACTTGTATGTTCAGGCGTCTAGATGGCAGGTTTATTCTCTTTTTCAGTCTTTCAGTTATGAAAGAGCACTCAGAGCCGGAGTCAATAAGAGCTCTGGCCGAGAAATCCACTCCATTATAGTGGATCTTAATGCGTGCGGTTCCCAACAATACCCCTTTAGTTGTATTGGCATGTAATGTAGAAACATTATTAACATTTTCGTTTCTATTTGCAGACTCAAGCCTTGCCCTAGCCTGTTGCGAAGTTGAGGGCCTATCATCGTTGGAGTTGCGGTTCCAACTTCGATTATTGTTGGTGTTTCGGTTCCGACTTTGATTGTTGGAGTTGGTGTTCCGGTTCCAACTTTGGTGGTTTCCTTGGGGTTGTGCTGTTGGCAGGTGGAGTAAGGTGTTGTGCCTCAAGTGACACAAGGTGCAATTAAGCGGATGAGGGCATCGTGTCACGGTGTGTTTGTCTGACAGACAGTTAAGGCAAGACCTTTTTTCCTTAATAAAGGTTATTCGGTCTTGTGGGGACAGCCTTCGGAAATTTTGACAGTCCCGCAATCTGTGCTCCTTGGTGTTGCACATTTGACACCAGCCAGGAGGGACGCTGGCTTGGTAAACTCCGAGTTTCCTCGGCGTTTCCCGTGAACTATTTGACCGTTGATTCATGGGTGTTTTTGGGCCTGTGCTACCCTTCAGGTCGGAAACTGTTTCCAACGTTTGGAAACGGTTGGACAGGAATTTGTCCATATCTTCCCATTTTGGTATCTCTGTTTTGTTCTCAATGGTCTGTTCCCATAGAGCCAGAGTACATTCCGGAAGTTTGGTGGAGCATAAATATGTTATTATTGCATCCCAATTAGATATGTCAATTTGATGACATTGAAGCGACGAGATGCAATTATTTATGTCTCTTTGTAGTTGCTTAATCTTTGTACCGCATTCTTTTTCAACTGCGGTCAGACTAAACAAAGATTTCAATTGTGTATTGACTAGGATACGTTTGTTTTCGTACCTGTCACTTAGATTTTTCCAGGCTGTAGTAAAGCCTTCGTTGGTCAGTGGACACCTCCTGACTATTTCCTTCGCCTCCCCTTGAGTTTTTTGGTTGAGGTGATACAATTTTTCAACCGGGGTAAGGCGTTTATTTAATATGTATATGGCCGTGAACATATCCCTAAATGTTGGCCAGGATAGATAATCGCCCTTAAACACATCGGTGTCACAGGGCGGAAGCCGAATATTATTTTCACGGCTGGATGTATCATCAGTGCTTTGTTGTTTTTGTGGTTGTATGGGCTGTGCTGACAGCTTTTCCAGCTGAGCATTCATAGCAGCCATGCATTTCATGTAGCATCCGAAACAGGTTTTATTTTTTTGCTTTATTGATTGCAAATCTTCCTTAGTTGTTTCGGTTGAGGCAAGAAGACTTTCATAAGTCGATTTGGATTTCTTCCATAATGCCTTAAGCTCCTCTTGTTGTATTACAAGGGTGTGCTTATCCATGTCTTGTATATCCTGAGTGTTGAGATCTTGCTCAAACTCAACGATACAATCGGAGTGGCGGATGTAGGCCTCCATTCTTTTAATTTGTTTAAATATTTTGTATACTTATAGAGAAACTGGAGCGGACAGAAATGACTCAGGAAGGTGTCTTGCTTGGAAAATAAGCGAAATTTAAAACAGTGTTACTGATTATAATCTCTGAAGATTTAATCTTACGAAATGTGTGATAGACAGATATATGTCTTTAAAAGTGTGTGTGATATAAATCTCTGAAGATTATATGAAACAAATCTCTGAAGATTTAATGTCTCAAAAGTGTATAAGAAACAAATCTCTGAAGATTTAATGTCTCTAAAAAGAATGTGAAACCGAAAGAAATCTCTGAAGATTTAATGTCTCAACAAACGTGTATGTGACCCAGAAAAATCTCTGAAGATTTAACGTCTTAAAGTGTTTGTGAACCGATCTAAAATCTCTGAAGATTTAGTGTAACAAGGACTGTTTATATGAAACCGAAATAAATCTCTGAAGATTTAATGTTTCAAAAGTATTTGTGTAACAGATAACCTCTGGAGGTTTAGTGTTTCCAAAATGTATGGTGATAACAAATAAAAGTCTCTGAAGACTCAATGTATCAACAAAGTGTATGTGGCACAGATAGAATCTCGGTACAGATTCAATGTGCTTGGGTATTGTGAACCCTGTATAGCCAAACCAAGTAAAATAAAGTGAAATTCCAAACGAAAAGTAACGCAATTGTGTTTGTCCAGATATTCGTGGACTAGTGATAATTGTTTATTTAATCTTTAAATTATACAAGTAAATGTGTTTGTTAAGCGACACTTGTAAATTGTGTACGCTTTAAATATTTATATCACAAGCCACCCAACGTAGATGATTAATATATGATGTGTTGATGAACTGATTCATGTGATGTGAACTTTGTGATGGATTATTTAAAAAAGCATCAACTAAGTGAAAATTAAAAGTAATTTTGGAGAACGTTTCCACACGAAGTGGTAGAGCAGACAGATGTTCAGTGCAGTGATAAGTGTCTATATAAAAAAAACAAAAAAAATTCACTGACTGCTTGCCTTGAGCTGTGTCGGATAAGTCTTACCACTGGAGGGGGACTTAACCGATAGTCAAAAGGCGATATTGCGCTGTCAAGCACACAAGGTTTTCACTTACTTTGTTTTTTAAAAAAAATCACTCACAAAGTTCACTTACGTTTTGTACGTATTAAAAAAAATATGGTGCATGAACTAAACAAACCACGTACCTTGAGTGATGAAACTCTGTTGAGCAAATGGACTGTATAGTGATGAAATGTGATGCTGATGTGATGTGTTGATATGATGTGATGTGATTAGAGCTGACTGTAAGCTGTGATGTGGTGTGAGTACTGGATGTATTTATGTGTATTTGTGTAACTCGCTGGTCTGTATTCGCTGGTATGGTAGCTCGCTTATTGCCTTTGGACTTTTGTGCCTTGGTAATTAATTTTATGCTGGATTTTAGAAGTGGCGAGTGAATAAGGATGTAAACAATGGTATTCAAATGTAAATATGTACAATAGTTTTTATTAAAAGTAATTTGTATGTGAAAATGAAATGTAATGTGGATGTAATTACAAAGTGCACAATAAAAAGTATGGTATGGAAAATTTAATTGTTTACTTTACCTTGGTTTGGCAGCTGATGACTCTCGTATGCTCGGAAAAGAAGTGATCGAGTCTTTAGATAAATAGTAGCTCTGTACCGCCGCCGACAGCCTACATTTGTAGGATTCGAAGGGGTAAGAGCTGTTATCGGTATAAAGATAAACATTAAAAGTAATCGCACGGAAGATATACGGTTTGTTACGAGGG
The DNA here is from genome assembly GCA_964058755.1 of Campiglossa producta. Taxonomy (NCBI): domain Eukaryota; kingdom Metazoa; phylum Arthropoda; class Insecta; order Diptera; family Tephritidae; genus Campiglossa; species Campiglossa producta. The sequence continues at coordinate 84,783,190 of CAXKVI010000004.1, read as the reverse complement.
GCGGCCGATATAAACACTGGTAGTTGTCCCAAGGAAGAAAATCTATGATGTTTTGAATGAGCTACATAATGGTCCAAGTGAAGGTCATCTCGGAGTCACGAAAATGTTGGAGAAAGTCAAGCAGAGATTCTATTGGGTTGGTTGCCGGCAGTCGATCGCGGAGTGGATTGCCAACTGTGAGGTGTGCATCAAAGCAAAGGGTCCGAAGTCGAGAAGCCATGGACAGACGAAGCAGTACAACACAGGTGCACCGTTTGAGAGGATTGCCATGGATGTAGCTGGTGCATTTCCTACCAGCAAACTCGGGAACAAGTACGTATTAGTTGTTATGGACTACTTCAGCAAATGTCCAGAAGTTTACCCGATTCCAAATAAAGAGGCAGAAACCATTGCATAGGTGTTCACTAACAATTGGATAGCGAGGTTTGGTGTACCGATGGAGTTACATTCTGACCAAGGCAGGAATTTCGAATCAGTCGTATTCCAAGAAATGTGCAAGACATTGGGTATTCGGAAAACTCGAACAACTGCACTGCATCCTCAGTCAGATGGCATGGTGGAACGTTTCAATCGAACCTTAGAAGAGCACATGAGGAAAGTAGTGGATAAGTTCCAGAAAGATTGGGACACGCACATCTCCTTGTTCCTGATGGCATATCGCTCGGCAATACATGAAACAACGGGTCAGACTCCGACAAAAGTAATTTTTGGGAATGATCTTCGGTTGCCAGCTGACTTGAAGTTTGGAATAAATGCTGATGAAGGAATAAATGCCAGGAAATCAACTAGCATTTTGGAAGAAGAAATGAGAGAAATACACTACGTTGTAAGACAACGGACGAAGATCATGAGTGATAAGATGAAAGCCAGATACGACAAAGCCATCAACTCGGAAGGTTTTAAAGAAGGAGATTTAGTGCTGTTATACAACCCACAACGAAAGAAAGGTTTGTCCCCAAAACTGCAATGTAACTGGGAAGGCCGCATACAAACTGTTGGAAGACCACGAAACAAAATGAAGGTGGTTCACCTGGAGAGGCTAGCAACGTTTGGATCGGGAAATGTGTCTGATCGGGACGATCAGACTTAGGTGGAGGGCAGTGTGGCGAATGTTCTCAAGAATCGCTCATCTCCCAACTCTAGCGTATTTCCACCACTATCGTCACTACCCCAACTACAGTTGTTTAGGTACATGACGCGAGAGCGAGAGAGTGCAAATGTGACACAAAGAGGAGATGACGATAGATAAATATTTCGAGAGCACTGTTGCGCGAATAGCCCAGAGGTGTGTAGACGTTTCTAGGTTATGAAGCTGCTGTCTGCTAGGGTATATAAACCGCGCCAAGACAACGCACTTCAATCAGTTTATTTTGAAGTGTTGTACAGTGAAGTACTGAACAGTGAATTAACCCGCGATATTGTACTACGGTTTTTAGTACTGAATAAAGCGTACTACTTATTAAGCAGAATCGGAGTGTTTTATTTAACGTACAGTAATCGAACTCAGGGAAAATAATCAAGGAATCATCGAATTCGTCACAGTAGGTTGAGGTACAACTTTCGAGTTTTGAACTTTTTTCTTGCAGATCGTTTGAAGGTCGTTTTTAGTTCTTTGTTAGTTCATTCATTTTGTTTGATAGTCTATAAGGGCGTTCCAAATAGCTGACCTGGGTCGTATCCCGGCCATAATTTAAATGGAACGATACGGATCTGCTGCAGTAGAGTTGTTTGTGTAGATACGTGTGTATACATATGTATGTATGTGCTACCAAGCAAATAAGGGTTGGCTGTCAAAAAATCTACTACAAAAAACCAAACGCACAGCACTGCTTGTGGGTCTGAAAGCAACCCAGAAAAATAGCAAGATCACAACGTTGTTGTTGCATTTACATGCAAAATTTGATACGGTTCTGGGTTGCTGCTAATTGGAACTCAACTTATATATTCGTATTTATAGCGCATTCAATTTCTAAACGAAAGTTGGCAGACAGTCGTTGAGTTCAACTCTGCTGGAGTTCTCTTTTGCGTTTTCTATTCGTGTCTACACTTGTCAATTTTTCTTGAAAGCAATTTTGAAACAAAATATGGGCGAACAAGGAGGAGTTAAAGAACTAGCAACTGTACTCTCCCCCTCTCTTTTCACCTCCTTCGCTGTTTCGCGGCAGAGCTGAATTCAATAATAAAGGAAACAAATACCAACATCCCATAATTGTGTTTAACGAACACTTTTCTTGCTCTAGGTTGCTCTATCTCTTGTTTCATGAGTACGCTCAAAACAAAACTAGAGTAATCCAGATCACAAATTTCTGCTCTAGCTTTTTTATGGAGTAAGTTAGAGCAGAGAAGCAATTATCAGTCAGGAAAAAATAAATTTTTGAAAACTTCAAAAAAATTAGCTTGCAAGAAATTCAATGTTTTTGTATACGTTAATTTGCATTAATTTTGAAGATTAAAAAAAAAAAAAAAACAAAAAACAAACTAATGGCGGTGATATACCAACAGGTCATCATAACCTCTAACGAGATTTTGAGCCGAGCTTCTCTTTCCAACTTGTGGTGTATTGCTTTGAGTTTTTCCTACAAGTTGGCGGGACCTACAGTTTTTTGCCGACTCCGAACGGCACTTGCAAAGCAAATGAATTTTTTGCTGAGAAGCTTCTCATGGCAGAAATACACCCGGAGAGTTTGCCAAACTACTGCCGAGGGGCGACCCCGTTTAGAAAAATTCTTTTTCTAAATAATTTTGGATGTTACTTTTGCCGGGCATCGAACCGACACGACTTGGTGTAGAAGGCCGAACACTTAACCGCTACACCACGGCAAACAAAAAACCGAATAAAAATAAACTATCGAGAATCAAGTGTTTCATGACATTTCTGCTCTGAGTTGCTCTAAGTTGCTCCATTTCTATTTTGACAACCTGCAACTTAGAGCAACTCAGAGCAGAAATGCCATGAAACACTGGAATCTCGATAGTTTCATTTTATTTATTTTTTTTTTTTTTTGTTTAAATCATCAAAATTAAATCAAATTCACATTTACAAAAACACTGATTTTCTTGCAAGCAAATTTTTTTAAGCTTTCAAACATTTATTTTTTCCTGACTTACAATTGCTTCTCTGCTCTAACTTACTCCATAAGAAAAAGCTAGAGCAGAAATTTGTGATCTAGATTACTCTAACACTTGAATCTCGATAGTTTCTTTTTATTTGTTTTTTTTTTTTTTTTGTTTAAATCTTCAAAATTAAATCAAATTCACATTTACAAAAACATTGATTTTCTTGCAAGCTAATTTTTTTAAGTTTTCAAAAATTTATTTTTTCCTGACTTACAATTGCTTCTCTGCTCTAACTTACTCCATAAGAAAAAGCTAGAGCAGAAATTTGTGATCTGGATTACTCTAGTTTTGTTTTGAGCGTACTCATGAAACAAAAGATAGAGCAACCTAGAGCAAGAAAAGTGTTTGTTAAACACAGTTTTGTGATGTTGGTATTTGTTTCCTTTATTATTGAATTCAACTCTGCCGCGAAATATGCGAAGGAGGTGAAAAGAGAGGGGAAGAGTACAGTTGCTAGTTCGTTAACTCCTCCTTGTTCGCCCATATTTTGTTTCAAAATTGCTTTCAAGAAAAATTGACAAGAGTAGACACGAATAGAAAACGCAAAAGAGAACTCCAGTAGAGTTGAATTCAACGACTTGCTGGTGTAAATTGGGACTAAAACAAATAAAGCGAAGCTACAGGAAAATATTTTGAAGGTATTGATGGTTCACGAACAGATAGCTACACAGTTAATGTTTGTTGAAACATCCGCGATGCCTATTAAAAAATGTATATGTTGTTATTATTTTCATTAAAAAACAAGTAAAGAGAAAGCAATGGAGTACGGGATTGTATATCCTTTCACCGAAAATACAAAACGCTATGATGGATCACAATATTAATTAAATGATCCGCGATCCGGATTTCAAATTTTTTAAATATTTTGCGATCCGGGTCACAATCCATGAATTTTTCATGCTATACGTCAGTATGGATTGCGATCCATGGATCATGGTAAAATTGATTAGACGTCTAACAGTGCCAGAAACCTAAGGCGACAAAGAGAACATTACCAATAACCTATGAGTACCTACCTTGTCACTTAGTTTGGGGGATTTTGGGTAATTTTGTAAAAATTACCGATATCCCTAATAAAATTGTATTTCAAGTAACCGTGATAGATGCATTACTAACAAACGTTAATATATCACCTACAAACGATTTAGAAGCTATCGACTATATTTATTTTCACATTCCATGCAGAAAAACAACGGGCCTGTCAAGTTTCTTCCAAAAAACGAATGCTCTATAATTACGAATATATTAACCACAGTATAGACAGTAGTTCCACTCACTAACACAAACGTTCTTATATTCACCTCCATAGAGAACTTCGGGTTGCAGTCAACTATTTTCAGCCATTTCAGGGTGTTGTGTTGCAAATTTTATGAGGTCAAATAGTCAAATTTAGGATTTTGCGTTTTAAGTAAAACTATATATGTATATATTAGGTTATATTTCTAAAAAAAAGAAATTACTATTTTACAACTCAACCAAGAACCAATGCACAGCGTTTTTTCTCACGCATAGGAGTATTCAGTCGAAAACAAATACAGCTTTATTGCGTTGCGTGACATTTATAACTTTGACAAATACGCACAAAACCAAAAAATATACAAGGAAAAATCAGCTGATTATGTCATCGTACCCAAAAAGATAAAACTAGATCAAGTCTACGTTAACGCGTGTTAAAACGCGGTTATAAGACAGGTTGCCTTTGTCTACGTGCATTTATGTCAGCTGTCAAAATTAAATGTCACAACGAGACACTACAGTTGTTTCTGTTTTCAGAGTACTTTGCAATGTATTCCAATGTTGTTACTCCTTGGAGTATCTATTTTCAGAGCGATCGTGTCGTGATTTTGGTCAATAAAGCATGAGCAATGATCGGCTTTCAATAAGCTGAAGGTGGTCCGCTGAGGTATTAGAAAGTATTACAATTGAAGTACTCCAATATCACAAAATTGAAACACATGATCCAATGATTTTTGCAAAATTTACGCAAAACAAATTTCGAAATTTGAGAATTTTTCGACAAAAAGCTTATCGTGCCAATCTAAATAAATTTCACTAGTGAACCTTTTTCATACATTTTCGCTCACAAATTATATGAGAGGGAGAAAATCCGCAAAGTAAGAAATTATTTAGAATCTGCCTGTATATTTTATTGTGGGTTAGAGTGTAAAATGTACTTTAAAAAACGTAAATGGTTGTTAATATTCGCAAAATTTGCTACGAAGAAGCCCATTGTATTCGAGAAACTGTAAAACGTATTCCAGAAAAACCAAATGTACTTCAGAAACATCTTCTGGATTGGAATTTGTTGTTTCTGAAGTAGAACTGATTATTTTGGAGTACATTTTTAAGCTTCTGAAGTCTAATTTACGGTCTCGAGTACAAATTACAGTTTATGAAGTACAATTTATAGTTTTTGGAGTACAGTTGATTATTCTAAAGCATATTTTACAGTTTTTAAGATACAATTGACTATTCTGAAAATAATTGTATGGGTCTTGGACTACCATTCACTATTCTTAAATGCATTTAACCTTATCTAAAGTATTTTTACGGTTTTTGAAGTACGAGTGAAAAAGGTGTAGAAAAAATAGTTCTATTATAAATTTAGTTTTTTGATTATTATGTGTTATCCGTCATAATTTGTAGGATGTTCTTGAGCAAGCCCATTTAGTCTTGTATATTTATCTGTCTCTGTCCAACAATCTGAACGAAATAAAGTAGGTACTAAATTTAGCGTCAGATAGACCCTTGGAAAAGGTATCAAAGGGTTGACGCTAACTTAAGTACCTACTTTATATCGGTTATGAACATGCCTAAATTGTTTTAACCGTTTTAAACTGAAAGGAAAACCAGTTTACAGGTCAACGTGAAGTATTAGAGAAAAAATCACTATCTAACAAATACTTCAACAAAATGCAGCCCTGAGTGATTAAACCAACCCTATCACGCGTGGTGAAAATCAAATGGAAATAAAAAAAGTTGTGCAAATGATGAAAATTTATATTAATTTGTTTCATTTATAACAGATTTGATTTTAGCCTCCCCAAAAAGGAGCATAAACGCGGAGGGTATTAGTTTCCTTTAGGGGTCAACTGCTAATATATTAGCTAAAATTATGGGAGATAGCTCAAAAGACGGGTTTTGGACTCAGGATCACGAATCCGGAAGCGCTTTTTTTAATTTTTTGTTTTAGTGAAAAGTTATGGTCAAAAAACCGAAAAATTACCCGGGTCCAATACCAAAAATGGGGCGCAATCCATGGTATTTATGTACGAAACACTTTTCTGAGTTGGCGGCCTTCGGCCGCGCTTATAAAAAATAACCCTGGGCTACGCCATCCCAAGTCCGGACGTGTGACATAACCGTAGCTACCGCCACGGCGGGACTTTTTTTGCACGTTTTTAGGGACAGTCTAATAAAATTAGAACAACCATATGAAAACTTGAAACTTTGATTGCAAATATCTCTGCAGAGAAGCAAAATATTAAAAAAGCGCTTCCGGATTCGAGATCCTGAGGCCGAACGCCGTCTTTTGAGCTATATCACATAATTTTAGCTAATTTATTAGAAGTTGACCCCTAAAGGAAACTAATACCACGCAGAGTGCATAAGATTAATTCATTCATTCAAGATGCAACAAAAAAGGCCTTGGGTAGCAACTGCCGTATGGGCGACTGTTATGGTACCCCCTGGGACATTGTATAGATGAAATAAAAAGGCCTCCGGCGGCAGCCACGATTACGTGCAGCTTGCAATGCTCCATCGCAACTTGTAGTTCATGGTTTTTGTTCACAATAACAATGCTAGGTACTGGAAATAACTATCCGGTTAGTAATAAGTATTTCAACTTCGAAAAGTCCTAAGCCCCTGGTTCAATGAGGATTGGTTTTCCAGCTAATATTTAGACTGGACACTCCTAAAACAAAAACACATTAGTTTTTATATATAAGATGACTCATAGTTCATTAACATCGTACATTGACATTAAAGCTACCAAGATAATCGTATATTACTATTAAATAAATAGTATAAATAAATATAAAACTGCAAGCAAAATATTTTTTTTATTTTGTTTTGGAAAATTTCTAAGAATTTCAAATTCACCTCAATGTCCTCAACTAACAGGGGTGCTTTTTTGCTCAAAACTACTATTTAATAGCATCGTTCATAAAGAGCCGATCATCAATATGCATTTGTACGAAATTTTACAATATGGCCTTTAATATAAATTTTTTATACTTCTTGTAGTGCAGTAAATTCATGATATTTTATGAATTCATGGAATATATACATTAAATTCATTTTTTTTCTTGAAATATTTCTAAAGTTTTTTTTGTTACTGAAATGCAACCATGCGTCCGCGAAATTCCATCCTACCATGGATTTCAACTCTGAAAAATTCACCTCCATGGAGAACTTTCACCTCAGTGCAAACACTGGTTATATTGTGCCATACACTTTTCCATCGTTCTTTTCATATTGTATTTTTATTTACATTGGGCACCCTGTCGCACCTGCCATGCAGTTGTTGTTTTGATTGCTTTGACAGTAGGATGACATTTCGTCGGGCGGAATTTTGCAAATGGCGACGTTGGACTTCTGAAAAGGTTGGATTTTCTATGTCTGTTGGCTAATTTCATATTTGTTTATTAATAAAATTTCCAAAAAGTTTTTGGGGTTTAAAAGATTGTAAAAATATAAATGCAAGTGTATTTTATATAGTTGTTGTGGTCTTTTGAGTTTTTTGTTATTAATGCCTTTAGTGGTAAGCGTCAGAAAAGCAGCGACTAAAAATGTGTAATGTTGTAATGTTTATTTGGTTTTACATATGTACATTTTCATTTATTTACAGCTAGCAGAGGTCACTTAAAATTTATTGTTTATATTTTATGCCAAACTTGTTGACGACTCGAACTTGAATTCCACATATTCATACCGTCAGTTGAAGTGCGCACCATGACGACCAGCAGTGAGGATGTGCTACTGCAAATGGGCGAAGTGCGCTACAAAAAGGGCGATGGCACACTTTACGTGATGAATGAACGGCTTGCGTGGATGGCGGAAAATCGAGATACCGTAGCTGTCTCACATCGTTTTGCAGATATAAAAAGTAAATGCTTGCATAACTTTGCGCATATGAAAGTGTAATTTTATTTACCTTTCTCTAATAGTGCAGAAGATATCACCTGAAGGCAAGCCCAAGGTGCAGCTGCAAGTAGTATTGCATGATGGCAACAGTTCCACATTCCATTTTGTCAATCGCAATGGGCAACAAGCAATGCTCGCCGATCGTGATAAAGTTAAAGAATTGCTACAACAGCTGCTACCAAATTTCAAACGCAAAGTGGACAAAGAGTTGGAGGAGAAAAATCGTATACTGTCGGAAAATCCAAACCTCTTACAGCTCTACAAGGATTTGGTTATAACGCAAGTGCTCACCAGTGAGGAGTTCTGGGCAACGCACGCCAAAGAACATGCGATGAAGAAAGTTAATAAAAAACAAGATATTGGTGAGTAGGTGTTTAAGTTAAATTCTTTCAAGTTTATTTCATATTCCCATATTTAACATAGGTGTTTCTGGCGCTTTTCTTGCTGATATAAAACCGCAAACGGATGGCTGTAATGGCTTAAAATACAATTTAACCCCTGACATCATATTATGCATTTTTAAAACCTACCCGGCTGTGAAACGAAAACATCAAGAACACGTGCCTGGAAAAATGTCAGAATCTGAGTTCTGGACAAAGTTCTTTCAGTCACATTATTTCCATCGTGATCGCATAACAGCAGGCTCAAAAGATATCTTCACAGAGTGTGGCAAAATAGACGACCAGACATTAAAAGCTGCTGTTCAACAAGGTGCCGGCGATCCTTTGCTCGATCTCAAGCGCTTCGAGGATGTGCCACTAGAAGAGGGTTTTGGTAGTGTATCGGGCGATCGTAATGTAGCAAATAGTGGCAATATTGTACATCAAAATATGATTAAACGTTTCAACCAACATTCAATAATGGTGCTAAAGACTTGTGCCGATGTTGCAGGCAGCTCAACGTCAACTGCCAATGGACCAGCAGCAAATATGAAAGATGGCAAAAGCGGTGCGGAAAATGGGGCAATGAATGGTGGCACGGAAAAATCAAAGCATTCCAAAGATGCTAAAGCTAATGAAGGCAAATCAAATGCAAGTAGCAGCACAGCCAACTCTAATGGAAGTGGAGAAACGCCTACCAAGCGGCAAAGAATTATTGAAAAAATACACTACGAGGATCTTGGTGGTCCATTAATAGAAACGCCACATGAAAATGAGAGTGCAAAAAGAGCGAAGAAGCTATCACTAACAAAAGAGGAACGTTATTTACATGGTCCCATGCCCATAAGTAGTCAAGATACGCAAGAGGATCCACGACGCATGGAAGAGGTTCAGTTCAATTTAATGCGTGTCACCGAAACTTGGACACAACGTACACCGCAAAAGGTTTTGGTTAGTCCAACAGCAGCGGTAAATGCACTTGGCGAGTTGAGTCCTGGTGGTGCTCTCATGCGTGGCTTCCATGAACAGTCGGTGGGACGTAAGTATACATTTTTTGTCGTGGCCTAAGTTACAGTTTTAATGTTTGTAGTATATCTTGTTTACTTTTTCTAGAACTCGTGCCACCCGACTTTGAAAAAGACTTGCGAAATTTGTATTTGTCTTTGTCAGAATTGTTGAAACATTTTTGGAATTGCTTCCCACCAACCACCACGGAAGCTGAAGAAAAAGCCGTACGCATGCACGAGGCTGTGCAACGCTTTAAGATGGCCAAGCTTGTACCGTTTGAGGTATGCACTTTTGGGGTTTAGATATGTATGTAGAGCGCTAACCATAACAATTGCTTACTGGCGAAATACAGCTAGTTTGTGGTACAAGTCCAGCTTTCGTTTTTTTTTAGTTAGGTATGACGCTATGTAGAGGAAAATGTGCTCTATATAACGCTAACAGGGTAACTCCTAGCACCAATAGAAACGGAATAAATAGCAGAACTAACTTGTGAAATCAAAAGTACCCCCTCTTTGTTGACAAAACAAAATCTTGAATATCTCAGGTCGAGAAAAGGGAGGAGGGAATATAATTAGGCATAAAAATAGGATGATGGATATGGATGGGAATAGGGGCAGAAGTAGGAATAGAATATTTGGGAAATACGGTATAAAAGACAAAAAGTTTTAGAAAAGATTGCCGGTTCTGCGAGAACGGTATATGTACTTGTACATTACCCTTCGTACCGAAACGACCCGGGTTGTTTTTTTTTTTTATAACGACTCGGCCAAGAGCAATACAACCCGAAGTGACCCTGTCTAACGCGTCACGATTCCCCCACCTAATAAGTAGAGAACAGTATTTTTTTCAACTCCGGAGAAGACTGCATTTTGGGTCGGTAGAGGTCCCTATGGAGCTGGAAGTAAGACCGGTATTTCACTGTAGGATATTTTTGTTACCTCAGTAAAAACATTTGTTGGCTATATTTTGAAAACCAATTAATTTTAAAAAATATTATATTTGTCATTTAAGTTTTTTTTTTATTGATTGACTCGTTCAAATGGATTTCATCTTTAATACTTTTTTTCTATTCCAGAATCGTGCATTACATGAATTGTCTCCACTTGGTGCCTCTTTGACTCAGCACTTGAATCGTTTGCTACAATCGGCCAACACTAAATTTGCTACTTGGCAAGAGCGTAAAATGCGCCAGCATAGATAGCAACCTTCAAAGAATACAAATTATTCCTAATATCACGAAAATCTACATACATCATTTGAAAGCTTACCCAAACACACATACATACAAAAATACATTTATACGATCTGTTTAAAACTGTTACACCAATAACAACCAAATTTATAATTGATTTCATTTATTAAATTGCTAGAAGCATTACTTTATTGAAATAACTTGCAGATCTATACAATAGAAATATGTTATTTCCTAATACATAGATGGTAAACATTGATAGATGCATAGGAGTATACATTAAAACATATATCTATGTAATAAAAAAAAGTGCTTTAATTTTAGAAGTTTTGTAATTTAATATAGGCGGAAAAATGTAGGAGGGCCATGTCCCGCCTTGTTGTTGTTGTTGTTGTTGTTGTTGTTGTTGTTGTTGTTGTTGTTGGTGTTGTTGTAACGCCTACGCGACAAGTCTAAACCATCTAAAATCACAATAAAAATTTATGTGTGATACAGTTGACCTTGGTGCAACATATCTAGCGGGTGAGACTTGAAAAAATTGTTCATTTGATTATAAAGACCACCCTAATATATATAGTGGGGTCATTCAAAAAAATTTCGACTAGGTCTTATACCTCCTCAGAAGTTAGCAATTGATGAGAAAATAAGCCTTCCCAAAAATAACCGTTGCAACCCTAAGAGGTCGATGTATGGGAAAGGTGAAAAAATAGCGATCTCTAAGGGTTATTTTTTGCAGGGTTTATTTTCTCATGAATTACTAACTTTTCAGGGGGTTGGACACAAAACATCACAAAATACTTCTGAATCATCCTGATGGATAGTTTACCAAATAAACTGCTTTCGGAAGTACCGTTACAAATGTGCGGCGAAAAGAATTTTGATGTGAGCCACAAATAAAGTTTGTTTAAACCAAAAAACCTGTCAAATTAAGTTTTTGTCACATACGTCTTTTTGGCGGTTAGGGCTCGATAAAATTATTCTAGTTAATGACGAATTTAAACTACATTGCGGTAAAGCAGTTGTACACAATGAACAAGTCTCGGCGTCGTTGCTATTTTTTATTACTGCTGCTTTCTTACCTATCCGAGTTTATTGACATTGTCAATTAGCACCAACTTTCGACTTTTCTGGCGCATTAGCACGATGCTAGCAAGTTAAAGAAGAACAAAAGAAAGTATAAGAATATTTTTCCCACTGAATGCATACCGAATGCTTGACATTATTCAGAGTCAATCAGTTGATGTTCCGACCTTTCTGTGAAGATACGTTGAAGAGTGCTTGTGAGATCACGCGAAACATACAGAGATAAAAAAACAAGATTTTACAGCTTTTAAAGTGTACGAAATGGCTTTACAACAAACAAATATATTTTACAAAGCAACTTTGAGTTTGCTCTTGTCCACTCGCTTTTGTGCTGGCTCCTTATTTTTTCCAACCAATTCTGCATTTGGTGTAAGTGGCGTTTGAAAATATTTAAGAAAATTGTCCAAAAATAAAAACGTATTCTTTCAGATCTTCGCCGCCATTGCAGTGCCATTGGAGTTGCCGCATCGCAACGTTTTTCTTTCGTATAACTTTGAAGCGAATTACAATTATCCATTCACGTGGGATATACCACCGATTGCAGTTAGTGTCAATGTGTGCCGATGTTTCAAAGAGTCTGTTAATCGTTTTATATTTTCTAGTACGGTATTGAAGAGGATGATATATTTAGTCAGTCAGAGGCAGCACGTCAAATGTCTACTGCTGATGGATGTGCAAACTGCACGGATTCGTCCTCAACTACAACAACGACGAAACCTGCGGTTAATACCACAACCAGTGATGATACAGCAAATGAACGCCATCGAAAGCGTAAAGACGTCGTAGGATCGTTGTTAACGCGCAAGCACTTCTATCATATAATTCGTGATAAATTTGAAAGGTGAATAGTATTTGCGTGGGTTCTTATAGGCTTTAGTGTCGTTATGTATGAGTAATAATTTCGGGAACCTACCTCTAGTGTTGCCCTCGAGCTGATCAACATTTATATTCCTATCGCCTCCACCTGCCCGAGGAAATAGTTCAGAGTAAGTACGTTCCTCTCTGACGATATACGGACTATAATGGTCGGTATCGGGGGACAGGAGTTTGCAATATTTCTGCACAGTAAGTAGCTGCCCGGACATTAACATCGTCTGTCTGGTACGCTGTTGCGGCTTTAGTTCAGTTGGGCTTTCGGGCGATCGCATGGACATAAAAACAATGTCCCCTTTTCCATAATTGTTCCAGAGGTTCAAGAGGCCATCACGAAGAACAAACACTTCAAGGCTATTGGCGCCGACGGAATTACATGCTTCACCTAAAACATATGGGCGAAGTGGGAGTCATGTCAAATGGAATCAGGCAATAGTGGCTCCACTGTTAAAGCCTTTTGGCACAGTCTTAGAAGAGTAGGTTCAGTTGGACAATTGAAGAGATGTAGGGTATCATGGGCGATCCTACCACATGCAGGACATGTGTTTGAAATTATATCTTTCAGTCTGGATAAGTAGGAGTTTAACCTCACACTGTATCCAGACCTAAGGTGTGCCATAGTGACTCTTGTCTCCCTTGGTAAGGTGCGTTCTTCTTCAGCAATATCGGGTGGAGGACTGTTTAGAACAGAATTCACAGGTAGAGATCTGACAAAAGTGGCGGCGTGGATGTCGGTTAGAGCCCGCTTATGATTCCGCAGACCAAACGGCAAGGTAATATGATGCCGGATCTCGTCATAATGCAGCAAGGGGAGCCCTGTCCTATCGCCACTTTTGTTTAATTTCTACATTTCGAGGCTTCCTCCTCCATCAGGAAGGGGTTGTTGTTATTGTTGTTGTAGCAGTTCTTCGCCGTGCCTAATTAGCGGTCCATCTCTTTAACCCATCAGGGAGCTGTGTTTCAAGGAGATCTTGTATGAGCGTGGCGTGATTGACTGTATCAAAGACTTTTCACAAGTCCAGTGCCACTAACACAGTCCTATGATTTGGTTGGGGTTGATTTAGGCCGCTATTTATCTGCATTGTAATGGCATTGAGTGCGGTGGTGGTGCTATGTAGCTTACGGAAGCCATGTTGATGACTAGCCAGGTGCAGATTTGCAGTATAATACGGGAGCAAGATGGACTCTAGCGTCTTCATTACCGGGGCAAAAGTGATACTGGGCGATATGAATCGCCTAAGTTTGCCGGCTTTCTAGGGTTTAATAGTGGAACCACTCGCGCCTTTTTCCATATTTCAGGAATGACGAAAGTGTTCAGTGAAAGACTGAATAGAGCCGCTAAGTACTTGTGTCCCTCCTGATCTAGATGTTTCAACATCTTCATGGCTTTTGGATTTTGAGGGCTTAGCCTGTCTGATGGCTTCCTTGACTTTCGAGTGATGACAATGGGCGTGTTTTGATTTTTGTATTTACGCGCCTGTCGCATGGTCCTACGTTTAGCTTTATCGGGCGGGAAATGTAGTATAAATTGTATACAGAAGGAGTTTGCACATCCCCTAGGGTCCTTCTTCACCCTGTCGCCGAAAGTAATATCCACTTTGTCTTTATGGTTCGTAAGATTGGATAGAGCTTTGATGGTCCATAGTTTGTCAACACCATCAGAGAGGTTGCATTGCTGTAGGTGTTGTTTCCATTTGGCCAGTTTGTGTTTATCGACCAACCTACGAATTTCCGCGTTGAGATCCCTTATGCGGGGGTCTGCGGGATTGAGACTTCGCACTTCATCTCTTTCTCAAGCCATCGCCGCTGCCTCCGCGTGGAAATTTGGTCTTATTCGGGATATTCGACGCGAAGGAATGAAGCGTTTAGAGGCCAAGTCAACGACTTTGCGGAAGTCGCGTTCGCCTTTGCGTACATCCGTAGGAATGGGTAGAGCAGCCAAGGATTCTTTCGCATATGTCTCAAAACTGTCCCAGTCCGCCTTGGTTAAGTTAATGTATGTACCATGCTCAGGTGTAATAAAGTCCGTCGGCCGTTCGATGGTAATGACTATTGGGAGATGGTCAGACGCCAACGTGAGTATGGGTCGCCAATTTGTGTTGTTCAGTAGTCCTGCACTTACGATAGAAATATCTGGCGAACTATAGCAATTACCCGATACTCTTGATGGGACGTCTTGTTTCAGTGTACAGAAAGCCGTATCATCTATATGCACCTCTATTGTCTGTTGGCAGGTTTGAATGCCACATGTCGTGGTGCGCATTGAAGTCGCCCAAGATCACGCGGTTATCTCCTCGTAGTAGCAAGCTAATGTGGGCGTGATAACTAGTGGGGCAACTTGAGACAGGGGGTATGTAGATGTTAAAGATTTGCAGGTCGACATCTCCTGTACGGATGGTTATGCCTTGGCTTTCTAGGATATCATCGGTTCCTTCGATGTCGGTATCAAATAGATCATACTGTACAGAGTTGTGTGTTATGAACATTAGACCACCTCCTAGGCCTCCTGTTACTCTGTGACGGTCTTTCCGATGGATGTTATATCCGCCATATGTAATGAGGTCCGACCTAGGACTGAGGCCATAAGCAACTGGGAAAATAAACAGTTTAGGCAGCATTGGCTTATCAGCCTAGGGCAGAGGCAGGCCAAACTCTTTATGGATCTAAGATCCCTCACTGGGTATTTTACGGGACATTGCGGTCTGCGTTATCACCTGAGTAAGCTGGATCTGTCAGATACCACAATTTGTCGGTTTTGCGAACTGGACGATGAAACGCCGGTTCATATACTCTGCGAATGCATTGCGTTAGCAAGAAAGAGAGTCAGCTGCCTAGGTGGGGTCACTCTCAATCCGTTTGTAATATGGAATAAAAAACCTGAGGAGGTGCTCAAATTTATAAAGAGCCTCCGCATACAGTAATAAGCTGATAGGTCACACAATAGATCGTACAATGGTTGCGGTGTAATAAGGCCTTATAATAATAATAATAGGACTGAGCTTGGTTTCTTGAACTGCGGCAAGTTTTATGTCATATTGCGTCATCAGATTAGTTATTTCTGCGATATTTCCAGTTAATCCGTTACAGTTGTGCTGTAAGACTTGGAAGTGCGCCGGTGGGGTCGATGTCGAGTTCACCATAGGCGTGAGAGACGGATGTGTTCGCCCAGGTGTTGGTAGGCTAAGACCAAGGCTGTGCCTCAGCCTAGTTAGCTGTGGACCTGGTGTAACCGGGTTGGCTGGCGTCGTAGGTTGAGGCGTGTTACAGCATGGCGTGATGAAGGCATCCGTCCAAAGGTTCCTGTTTGCGAGTCCAGAGCATAGATGTACGTGGCATTGGCTTAAGCAGTTATTGCATTTGACCGATGACGCGAGCGTGTATAATCTTTGCCGACAAACAGTACACGTAGAGACAGGTGCGAGAAGATGTTGATCCTGACTCACGTGAGAATTTAAAAGAGAGGGGGTGCGATGGAGGAACAGAGAGAGACTGGTGATCGGCATTGCTCATATCTAAACTGCTCCGGTGGGAGCGAGAGTGTTAAGCTGCTGCACGTGTTGTTGACGCCGTAATGCACGAGGTAAAGGGGGCAGTAGGGGTGCGCTTGATCGGCGCTGACCGCGGGACGCCCGAGGGCGCGAACAACAATGGGCCACGAAAGTACTAAAGACAGTACGGGGTCTGTGAATGTTAGGGTTAAGCCTGAACATCCGGATTTATGGAGCCATCTCTTACACGAGAAGCATTGCACAGAATGCGACCGTTTAATGTATATCGTTTTGCAGCAGACACTGCATATCCATTTTCTTGGTCCGGGGTTCGCCTCAACGCCCGCCCGTAACAATAGAATATCTTGCAGTCCTGTTGCCAGGGGGGAGGATGATAGTTTCGGAATGGGACAAAACAAACTAAACAGGGTTACATTGAAAGTGACAGTCCTTGGCCGAGGTAAAACCCCGGGTGGTTTCACTGCGCAGAGATCCATGGCGATGTCCTGGGTTTTCTGCTCTGAGAAGTGACTGTACATAAGGGAACCCCTGCAATGAAGTCGTCAAGCATGACTTTGGTATCTTTTTAAGGAACATATCATAAATCAGTTCTAGTTTATCATAGGAGTAGTAATTTGTCATGGATTAGATGGCGTAAACTTCCAAGATGGGCTTTTTGGCAATTCATGCCTTGTCCGTCCATCGCATATCCCGCCTATGAATTAGTTATGAGGACTTAAACTACTAATAAGACGGATCCGGAAAGGAACTTTGCACGTAATTTGGATGATTAAAGCAAGTTGTTCCAGAACGAATTTAAGCTACATGTAGATGTATTAGAAATAGTTTATATTTAAGCCCCCCGTACAAGACAAATTCAACCTTTTACTAAACATTGCGCTTGATTTTAATTTGTTTTTGATTTTAGGAGCGGATATAACGGTGAACCCTGCTTGTTGCGTATGATCTGTGAAACGAATGCCTCTGGACTAGGCGAAGTTAACGGTGTTCTAGGAACCTTAGTGCACATAATTTTTTCGTAAGTAAAAAATTAAAAAAAAAATTGTTGTTAATTTTTTAACAGTTACTCTTATTATATAAGTTGGTCATAACAGTTATTTTTTAACTTTTAAATTTCGATCAGAAAATAACAATTTTTTTAAATTTTTAAATTTTAATGGCAAAATAACAGTTATTTTCAATTTTTTAATTTTGATCGCAAAATAGGAGTTATTTTTATACCCAGCGTACTAGTACTAGTACAAGGGTATATTAATTTTGTTCACATAACGGTTGTGGTAAGTGGTGCGTTAAGAACAACGCCCAATGAAGCACTCCAGGCCATTCTTGGCATTTTGCCACTCGATCTGGAAGGGCGCCGAGTAGCAGCAGCATCGGCTCTGCGTCTAAGGGAAACGTCCGGCTGGGGCGCAAGCCTGTATTTTGGGATCCTATAGCTTTATTCCGCTGAGCACAGATCGCTGTGCGACCACAACAGTCGGAGATAGCGGTTTTAAAATCAACATTCCCAGCAGGGAAGAATGGGAGAGCACGGATCGGAGTCCCGTCACTCATGGCGGCACTTCCATTTATACTGATGGCTCGAAGTTAGACGGCAGAGTTGGGGGAGGGGTTTATTCAAAGGATCTGAACCTTGAGCTCTCCTTCAGACTACCTGATCACTGCAGTGTCTTCCAGGCTGAAGTATCAGCAATCATGGACGCCGCGGCTTGGATAGGCCAACACACTATCAGACAGGACATTTTTATATTCAGCGACAGCCAGGCGGCCATCAAATCCCTTGGCTCTTACTCGTTCAACTCTGAACTAACGCTCAGCTGTCGTCGATCTCTACAAGAGATGGCCCAACAGAATCGCGTTAACCTCACATGGGTCCCGGGGCATAGTCCAAAGAAACCTGGCCGAAATGGGATCATTAAAGATCAAGACAAATTTATGCCCTAAGGAGAAGAGAAATCTCCATATTAATAGGCGTATTAACTGGGTACTGCCTCATTGGCAGGCACGCAGAAAGACTAGGTGTGCCCTACCGACGATGCTGTAGGAGTTGTAAGGATGATGAGGAGGAGGAAACGGTGGAGCACCTCATCTGCAACTGCCCGGCTTTAAGTGGCGCGAGAATGCGCTTTTTGGGAGTTCCCTTCCTGGTCAGCATACGCCAGGTCACGGAGCTGGACATAAAGGACCTGATGGCCTTCATCAAGTCATCTAAATGGTTCGAGGAGGAGTAAAGGTGTCGATATAGGAGGGTCAGTCCCGGTATTCTGCTATGTGGAGAATTCCGTTAATACCGGGATTTTCCATATGGCAGGGTCCCGGAACTGACTTTCCTAGTGTTGGTGGTATCACAACGGGCCTTTTAATACTGGCCTAGGTGTGCCTCTGCGGCAGCCACTTGAACCTAACCTAACCTAACGGTTGTGAAGCATGTCCGTCCGTCTGTCCGTCCGTGTACACGATAACTTGAGTAAAAATTGAGATATTTGCATGAAATTTTGTACGCAGGTTACTTTCTGGCCAAGGTAGGTTGCTATTGAAAATGGGCGAAATCGGATGATAACCACGCCCCGTTTTTCGATATCGAAAATTTCGAAAATCAACTATCAACTCTTAACGAAGTTAAGGACTTGGGGGTAATCTTTGACTCTAAATTTACTTTCATGACCCATCTAAACTCTACCATAGCCAAGTCATATTCTGTTTTAGGGTTTATTCGCCGTTTTAGCTCAGACTTCTCCGATCCATATACGCTTAAGCTTTTGTTAACATCGCTCGTCCATTCCAAGCTTGAATACGCTTGCTTCATTTGGAGACCATATCACGAATGCCATATCAAGAGGCTCGAACGAGTTCAAAAAGTTTTTGTTCGCTTTGCGCTACGATCACTGAATTTTTCTGAGCCGATCCCTTCTTACGCTGCTAGATGTGCACTCATTAACCTTCAGTCTCTACAATGCAGAAGAACCATCCTGTCGTTGACTTCAGTCTTCGACATTATTAACGGTAACATAGATGCGCCATCTCTTCTCGAGAGCTTCCGGTTTCATGTCCCGAACCGGCTGCTGCGAAATAAAAATATTTTTTATACAGACCGTGCTCGGACTCTCTATGCCTCTAATGCGCCCATCTTTAGAGCAATGACGGAGTTTAATCTTCTCCCAGATTCTTTATCAATCGACTTTTCACTGTCAAAACCTGTTTTTAAAACTCTTCTCGCTAATATATTTTTATAAAAAACTAGCTGACCCCGCAGGCGTTGCCCTGCGTAATATTGCCTTTGAAATCAAAATTTCTATAAGCGATAGTTTGTTTATCCGTTGAAATTTATTTTATTAGTTAGAAATATATTTATTTTTTAACAATATAAAAACTCATTCACTTTTTTATTCATTAACTGAAAGCTCAAAACAAATAATAATACAAATTTAAGATTTAATTCAACAGTGTCGGCAGTCTTTTAAAATTTTAGAAAATCTGTTAACACATGTAAAAATACTTGCTGGTTGGTTTGCGTTTGTGTCAATTTTTTTGGATATTCTCCTATTCTGGCCAAAGAGCAATCTGAATTGGTGTCCATCATCCAAATCGGTGCAGGCGTTCTTGAGTTATAAGTGTTTGAACTAACATCACTTTCTTTTATATATATAGATAACAAAAATTCATACCATACAAAATGTATGGGAAAATTTATTTTTTTTTTTTGGGAATTTTTCGGGAATTTTTTTGGATATTCTCCTATTCTGGCCAAAAAGCAATCTGAATTGGTGTCCATCATCCAAATCGGTGCAGGCGTTCTTGAGTTATAAGTGTTTGAACTAACATCACTTTCTTTTATATATATAATAATAGATAATAGATAACAAAAATTCATACCATACAAAATGTATGGGAAAAATTTTTTTTTTTTTTTTTTTGGGAATTTTTCGGGAATTTTTTTGGATATTCTCCTATTCTGGCCAAAGAGCAATCTGAATTTGTGTCCATCATCCAAATCGGTGCAGGCGTTCTTGAGTTATAAGTGTTTGAACTAACATCACTTTCTTTTATATATATAGATAACAAAAATTCATACCATACAAAATGTATGGGAAAAATTTTTTTTTTTTTTTTTGGGAATTTTTTTGGATATTCTCCTATTCTGGCCAAAGAGCAATCTGAATTGGTGTCCATCATCCAAATCGGTGCAGGCGTTCTTGAGTTATAAGTGTTTGAACTAACATCACTTTCTTTTATATATATAGATAACAAAAATTCATACCATACAAAATGTATGGGAAAAATTTTTTTTTTTTTTTGGGAATTTTTCGGGAATTTTTTTGGATATTCTCCTATTCTGGCCAAAGAGCAATCTGAATTGGTGTCCATCATCCAAATCGGTGCAGGCGTTCTTGAGTTATAAGTGTTTGAACTAACATCACTTTCTTTTATATATATAGATAACAAAAATTCATACCATACAAAATGTATGGGAAAAATTTTTTTTTTTTTTTTTGGGAATTTTTCGGGAATTTTTTTGGATATTCTCCTATTCTGGCCAAAGAGCAATCTGAATTGGTGTCCATCATCCAAATCGGTGCAGGCGTTCTTGAGTTATAAGTGTTTGAACTAACATCACTTTCTTTTATATATATAGATAACAAAAATTCATACCATACAAAATGTATGGGAAAATTTTTTTTTTTTTTTGGGAATTTTTCGGGAATTTTTTTGGATATTCTCCTATTCTGGCCAAAGAGCAATCTGAATTGGTGTCCATCATCCAAATCGGTGCAGGCGTTCTTGAGTTATAAGTGTTTGAACTAACATCACTTTCTTTTATATATATAGAAGATAACAAAAATTCATACCATACAAAATGTATGGGAAAAATTTTTTTTTTTTTTTTGGGAATTTTTCGGGAATTTTTTTGGATATTCTCCTATTCTGGCCAAAGAGCAATCTGAATTGGTGTCCATCATCCAAATCGGTGCAGGCGTTCTTGAGTTATAAGTGTTTGAACTAACATCACTTTCTTTTATATATATAGATAACAAAAATTCATACCATACAAAATGTATAGGAAAAATTTTTTTTTTTTTTTTTGGGAATTTTTCGGGAATTTTTTTGGATATTCTCCTATTCTGGCCAAAGAGCAATCTGAATTGGTGTCCATCATCCAAATCGGTGCAGGCGTTCTTGAGTTATAAGTGTTTGAACTAACATCACTTTCTTTTATATATATAGATAACAAAAATTCATACCATACAAAATGTATGGGAAAAATTTTTTTTTTTTTTTTGGGAATTTTTCGGGAATTTTTTTGGATATTCTCCTATTCTGGCCAAAGAGCAATCTGAATTGGTGTCCATCATCCAAATCGGTGCAGGCGTTCTTGAGTTATAAGTGTTTGAACTAACATCACTTTCTTTTATATATATAGATAACAAAAATTCATACCATACAAAATGTATGGGAAAAATTTTTTTTTTTTTTTGGGAATTTTTCGGGAATTTTTTTGGATATTCTCCTATTCTGGCCAAAGAGCAATCTGAATTGGTGTCCATCATCCAAATCGGTGCAGGCGTTCTTGAGTTATAAGTGTTTGAACTAACATCACTTTCTTTTATATATATAGATAACAAAAATTCATACCATACAAAATGTATGGGAAAAATTTTTTTTTTTTTTTTGGGAATTTTTCGGGAATTTTTTTGGATATTCTCCTATTCTGGCCAAAGAGCAATCTGAATTGGTGTCCATCATCCAAATCGGTGCAGGCGTTCTTGAGTTATAAGTGTTTGAACTAACATCACTTTCTTTTATATATATAGATAACAAAAATTCATACCATACAAAATGTATGGGAAAAATTTTTTTTTTTTTTTGGGAATTTTTCGGGAATTTTTTTGGATATTCTCCTATTCTGGCCAAAGAGCAATCTGAATTGGTGTCCATCATCCAAATCGGTGCAGGCGTTCTTGAGTTATAAGTGTTTGAACTAACATCACTTTCTTTTATATATATAGATAACAAAAATTCATACCATACAAAATGTATGGGAAAAATTTTTTTTTTTTTTTTGGGAATTTTTCGGGAATTTTTTTGGATATTCTCCTATTCTGGCCAAAGAGCAATCTGAATTGGTGTCCATCATCCAAATCGGTGCAGGCGTTCTTGAGTTATAAGTGTTTGAACTAACATCACTTTCTTTTATATATATAGATAGATAGATGTTCTGTTCTTTTATACATATGTATGTCTACGTAGTATCTAATGCTAGACTACTGTTTTTGTAAATAAATAAATAAATAAATAAATAAATTGACTTATCTCGGCAGCTGAAATGGCTAAAATGATATAATTTTATAGGTGAATCCCCCTGGTCATCCTCTTATGATTTTTCCATAAATTGTTTATAGTGGGCGTGGCACCGCCCACTTTTAAGGGAGGCATTTTTGAAAATTTTACTGGTCGTAACTCTTAAACTGATTATGATAGAATGATGGAATTCGGCACAAAGCATACTAGTATCGTTGGCAGTATACCTGATGAAGCTGGATAAAATCGCCCTTCAACCACGCCCACTTTCGATATCGAAAATTTCGAAAATCACACAAATTGGCATATCTCGGCAGCTGAAATGGCTAAAATGATATAATTTTATAGGTGAATCCCCCTGGTGATTCTCTTAAGATTTTTTTCTAAACTTTTTATAATGGGCGTGGCACCGCCCAATTTTAAGGGAGACGTTTTTGAAAATTTTAATGGTTATAACTTTTAAACTGATTAGGATAGAACGATGGAATTTGGCACAAATCATACTTGTATTGTTGGGAGTATACCTGATGAAACTGGAAAAAATCGCTTTCCAACCACGCCCACTTTCGATATCGAAATTCACATAAATTGAAATAATTCGGCAACGGAAATTAAGTAAATCCTCCTAATGATTGTTATCCTTTTCTAAAAATTACCGCTGGGTATTAAATGTTCGGTTCACCCGAACTTAGACTTCCTTACTTGTTTTATTTATTTTTATCTTCGATTTTAAATGAAAACAAAAAAAAATCATAGAAAACTCTTGTTTTGCGATCGAAATTTAAAAATTGAAAAATAACTTTTATTTTTAACTTTTACGAAAAATACGCAAAAAAAAAATTATTTTACTAATCGATAACGATAGTTATAAAAAACTTTTCTGTGTTCTTATGTCAGTAGCACTACCCCTTCATAATGATTTTTTTGGTCTAAATTTTGCTTGATAACTCTTATTTGCGGTCCCTGGTTTTAGTAGGTACTGTGTAGCGTCGGAGCTATTATTAAACAGTCGCGGTACGTAGACCCGGCTGGCGTGGGAATGTGACAGTCTTCTAGCTTAACAACTGTGGTTCGCGAATACACCATATAAACTGTTGTGCCTCTTTCGTTATTAACCGTGAAATTACACTACTAAAAATTGTAAGGGCCACTTGCACTACTTTTTTTAACTCAGAGTTCATAAGAAAATTTGTTAAAAAATGATGAGTTTAAGCCCTCATTTGACGTAGATTCAGAGTTAACTTATTGTCGTGCAAGTACTTAGACCTAGATATGAATTACAACTGTTTACAATGAAACAAAACTGTTCTAACTTATTTAATATTATTTTTTTTTTAGACCGAGTACGTCTGCTAATGAAAATCTACCACTTCCTTACTATCAAGCCGAATCGGATGGATCTTATGGTATTTGCGATTATTATGCGGAAACGTGTGAGGAAAATCCATTAGATTTAATTTCAGCTCCACTTGGAGAAATTTTCGATGAACTTATGGGCAAATAAACAGATAAAATAAAAAAATAATATCTCGCATGATTGTTTTTGAATTTGGTAATAGATTAGCTGGAGAGAATTATCTCGATCAACGATGCTCTGTTAAGATCGCAACTCACGTTATAGGGCTGATATATTAGCGCAAATACCGAATTAACTCCGCTTTTGGGAGTTAACTTGAGCATAATCTTCATTATAAACTCCCAAAAATGGAGAAGATTTGAGCAGATTTCAGGAAACGAAATTACGATTTGACGGCTACTGTCACCGATAAATAAATAAAAATAGCAAGAACAACTACCAAAACTACGATTTTACCGCTACTGGACACTAGAGTCACCAAAAAATAAACGATCCTCAGCGACATTTAGTTTTAAATAGCAAGTATCACAACCAAAGCAAAAGATGGCGCCGATTGTTAATCTTCGATTTTGTGTGTGTCAGGGTAAAATTTGGATCTGATTAAAGAAGATTTATTGGAGATAATCTCCGTGTGTGTATCCATAGCATAATAGGGCTGATACATTAGCGCTAATTCCGAATTGACTCCGCTTTTGGGAGTTAACTTGAGCATAATCTTCATTATAAAATTTGAGCAGATTTCAGGAAACGAAATTACGATTTGACCGCCACTGTCACCGATAAATAAATAAAAATAGCAAGAACAACTACCAAAACTACGATTTTACCGCTAATGGGCAATAGAGTCACCAAAAAATATACAATCCTCAGCGGCATCTAGTTTTAAACCGCAAGTAATTCAACCAAAGCATTAGATACATATCTGAGACTGGATCTTTAATTATGAACATTGTTTATTAAACAAAGGACTTAAGAAACGAACTGGAAAAATTAAAAATCGAGTATGGAGCTTGTCAGGTTGTTATATCTTTATTAGAATGGGCCAAATAATTTTTTATTTATTTATTAAATTATATTGATGATATTTTATATTCAGCGACAGCCAGGCGGCCATCAAATCCCTTGGCTCTTACTCGTTCAACTCTGAACTAACGCTCAGCTGTCGTCGATCTCTACAAGAGATGGCCCAACAGAATCGCGTTAACCTCACATGGGTCCCGGGGCATAGTCCAAAGAAACCTGGCCGAAATGGGATCATTAAAGATCAAGACAAATTTATGCCCTAAGGAGAAGAGAAATCTCCATATTAATAGGCGTATTAACTGGGTACTGCCTCATTGGCAGGCACGCAGAAAGACTAGGTGTGCCCTACCGACGATGCTGTAGGAGTTGTAAGGATGATGAGGAGGAGGAAACGGTGGAGCACCTCATCTGCAACTGCCCGGCTTTAAGTGGCGCGAGAATGCGCTTTTTGGGAGTTCCCTTCCTGGTCAGCATACGCCAGGTCACGGAGCTGGACATAAAGGACCTGATGGCCTTCATCAAGTCATCTAAATGGTTCGAGGAGGAGTAACGGTGTCGATATAGGAGGGTCAGTCCCGGTATTCTGCTATGTGGAGAATTCCGTTAATACCGGGATTTTCCATATGGCAGGGTCCCGGAACTGACTTTCCTAGTGTTGGTGGTATCACAACGGGCCTTTTAATACTGGCCTAGGTGTGCCTCTGCGGCAGCCACTTGAACCTAACCTAACCTAACGGTTGTGAAGCATGTCCGTCCGTCTGTCCGTCCGTGTACACGATAACTTGAGTAAAAATTGAGATATTTGCATGAAATTTTGTACGCAGGTTACTTTCTGGCCAAGGTAGGTTGCTATTGAAAATGGGCGAAATCGGATGATAACCACGCCCCGTTTTTCGATATCGAAAATTTCGAAAATCAACTATCAACTCTTAACGAAGTTAAGGACTTGGGGGTAATCTTTGACTCTAAATTTACTTTCATGACCCATCTAAACTCTACCATAGCCAAGTCATATTCTGTTTTAGGGTTTATTCGCCGTTTTAGCTCAGACTTCTCCGATCCATATACGCTTAAGCTTTTGTTAACATCGCTCGTCCATTCCAAGCTTGAATACGCTTGCTTCATTTGGAGACCATATCACGAATGCCATATCAAGAGGCTCGAACGAGTTCAAAAAGTTTTTGTTCGCTTTGCGCTACGATCACTGAATTTTTCTGAGCCGATCCCTTCTTACGCTGCTAGATGTGCACTCATTAACCTTCAGTCTCTACAATGCAGAAGAACCATCCTGTCGTTGACTTCAGTCTTCGACATTATTAACGGTAACATAGATGCGCCATCTCTTCTCGAGAGCTTCCGGTTTCATGTCCCGAACCGGCTGCTGCGAAATAAAAATATTTTTTATACAGACCGTGCTCGGACTCTCCATGCCTCTAATGCGCCCATCTTTAGAGCAATGACGGAGTTTAATCTTCTCCCAGATTCTTTATCAATCGACTTTTCACTGTCAAAACCTGTTTTTAAAACTCTTCTCGCTAATATATTTTTATAAAAAACTAGCTGACCCCGCAGGCGTTGCCCTGCGTAATATTGCCTTTGAAATCAAAATTTCTATAAGCGATAGTTTGTTTATCCGTTGAAATTTATTTTATTAGTTAGAAATATATTTATTTTTTAACAATATAAAAACTCATTCACTTTTTTATTCATTAACTGAAAGCTCAAAACAAATAATAATACAAATTTAAGATTTAATTCAACAGTGTCGGCAGTCTTTTAAAATTTTAGAAAATCTGTTAACACATGTAAAAATACTTGCTGGTTGGTTTGCGTTTGTGTCAATTTTTTTGGATATTCTCCTATTCTGGCCAAAGAGCAATCTGAATTGGTGTCCATCATCCAAATCGGTGCAGGCGTTCTTGAGTTATAAGTGTTTGAACTAACATCACTTTCTTTTATATATATAGATAACAAAAATTCATACCATACAAAATGTATGGGAAAATTTTTTTTTTTTTTTGGGAATTTTTCGGGAATTTTTTTGGATATTCTCCTATTCTGGCCAAAGAGCAATCTGAATTGGTGTCCATCATCCAAATCGGTGCAGGCGTTCTTGAGTTATAAGTGTTTGAACTAACATCACTTTCTTTTATATATATAACTAGCTGACCCCGCAGGCGTTGCCCTGCGTAATATTGCCTTTGAAATCAAAATTTCTATAAGCGATAGTTTGTTTATCCGTTGAAATTTATTTTATTAGTTAGAAATATATTTATTTTTTAACAATATAAAAACTCATTCACTTTTTTATTCATTAACTGAAAGCTCAAAACAAATAATAATACAAATTTAAGATTTAATTCAACAGTGTCGGCAGTCTTTTAAAATTTTAGAAAATCTGTTAACACATGTAAAAATACTTGCTGGTTGGTTTGCGTTTGTGTCAATTTTTTTGGATATTCTCCTATTCTGGCCAAAGAGCAATCTGAATTGGTGTCCATCATCCAAATCGGTGCAGGCGTTCTTGAGTTATAAGTGTTTGAACTAACATCACTTTCTTTTATATATATAGATAACAAAAATTCATACCATACAAAATGTATGGGAAAATTTTTTTTTTTTTTTGGGAATTTTTCGGGAATTTTTTTGGATATTCTCCTATTCTGGCCAAAGAGCAATCTGAATTGGTGTCCATCATCCAAATCGGTGCAGGCGTTCTTGAGTTATAAGTGTTTGAACTAACATCACTTTCTTTTATATATATAATAATAGATAATAGATAACAAAAATTCATACCATACAAAATGTATGGGAAAAATTTTTTTTTTTTTTTTTTTGGGAATTTTTCGGGAATTTTTTTGGATATTCTCCTATTCTGGCCAAAGAGCAATCTGAATTTGTGTCCATCATCCAAATCGGTGCAGGCGTTCTTGAGTTATAAGTGTTTGAACTAACATCACTTTCTTTTATATATATAGATAACAAAAATTCATACCATACAAAATGTATGGGAAAAATTTTTTTTTTTTTTTTTGGGAATTTTTTTGGATATTCTCCTATTCTGGCCAAAGAGCAATCTGAATTGGTGTCCATCATCCAAATCGGTGCAGGCGTTCTTGAGTTATAAGTGTTTGAACTAACATCACTTTCTTTTATATATATAGATAACAAAAATTCATACCATACAAAATGTATGGGAAAAATTTTTTTTTTTTTTTTGGGAATTTTTCGGGAATTTTTTTGGATATTCTCCTATTCTGGCCAAAGAGCAATCTGAATTGGTGTCCATCATCCAAATCGGTGCAGGCGTTCTTGAGTTATAAGTGTTTGAACTAACATCACTTTCTTTTATATATATAGATAACAAAAATTCATACCATACAAAATGTATGGGAAAAATTTTTTTTTTTTTTTGGGAATTTTTCGGGAATTTTTTTGGATATTCTCCTATTCTGGCCAAAGAGCAATCTGAATTGGTGTCCATCATCCAAATCGGTGCAGGCGTTCTTGAGTTATAAGTGTTTGAACTAACATCACTTTCTTTTATATATATAGAAGATAACAAAAATTCATACCATACAAAATGTATGGGAAAAATTTTTTTTTTTTTTTTGGGAATTTTTCGGGAATTTTTTTGGATATTCTCCTATTCTGGCCAAAGAGCAATCTGAATTGGTGTCCATCATCCAAATCGGTGCAGGCGTTCTTGAGTTATAAGTGTTTGAACTAACATCACTTTCTTTTATATATATAGATAACAAAAATTCATACCATACAAAATGTATAGGAAAAATTTTTTTTTTTTTTTTTGGGAATTTTTCGGGAATTTTTTTGGATATTCTCCTATTCTGGCCAAAGAGCAATCTGAATTGGTGTCCATCATCCAAATCGGTGCAGGCGTTCTTGAGTTATAAGTGTTTGAACTAAC
>CAXKVI010000004.1:84047958-84154075 GCA_964058755.1 Campiglossa producta | reverse complement strand
AATACAAAATTTTAAAATAACGAAAACTAACTGAAAATTCGAATAAGTTTAGTAACACAAAAAAAAACCGTTTAAATAAAAAAAAAGCAACAGAAAACTAACTGAAAAAGGAAAAACTGAATTTAAAATTGAAAATCAAAAATAACTGAAAACTAAACATTTGAATTTAAAGGAGCCGGAAACGACCGGCTACAACGGCTGGAATTAAAAAAAAATATAAGGCCGAACAACATAAAGGGGCGCCGCGGGTGTTGTTGCAGCGCCCCTTTATGTTGTTCGGCCTTATATTTTTTTTTAATTCCAGCCGTTGTAGCCGGTCGTTTCCGGCTCCTTTAAATTCAAATGTTTAGTTTTCAGTTATTTTTGATTTTCAATTTTAAATTCAGTTTTTCCTTTTTCAGTTAGTTTTCTGTTGCTTTTTTTTTATTTAAACGGTTTTTTTTGTGTTACTAAACTTATTCGAATTTTCAGTTAGTTTTCGTTATTTTAAAATTTTGTATTGCCTTTGAGTTGCCAGTTAAGTTTTTTTTTTGAATTTGAATTTAACCGGCCTCAATTTTTTTTGGACTCTTTTTTTGAATTTTAACGGTTTGTCCGTGGCATCCGGGTTTAACCGGATGTTCGTTTCTAGGTTAGTTTCTGCGTTTGATAGGCATGATAGGAATTTTTCTGTTTATGGCGCAGGACAGTAAGGTTGGCAAGAACCCACCCCAGCCGACAATGACTAGCCACAGTGCACCACTACATCATGCCGACCGCCTTCCTTACTGCTCCATTTTAGATGCATTAAAACCATAACAGATGGCGCCCAACGTGGGGCCTGAAGCGCCGACCTCAATGGCTTTTCTGGTCAGCTTGTGAGGTTCCACTATTCCATAAGTCCCAGGTAGGCAGGCCCAGGAGCCGCCACCTGCGTTGCGATGGGATGGTGGGACTGATCAAGTTGTCTGGATTGGTCTTCGTTGTCGGTAGCTAAGGGCTCCACGAGACTTTACGTCATGTCCACCGGAAGTTTTGCATTTCACCCGGCGAGGCAGTGCTAAACGCACTTAGTTTTTTTTGTAGTAAACATTTTTTTTTGTCCCGGGTCTGTTGTCCGATGTCGGCTTCGGGAAATATATATAAATATGTCCGCTAAGTGGGGTTTAGTTTTTTTTTGGGAATTACTTAGTTTTTTTTTGCCGAACGTGTCTGTCTTTTGTGTGTTCGATGTTTTAAAATTTTATTTTTTTTCCAAATATTTTTCAAAATTTTTTTTTGCTGACCCCAACTAATCCAACCAGTCTCAGGGCGACTAGTCTTAGGACAACCCCTGCATTGCGGTTGGATAAGCTGGGATCTTTGGCGATCTATCTTGGCTTCGCAAGTCTGGGGAAGCGGGTCCCAACCGCACCTTTCATTGCGGCGAAGTTAAGAAATTTCAATTTTCAAACCAAATTTTTTTTTGCACGTTACGCTTACACGCTTCGCAAGTCTGGGGAGACAGGTCGTATCCGCTCCTTTCATTGCGGCGAAGTTAGTAAAAGTGTTGAACCAAAAAAAAAAAAAAAAAAATTTTTTTTTAAATAAATTCAATTTGTTTTTGTTTTGGCTTCCAATATTCCTGCCTGTCTCAGGGATGGCAGTCTCAAAGACAGCCCCTGCATTGCGGTCTGGAGTACTGGGACCCAAATAGTATGCATTTGATAAGTTGTTTTTTTTTACCTTCAGTACTCCAACATGTCTCAGGGAGATGGGTCTCAAGACCACCCTTGCATTGCGGTTGGATATACCGAGTTGTTTGTAAATACCTTAGATTTTCATTTTCTTGTTTCCGCACTCCGCATGTCTGGGGAGTCGGTTCCAAACCGCTCCTTTCATTGCGGCGGAGTCAAACGGAAGTGCTTTTGCTAAATTAGATACTTTTTTTGTTGTAACCCTAACTGGTCTTCAGTGGTTCAACCAGTCTCAGGGCGATTAGTCTCAGAAGACCACCCCTGCATTGCGGTCTGGCGTACTGAAATCCAGTTTGGGAAAATTAAAATATACCCATGTGAAGTTTAAAATTTGTTTTGTTTTGGGGACCAGTGCGTAACCAGTCTCAGGGCGACCAGTCTCCAAGGCGACCCCTGCATTGCGGTGGTACTGGGATCCAGTCGTCTAATTTTTGTTTTTTTGTTTTATTTACCTATGCCTTCTAATGATAGGAGGTCAGCATTCCCATTGAACATTTAAATACATATATTTTTCGACCCACACACACTTGCATTTTATTACATTTTGATACGTTTGTTTATTAACCAACATTTCTTTCAGCATATTTTTGTATATATATATTGCATTTTTTTTTACGGTTGGCTCGATACGACTATCGAATCACATATATACCTTGCACTTTTCGGTATCGTGCAATCGTAAACAGACTCAGTTTTTTTTACATATTTTTATTTTTAAAACGGCTTTTGTATAGGGTAGAAAGGGGGGTGAATCTAGACTGTCGAAACACGTCCCAATCGCCCTTGTAAACTAAGATTTTTTTTTTGTGCTGCTTGTCGACGCAAGCACACTACCAGATTTGACCACATTTTTTCCAATCTTGATTAACGGATTTTTCTGGCATGGACCAAGAGGCTGAAGGAAGGATTCTCCGAAGTGCCAGTGGCGGACGAGGAAGTTGGGGCAAGCCAAGAGGCGGTAGAGGAGCAGTTTCGAAACAACCAGCCAACCGGCCTCTGGTAATGCACTCCCCAGTTGGTGGCTTTGGTGGAGGAGATCCGACCAGACTCGTCTTAACTCCTGGTTCCAATCAGAAAGCTGATAAACCAGGCAGTAGTGGCTTTGACACATCCATTGGAGTAGAGCAAATGCAGAATCTCTTCGATCCTCCGACTAACCTGGGGACGGGCATACCGGAAGGAGCTAGCGCTCAGTTAGGAAATCCTATGCCTCTTAACAATTTGGGCGATAGGATGACTCCTCAACCGCAGGTCAACAATGCGCCTCCTTCAGACTCTTGGGTACACGTGTTGCATCATCTCTTTAGGACTTCCCAGGAGGAGATGAGGGATGAGATGCGGACCATCAGGGAAAATATGGACATACTTCGCGCGGCAGTTGGAACTTCACATGGCCCAAGCCATGCCAGGAACAATACTAGGGACGAGAGAAACTATGCACAGACCTTCGCAAGCAACCATGCTAACTTCGTTTCTGGTAGCATAGCGGTGAAACCCCAAGACTGGAAGGTTTCCTTCGATGGGGCTGGAAGCGTGGCGGACTTTCTGTTTAAGTTGGATACCCTATGCGAAAGGACCCAATGTTCTTCGGAACAAATAATGGCGAGTTTCCATTTGTTTCTGTCAGGACGTGCAGAAGAATGGTACTGGTTGTTTACGAAGCAGAACCCTAATGCTACATATGACTTTCTGTGCTACTCCTTAAAGCGTGAGTTTGGAACGTTGAAAAGTGACCACGAGATCATGATGGATATCTCGATGCGAAAGCAAAAGCCAACTGAGTCATACGATATGTTCCATACTGACATAGTGGCCTTAAATGCACGTCTTAGGGAGCCATTGTCAGAAGCTCTGCTGATTGACATCATAAAAAGAAATGTCAACAGCAGTCTAAAGCTGATGCTTTTCAATGCGGGAGTGAGGACCTTACATGACCTCCGCGATGTAGCACGGAAAGGAGAGCAGGTACTAAGGGAAAGCAAAATCTTGGGAACAACCTATACTGGACGGCATGTGAATGAAACTCGCACAATAGCACAGGATATTAGGATGGAAGGCGAAGATGGTGAAGTGGACCCGCAGCTCGAAGCTTTGGAGTATCGAAGGAACAGGAAACCAGACTATTCCGGAATCCAGTGTTGGAATTGCCAGGCTATGGGGCATTCGTATATCTACTGTGAAGAGCCAGTCAAGCATCCGTTTTGTTTTAAGTGCGGCAATAGGGGAGTGTTGACTCCAAAATGTCCAAGAGATCATCGGAGACAGGGAAACCAATACCCGAGCGAGAAGATGGGGGAAACTCGTTCGGTGCCATAGCCCCCATATCAGCCAGTACACCAGGAGTTGC
Source organism: Campiglossa producta (assembly GCA_964058755.1). Classification (NCBI taxonomy): domain Eukaryota; kingdom Metazoa; phylum Arthropoda; class Insecta; order Diptera; family Tephritidae; genus Campiglossa; species Campiglossa producta. The sequence goes on along the minus strand of CAXKVI010000004.1, from coordinate 84,150,013 downwards.
CTCGTGTACTGAACGAAGTGGTAGGTCCCGCGCAAACAGTGAGTCGAATGGAAGTGGTGAGCTTCCGAAGGATAGTGGCACCCTGGCGAAGGACCAGCCAAACATTATTGTAACTTTTCCTGATAGTACCGACAGCTCGGATGGCTCCGATTGTGATAGTCCAATTGCGCATTTTAACAATTCGAAACCAATTTGCATTTTAAAAAATCATAGTAGGGATGTTGCTTGTCAAGCGCAAATTTCACCTAGTTTGGAGTACAGGGTCAACAACTATGAGCTAGTCAGGTCGAGGATTTTCCAAAATAATACAGAGTCATTTGTGTCCGAGAATATTTTGAAATGTAGGAAGAGGTATCATAGTCGAGTTCAGGAGCGTAAACTTTTGCAAAGCACAACGCTAATGCTTACTGAGGATGAAAGGCCTCTGGTACGGGTGCAAATTGAAAATAGTTTTCTGGTAGGATTGCTGGACTCGGGTGCGAATGTCTCCATCCTCGGCAAAGATTGTCAGAAGTTTTTGGACACAAATGGACTTAAGTACCACCCATTACAGGCTTTTGTGTATACAGCGGGTGGCGGCAAACAGAAAATATTAGGCTCTATTTCTTTACCAGTGACTTTCAAAAACACAACCAAAATTATTCGTTTCTATCTTGTTCCTTCCCTTATTCAAGAAGCCTACTTCGGAGTTGACTTCTGGAGAGCTTTCGCGTTAGCTCCTGAAATATTTCCAAGTATAGCATGTTTAGAGGTTGTTGACGAAAAGGGAGAGGAACATAATTACCATGATTTGACACACGCCCAAAAGACCAAACTGCAGAAGGTAGTGGATATGTTTCCGTCCTTTGAGAAGTTAGGTCTGGGGCAAACTAAGCTAGTCGAACATCACATTGATACGGGTGATGCGGTTCCAATTAAAAGCAGGCATTTTCCTCTTTCGCCACCGAGGCAAGTCGAAGCTTTTAGTGAAATAGAAAGGTTGCTCGAAATGGGGGTTATAGAGGAATCAAACTCACCCTGGTGTAGTCCCGTAGTTTTGGTTCGGAAGCCAGGGAAGGTTAGGCTTTGCATAGACTCCAGGAAGGTCAACGCGGTAACTAAAAAGGATTCATACCCATTGCCTCATATCAACGGTTTATTAAGCAGGTTGAAGGACACTCACTTTATTAGTGGTATTGACCTGAAGGATGCGTTTTTCCAGATCAAGCTGACGGAGTCTTCAAAGGAGAAAACAGCATTCGCAGTCCCGGGGAAGCCTCTGTACCACTATAAAGTGATGCCATTTGGGTTATGCAATGGACCGCAGACGATGAGCCGGCTGATGGACAAGGCGATTCCCTCGCGTTTGCGGGAGAATGTCTTCGTCTACCTGGATGATTTGATGGTATGCAGCACGAACTTTGAGGACCACCTGAAATTATTGGCGGAAGTGGCAAAGTGCTTGAAGGACGCGGGCCTGACCATCAATGTGAAGAAGAGCAAATTTTGTCAGAAGGAAATTCGATATTTAGGGTACTTGATAGGAAGCGGGTGCTTGAAGGTAGATCCAGGGAAGATAGAGGCAGTTAAGAGTTTCCCAATCCCGAAGTCTCCTCGACAGGTTCGTAGGTTCGTGGGCATGGCAAATTGGTATAGGGCGTTTATTACAAATTTTGCTGATTTAGCAGGCCCTTTGACCGATTGCCTTCGAAAGTCGCTAGGCCCTTTCAAACTTACTCCTGAGGCAATAGAAGCTTTTGAAAAGCTGAAGGTAGCCCTGAGTTCCGCCCCTGTCTTGGCCCAACCCGATTTTTCTAAAGAGTTTGTTATACAGTGTGATGCTTCGAAGATAGGCGTGGGTGGTGTGCTGTTCCAGGTCGATGATGAGGGCGCTGAGCATCCAATCGCATTTGTCTCAAAAAAGCTGAACAATGCTCAGCGCAATTATACAGTGACCGAGCTGGAATGCCTGGCAGCCATAGTCAGTGTCAACCGTTTCCGACCTTATGTCGAAGGTTTGCCATTCCGAATTATCACGGACCACTCTAGCCTCAAATGGTTGATGACACAAAAAGACTTGAGTGGCAGGTTGGCTAGGTGGTCCCTTCTGTTGCAGCGGTACGATTTCTCGATGGAACATCGCAAGGGTACGTTGAATGTGGTACCAGACGCCCTCTCCCGTTTTGACGTAGATGAGTTGAATTATCCTTCCGCATCTCATGAAATAGATTTAGAGGCTCCGGAATTTAAAAGTGCAGAGTATCAGGATCTGTCCCAAACTATTTTAGATAATGAGGACTCTCTGCCGGATTTAAGACTAAATGGCGGTCTGATATTTAAAAGGGTTAAATTTCGGAAAGGTGTGGAGGATGAGGAGGACTCACTATGGAGGTTGTGGCTACCGTCAGGGTTAACCGAGGAGGCGATACGTCTGGCACATGACGCAAACAGAAGCTACCATGGAGGTTGGCAAAAGACTTTGGAACGCGTTCGACAAAACTATTTCTGGCCAGGGCAGGTCAAGGACGTTCGGAAATACGTGGGCAGGTGTGATACCTGCAAGGCAGTAAAGGCGACAAATCAACAGTCCAGACCACCTATAGCGCAGACTTTCACTTCGGAAAGGCCATTTCAGCGGTTTTATTGCGACTTTTTGGGGCCTTATCCTAGATCTAAACGGCGGAATCAGTTTCTTTTTATAGTATTGGACCATTTTACAAAGTATGTTTGGTTAAAACCCATGCAGAGGGCTACGACTGCAAATGTTATGAACTACTTCAGCTCTGAGGTTTTTCCAGCTGCCGGGGTCCCTGAGTATATCCATAGCGACAATGGTAAACAGTTTATCTCTAAGGAAATGAAGCAATTTCTAGATAACTACGGGGTAACTCATATTAGGACAGGGCTATACTCTCCGCAAGCTAACGCGTCAGAACGCGTAAACAGAGAAATTGTTTCAAAAATAAGAATTTTCCTTAGGGGTAAACAGGATCATACGGACTGGGACAAACATATACCCGAGATCTTAGCAGTTTTACGAAGTGATTTTCATACTTCCATTCAGTGCTCTCCGTACTTTGCATTATATGGTCAGAACATGGTCCAGCACGCATCAGCGTATACTATATTGGAGAAACTCGGTAGTCTTAAGGAGGATGAAGTCCCTATAGCCAGCAGAGTAGACAAGTTAGCAAACATCCGCGAGCAAATTCGTAAGAATTTAGACCAGGCAAAGGATAGAGCAGTGCGGGTATATAATAAACGTTCTAGACTAGTGAACTATAGGGAAGGTCAGGAGGTTTTTAGGAGAAATTTTGCTTTGAGCAGTTTTAAACAAGGCATAAACGCGAAATTCCTGCCGAAATATCTTAAGTGCCGAGTTCGTCGAAAAGTGGGTAATGCGCTGTATGACTTAGAGGACCTGACGGGTAAATTGATAGGCCGTTTCCATGCTTCGGATATTCGTCCACAATAACCAAGATTTTAAACGTTTTTCTTTTTTTTTAAATTTACCATTTCTATCTGGGCGTTTTGGCAGTCGGGGACAACTCGCCCAGTATTCTCCCCGAGCACCGTCTTCATAGGGAATCCACATCGCTTTCACCGGAAGCAGTGGATGACCTGGCAATCCTCGTTGGCGGATTGTCTTTCGGAGTTTTGACGAGTTCTCCATAATCAAAATGTCTGCCGGCCGCGAAGCTTATAACTAGGAAGCCAAGTTAGCGGGCCCGCTTGTATATCAATTTTTTTCCATACCTTTTCTGTGGGGGTGAATCCACTAGAACAAATTTCTTTCGGAGTTTTGACGAGTTCTCCAATAACAAATGTCTATGCCGCAAAGCCATATAAACTAAGAAACAAAAAGCAAACTACATTTTTGGAAGCCCAATTCTGGGGGGCGAGAAACCACAGAGCAAGTGTTCTTTTTAGAACAGCCTGTCCTAGGTCCAGCGTGCGGGGTTGGACTAGTAGGGGGGACAGCGGGTAAGCCCAGCTATGTCTGGCACGGAAGGGGGGTAGGCGTCTCTGGCCTAAACAAATAGAGAAACCACCGCAACATCGGACTTTCCAATTTTAGTATTTTGAAACAAAATAACATTTACTGGCTTACTAGGCCATAGCAGTCAGCTTTTGTAGAGGATTATCTCTCATTATCTGCGTCCGGTTCTCGGAGTTTCGGAGTGGTTTCAGTTTCCGAACCAGGTAGACTTAGAAGCGTCGGACGCTATATTGGGCGGTCAAAGGCATAGTGAGTCAATGAAGGCTGAAATGCTTAGAACTTTGTCAGATGGCCGCTCCACATGTTAAACATGATTTAACATATTTGCATCGTAATTCGTTCAACAAACTTTGTATGGAAGTGGATCCTTCAGAGTTCTAAGCAAATTAGCTCTAAGCCTTATGGGCCAGTCTATTTTAGGGCAGGTAGAGATTAACTACGGCCCCTATTACGGGTAACGGGCAGTGGTTAAATCTTTATCTACCTAAAGCAGGTACAGGAGGTATTTTAGCAAGGAAAAGGGATACGCGTGTAAAGCCGGATAGTTCGGGAACTGGAACCAGTCTAGGATTTGGGGTCGGACGCGGAATTCGAAGCTAGTTCTTTTGCTGGAATGACTAGCATTTGGTAGGAGAAATGTGTAGGCCAGTCCGAAATTTCACCTGACTTTCTTTACAATCCGCCCTATCCTGCATTTCGACGCGAATCGCATATTTTTCTTTGCTGAGCAACTTCGTCAATACCGTGTTCTAATCGAGCAAAGCTAGTAACTGCATTACAGTACATTTTCTTTCAATCTATTCTTTCAGGGGTTAGTAGAAAGGCCTCGATGGCTTTATGATGAATTTCATAATCCGATTGCCAATAGTATACATAGTAGGAAGTCTAAGTGAACCTAAGGATTCACTAATTATCTAAGCCTTAGTTGTGGCATTATATAAATTTTTTTTTATCTCGAGTGGGTCATTCCACTCAGAACATACCCTCCATTAATAATTTTTCATAAATTGCTTTGGTGCCTGGCACTGCAACATCGTTCTCCTCGACACGGATCATTGATTGACTGACGATTTTCAATACTAATTTTTCTTTGTATTTCAATCGTAATTCATTTTAAGTCGAGATTTTTTTTTGAATTCTCAATAACTGGCCAATTTCGAGATTGTATTCACTTTTTCTTCCATATTTCGACTCAAGCATAAGGCGGGTCACCTTCTTACAGAGATTAGTAAGCGAGGCAAGCGAGATGCAGGGTAGGGCTGATTACCTTACCGGATTTGTCACAAATTTTCAAATTTAAAGGATTTTTTTTAGGGAATGTTCTGTTGCCCGGCTAGCTCGTGGTAGAACTAGAGACTCTTATCTAGGGGTGAGTCGTGCCCCACGTTTTTTTATTGCTGTAAATGGTGTTCTCGCAGGTAAACCTTTTTCCTGTTCGCTTCATTGACCGGTCTTCGAAGCGAAGCAGGCCTGTTATGGTTTGCCTTCGATTAAGTCATTTTTGGTTCATGGTGATTGGGCATTACTCACGGGGTTTTTAGTTGACAGTTTAGATTCACGCTCCGGTTCGACTTTTTATCGATTGTTTTCTTGAGTTGGTATGGTTATGCACAGCTGGCAACACCAAATTTTCCCATGGAATGGAAAGGTACCAATAACGGAACTTTTAATTTCCATGAAAATAAGTATGTGGTGTGTTCCTGGAGTGGCCGGGGTAAACTGCGGGCGAAATTATGGATGCTTGCGGGCGCCCGTGAATGTGTCAGCAAAGGGGGAATAGACCTATTGGTGTATCATTTTTTGTGTATGAATTTATTTTTGTATGCGCAAAATGTATTGGGCAGGGTATGATTGACAGTTGAATATGATTCTTTTTGTAAGGGACTGGTATGTCAAACGAATGTAAACAAATTAATTAACCCTATGGTATAGGACATGTTCAGGGGTTCTTCACTATTAACAATAAATTAACCCTATAACATCCGCAATTTTAGAGAGAAAACAAAAAAAGTTTTGTTCGGTTACAGTTACCAATAAAACACTTTAAATGCTACAAATTTGCTACATAATTAACTATCATTTTGGTTTGGTCATTGAATTAAAGATAAAATACAAATAGTGAAAATTTAAAACAAAAAAATTAATTAACCAATTTTTTTTATTGTAAAAACGCTTCAAGTCGGTTAAAGATTTTTCAATCGGACATTATATTCTGCGTTCGAATGAGAGCCACGTCAATTTCAATCATACCTTGTTTGGCAAAATTCATTTCATTAGCATTGAAGTGACTAATCGGATTTGGAGTATAAAATGTTCGCAATTCCCCAATCCAGCAGTTTCGGGTTACCCGGGGCACCCAGGGAACACACCATCCACATGACCCGGACAGTAAAAATTTTGCGCGCGCAAACAGGTGCGTGCCTCAGGACTCGAATCCTAATACGATAGCAGTAAATTTTACCTTACTACGCTTTACCCAAAATCTACTACTTTTCTGTCTTCTTAAGGAAATACTGCGTCCAAAAACAGGGCAGAACATAGGACACAGCGGGCTTATCAAGTTGGCAATAGGCCTTTATTTCTTCTTTTGGGACAAAACTCTTGAAGAAATAGAATTTATCCAATTAATCTCACAAGAATTAAAATTCCCAACAAAAAGGTAGTAAATAATTTTCACTACTAGATTCAACTGCGTTATTTTCATTTTGCTTTAATATAGCAACAACAACAAAAGTTTCTTATCAATTCCCTTTTCTATCGAATTCAAGATCAATAAAATTCTTAATCATTTTCCGGTAATAATCAAGTTTCCTTTTTCATATAATCCATTTTTTTTTTTAATTTTACTACATTTTTACAAAATTTGGTACTTTTAAGAAAAATTGTAGTTTCGAGTCCTGATGGTAATAACCGTTTGCATCGCGCAACATGGCAACCCAGAAATTACATCATATCACAGCGAACGGAAGATTTCCAAACCTATAGTGCCGTTAGTGGAAAGATATTGGAATCTTCTTGGCACTGTTGAGATTTTGCACGTATACCGGCAAATCAAAAAGTGTCTAACGCGAGACAGCGACGAACGTGCCCCTCTAAAAGCTAAAAAAATAAGTAAGTGCAAAGAAAAAAAAAATGTGCTAAACTATTAATGGAAAAAAAAAAAGGAAAAAAATACAATTTGCGAAAAGCAAAAGAAAGAAAAGTATACTTAAAGCGTAAAGTTTTAAAATGTGCTCGATGCATATAAACAGCAAAAAAAACGCAAGATTTGGCTTGAATAAAAATTAAATAAAAATAGAGTTGAGGGTCATCGATCCAATTGCTGCACCGCTCATTGCCGTTGCTAACACCGCCGCGCAGTACCAGCGACAAAACAGCCGCCAACAGCACAACCACAGAGCGCCGCAGAATCGCGCAAGAATAAGATTTATATTTGGTAAGTGGGTAAATTTATTATACACTAGCTGACCCGGCAGACGTTGTCCTGCCACAAATTTATTTCCCTGCATGTTTCTCTAACCCGATCCCTATATCTATTTTAATCCATATCCCTATCTCCTTCATATAAGAGGAGCCACGCCCCCTTTCTCGTTATCCCCAGTTTTTTTGGAGGTGTTAGGGATCGATCTCATATAACCCCTCACCAAATTTCAGTCGCCTAACCTAAATACTTCCAGAGATATCGACTATGAAAAATTCCATTCGTATGGGGGGTGCCTCGCCCCCAATATATATAAAAAAAAAAAAAAATTTGCCTGTGACCATCCCTGGAAGATATCCAGTGCATGTGTAAAATTTGGTTACGATCGGCTTATTCGTTTAGGAGCCAATTGTGTCCGTACATAGATACATAATTTGAATTTTATACATATAGAAGAAGAAGATACTTATATAATGACTTCCTCAATTTCACTTATATTCTCGACAGACACCACACCAGTGAGGCCACCTCCATACAAGCGCTGTACCAGGCGCTAGCAAGCGCTAGTAACAAGTGCCGTAAACGCGCTAATAAGCGCAGCCAACACGACAACAAGGCCTATATAACACGACAACAAGGCATATAAGCGCCAACAAAAACAACAGCGCGTAGCAAGCGCCAACACAACAACAACAATTACCAGTGGGGTCGCCTGGCCAAAGGCCCACTGCATCGGCAACAACAACAATAAACAAGGCGCATATAAGCGCCAACATAAACAGCAGCGCGCAGTCAGCGCCAACAACAACAATTACCAGCAGCTTTAACAACAGTGAGGCCGCCTCATATAGGCCCACTGCAACGGCAACAACAACAACAACCAAGCGCAGCCAGCGCCAACAATAACAACAGCGCGGCCAACAACAACAGCGCGTAGCCAGCGCCAACAACAACAGCGCGGCCAACAACAACAGCGCGTAGCCAGCGCCAAAAACAACAGCGCGTAGCAAACACTAACAACAACAAGGCGCATATAAGCGCCAATAATAACAACCTTAACCAGCTATAACCTTAACCAGCTATAACCACCACCAGCTACAACAACCACTACCGGCTACAACAACAACACCAGCATTGTCAACAGCAGGGGCCGACGTAATATAGGCCCGCTACAACATCAAAAAACAACCAGCTACAACAACAACACCAGTTACATCAATAACAGTGAGGCCTCCGTGGTAAAGGCCCACTGCAAACGCAACTAAGCGCAACAAGCGCCAAAACAACAAGTGCTGCAAAAACAACAACCATAACAACAGCGCGACCGACAGCAACAAGCGCTAGCAGCAAACAAGCGCCAACAGCACCGGCAATACCAACAACAGTGGGCTCGCCTTCATATAGGCCCACTGCAATACCAACAACAGTGGGCTCGCCTTCATATAGGCCCACTGCAACACCAACAACAGTAAGGCCGCCTCGTACAGGCCCGCTGCAACAACACCGGCTAGAAAAACCACAGTGAGGCCGCCACATATAGGCCCACTGCAACGGCAACAACAACATTAACAACAACAGTTAGGCCGCCTTCATATAGGCCCGCTGCAACAACACCGGCTAGAAAAACCACAGTGAGGCCGCCTCATATAGGCCCACTGCATCAATAACAACAACCGCGCGCAGCCAGCGCCAACAGCCACAACTACCGGCCACAAAAAAGCATCAGAAACAAGTAGCGCAGCCAGCGCCAACAAAAACAACAGCGCGCAGCCAACGCGCAAATACAACAACAACCAGCTTTAACCACAGTGAGGCCGCCTCATATAGGCCCACTGCATCAATAACAACAACCGCGCGCAGCCAGCGCCAACAGCCACAACTACCGGCCACAACAAAGCATCAGAAACAAGTAGCGCAGCCAGCGCCAACAAAAACAACAGCGCGCAGCCAACGCGCAAATACAACAACAACCAGCTTTAACAACAGTGAGGCCGCCTCATATAGGCCCACTGCATCAATAACAACAACCGCGCGCAGCCAGCGCCAACAGCCACAACTACCGGCCACAACAAAGCATCAGAAACAAGTAGCGCAGCCAGCGCCAACAAAAACAACAGCGCGCAGCCAACGCGCAAATACAACGACAACCAGCTTTAACACCAGTGAGGCCCTCTCATATAGGCCCACTATAACGCGCAACAACAACAATTACCAGCATCAGCAACCACAGTGAGGCCGCCTCGTATAGGCCCACTGCAACTTTAACTCGCCAACAACAACCAGCTTTGACAACAACAGTGAGGCCGCCTCGTATAGGCCCACTGCATTAATAACAACAAGCGCACTAACAACAACAAGCGATGCAAAAACAACAACCATAACAACAACGCGCAGCCAACTCACAACAACAACAAGTAGCGCAACTGAGCGCAAACAACACCAGCTAGAACAACCACAGTGAGGCCGCCCAGTTAAAGGCCCACTGCAACGACACCAACAACTACAACAAACCGGCGACGACATCTTCGGTGAGTCCGTGCCAATTGGCACGTTAAATTAGAATTCGTTTTTGCTTGTTTAACTGAATTGAAATGATAGGAAGATAGGAGCGGGAAATTAACTTTAACAAAAAAATACATATATATATATATAAGAGAGAAAAATTAGGATTTTGTCTACATAATAAGAAAATAAATTTAAATAAGTTAGGAACATATAACTAAACTAAACCTAAATTTGAAAATGAAATAAAAATGTAAATGAATAATAGGATAGGGGATAAAATATTGGATTTAAACTAAACACAAGGAGATTAAATATTAAATTATAAATTATAAATTTGGTAACTTAAGGAAATGTAAAGGTTTGGGAGGATAAATAAAAACCTTAAAATTTAAACTTAGGGAAATTAATAATAATAACAAATAAATCAAATATAAAAAAAAAAAGAAAGGGAAAATTATTTCTTATAAATAATATAAATATAATACTTCTTATAAATAAATAAATACTTTAACAAAAAAAAGATAACAAAATAAAAGGCCACTATAATAAATAAATAAATGAGATAAAACTAAAACGAAATATAAGATAAAACATAAACATACCTTAAGCAATTAATTAAATAGCTAATCAAAAACCCTAAATTGGTAATTAAGTGAATACGCACTTATTGAGGGGTTTTGTGGGAATCAATATACTTTTTTTTATACATTTATATTTTTGTTATTCTGAAGCGTAATAATGCGCAGCTATGTGAGAGAACATATAGGGTGGAACTTAATTAAAGTTAAGATTTTGTAAGATGAATTTTAAATAAAATTGTTTATAAAAATGGGAATGCTGATGGTCCTTATGATTTAGAAGGTATAGGTGGGTTGGATAAGGGGCCATCGAAATCAGGTGCGTCGATGGCCATGGATGAGGGTGGGCCAAGCACCGGGCGCTGCAACAACACCCGCGGCGCCCCTTTATATTGTTCGGCCTTATTTTTTTTTATTTCAGCCGTTGTAGCCGGTCGTTTCCGGCTCCTTTAAGTTCAAATTTTGGTTAGTTTCAGTTATTTTTGATTTTCAATTTTAAATTCAGTTTTTCTTTTTCAGTTAGTTTTCTGTTGCTTTTTTTTATTTAAACGGTTTTTTTTGTGTTACTAAACTTATTCGAATTTTCAGTTAGTTTTCGTTATTTTAAAATTTTGTATTGCCTTTGAGTTGCCAGTTAAGTTTTTTTTTGAATTTGAATTTAACCGGCCTCAATTTTTTTTTGGATTCTTTTTTTGAATTTTAACGGTTTGTCCGTAGCATCCGGGTTTAACCGGATGTTCGTTTCTATGTTAGTTTCTGCGTTTGATAGGCATGATAGGAATTTTTCTGTTTATGGCGCAGGACAGTAAGGTTGGCAAGAACCCACCCCAGCCGACAATGACTAGCCACAGTGCACCACTACATCATGCCGACCGCCTTCCTTACTGCTCCATTTTAGATGCGTAAAACCATAACAAATTTCTTAAGTCGACTTAGGCTGTTATTGCTTATGACCACAGAATTCTTATGTAAAGAACTTATCTCATTTTTATGCTAATATATTCTACTTATTTATGCAATAGGTTAGCGGTATAACATTTGCCTTTGATCCTGCAAAACCACCTGGGAGTCGAATAGATCCACGCTTTATACAAGTCGGAGATGAATACATTAATTTAAAGCAAATGTACAAAATATGTATCAAAAGCTATATTTATAATGGATGTGATGGCTTCACCATGTTTAAAAAGGCAAAAATTCTGGTAAATTAAAATAGCTATGATTCAGTAAATGTTGCTAAACTACTTCCAATTTCACCGTAGATTGATGAAGATCTTTGTCCAGAGCTTGGCCTTGCCATACAAAACCACTTTAAAGCTATTAGTTTACGCAACGAAAAAACCGACCATCATACTAAACATCGACAATCATTAGTTACACTCTCAAGACGTCATAGTATGGTACAAATGCTGGAAAATATGGATTTGGATGGGCCATCGCCCTGCAGAAAATTATCTGTTGGACATCCAGCAAAAATTGTTGACTTCTCAAACACAAAAGTGTCTAAGGTACCTTACAAAAATTGCTTGTTCAATAAAATCAAATTCAACAATAAATGTTTCCTTCAAGATGTCACGACGCGCTTCTCTGGATGATTTAGAACAAACCAGTTGTGAGCTGGCTCCCACAATTCAACAAAGAATTATACGCATACTAGATGAAGATCATTATAAGCAACTAATAATGAAGCAGGAAACTTCGATAGCGAATTCTGTAATTAAAGAAGTTGAAGACGAGCAATGAATAATTCCAATCACTACAATTGCATTGTGATGCGTTACTAGAAGTAATGTGATGCTTAAAGCAAATTTATTGTACTATTCTAATGTTGATATTTATTGTTTACGTATCTCTAATATTGCTGGACTTTTTAATTTTTTATTTTAGGTAAAATTACTATTATTTATTTGAATATGCAATTTGTTGAATGCAGTTTGTTTTTCTTAAAGATATGTTGAAATGTTTTGGCAAATATAGCAGTCTTCACTGCCATTGCATATAATAAAAATACTCTCCATGCACATATAATTTGAATTCTAAATTACGTCATCCGGTATGCTCCCATCATATGGTTTCTTCTTCCTTGAAAATCGCATCGTAGCTGTCAAATTGCTTATGTTGTTGCTTTGTCTGACATTTTCAGCTATAAGGAGTGTGTGCGTGTGTGTAGATCTGAATTCGCTCGAACCCACCTGTATGAATTCGCCTTGAAAAAATGTTAAAAAAAAAATTCCCAATCAAAATAAAAAAATAACAAAATTTTATTTTTCAGTCGAAATGAAAATTTTGAGTAATAAGAATTGCACTCAAAAACGCCCTATATCACCTGAAATTTGTGTAATTCTGGTTCAGACTCTCAATTTTACGTAGGATATTTTCTGAGATAAGGGTGCTTTGGAAAATATTTTGAAATTCGGGGATCATAAAAACGGCCTGAGTATTGAAAAAGGCCGAGCAAAACAAGAAAAATTAAAAAAGCGGATTCGTCATTCTGGCGCCAAAACACGTTTTTTGAGCCCTCTCCGATAGTTTTAGCTAATTTTTTACCAAAAAACAGCCTAATTGAAATTGAAAAATAAAAAAAACGTATTTTCCATTCAAAAATTTAAGATTGAAAAATAAAAAAATCCTTTCGAATACAAAATATAGAAGTCCCGAAACAGCACACTAAAATCATACTCTTTTTTAATTTCGTTACACCCTGTGCTAAAATTTTGTTGCGTTTTGCACAAAAAAATTTTGGCAGCAACTAAGTTATTCTGTATTTACACTGCGAAATAGAGCGCGTTAGAGGAAAATAAGTTTTTTTTTACTGAAATTTGCAAAATGTTTGAGGTAGAATTAATATCAGCAGATCATAAGGATGTTATACATGACGTAGCATTCGATTATTATGGACGGCGAATGGCCACCTGCTCCAGCGATCAAACAGTGAAGGTGAGTGGTTGTGGTCATATGCCGGCACCGGTAAGATGTTTTTAAACATTTGTTGTCACTTTAGATTTGGGATGAAGATGAGAAAGGCAATTGGACCGAGTCCAGCAGTTGGAAAGCACATTCTGGTTCTATATGGCGCACATCATGGGCTCATCCAGAATTTGGACAAGTTTTAGTTACATGCTCATTTGATCACACAGCATCGGTGTGGGAGGAAGTTGTGGGTGACAAAGTACCATCATTAATGGCACCTTCCCGCCGCTGGGTGCGACGCATGACACTGGCCGACTCTCGTACAAGTGTGACCGATGTTGAATTTGCTCCAAAGTATTTGGGACTTTTGCTGGCTACATCATCAGCCGATGGCATAATACGCATTTATGAAGCACCGGACATTATGAATCTGACGCAATGGCCCGTTTTGTATGAAATTTCCAATAAATTGCCTTTGAGCTGCATATCGTGGAATACTTCAACATACATGCTGTCTTCGCAGCTTTTAGCGGCCGGAAGTGATGAAACTGCTACACACACTGGAAAGGTTTTCATATTTGCGTATAGCGAAAGTGCGCGCAAATGTGTGAAAGTTGAAACAATAAATGAAATAACTCAACCCGTAACGGATGTAGCTTTCGCACCCAATCCTGGGCGCACTTTCCATATGCTGGCTGTGGCAAGCAAGGATTTGTATATTGTTAATATACGCGGAGTCAGGTGAGGAATATAAAACTTATAACAAAATAAAAATGATTACATAAAACGTATTTTCTTCCATATAGTGATGCCTCAGGAAATACAAAACTAGATATACAAACATTGAAATTTACTGATCACAACTGCCCCGTTTGGAAAGTGTGCTGGAATATGTTGGCAACAATGCTGATATCAAGTGGTGATGATGGATGTGTACGAATTTGGCGCAGTAAATACATATACTGAATTTTTAGTAATGCTTAAGATATGTATGTTAATACATTTTCTGTTTTTGCTTTCTTATAGAAAATTTTACAAGAACTTGGAAATGCGCTGGAATCATTAAGACTGAAGGAAGTTATCCGTCGTATGAACCAAGCCTCAACTCGCCAACGATGGCTACCTCAGCCGCTGCGACTGCCAAATACTATAAAAAAGGAACCATAAGCAATCCAAATCAAGTGCCATGGCATTAGTTTATTTATTGAATTTTTAGGTATTAAAATAAATTCCATTGCACTATAAACATCCGTTCTGTATTGAAATATCTTGAAAATAGCGAAAAGATTTGTGAAGTTAAATACAGTTTTCCAAACTTTTATAGTTTAATTAAGCATTAAATATTTAAGTACCTGGGTGAATTTCGAATTCGTAGCATAAATATACCATACAAATCGGTCAATGTGTTCCTGAGATACTGATCGTTGTACTGCCACAAGTGGCAACAATTACACAGTGCAACACTTTTTAAAGTGACCTAGTAGAGATTGTTGTTGTTGTTGTTGTAACAAGGTGTAGTCCTGCCCAACGCGTATTTTTCCCTAACCTAATTGTCATCAATATCTTCTAACGGGAGTCCAAGAAAACTGGCAGTTTCAATAGGGTTGGACCAAAGAGAGATGGGTGTTAGAAGAGTGGGCTCAGAAGAGCAAGAGAATAAGTGATTGGTATTGTGGGGTGACGAGCCGCATGCCGGACATACATTCGGCACGTCAGGGTTCAGTCTGGATATGTAGGAGTTTAACCTGCTACAATATCCAGAGCGTAATTGAGCCATAGTGACCCTTGTCTCTCGAGGAAGATGACGCTCCTCTTCAGAAATGCCAGGTGTTGCAGCATGTAAGACAATGTTTAGCGGACAGAGCGCAGAGTAATGGCCAACAGACGTTGTATGGATATGCCCCAAGGCCTGTTTATGCACCTGTAGATCAAACAGCGTTGTAATATAGTGTCGGATCTCATCAAAACGTTTGCGTAAATGCGACCTTATGGTCCTAGGAGGCGGAATGAGTTCCAGCAGTTGTCTACCGGGATGCTGTGGTATACAGCAGTTCAGTAGGTACTGCTTGTTTAACATTTCATTATGCTCCCTAACTGGAAGCATTTCCACCTCATTGTGTATATGAGATATAGGTGACATAAGGACGCACCCCGTATCGGTTCTGAGCGCGGTGTTTTGACCGGCCTGAAGCTGATTCCAGTGAACGTCTGCAAGCCCCGGCGACCATATCGGCGATGCATAGTTCAGGATCGGCCGACCAATTGCCTTGTACGTTACCAGCAACGTTTCTTTGTCTTTGCCTCAAGTACTGCCGGCTAGTGACTTGAGGATTTTGTTACGGCTCTGTAATTTTGAGACAATTGCAGCTGAATGGGCAGCGAACGTGTGCATCATCAATATGGCTTCCGTAAGCTAGACGTATTAGACAGGGGGTGCCACATGGTGGTGTCCTATCCCCGACACTGTTTAACTTCTATCTATCGAAGATGCCCCCACCACCATCTCTTCAATTGTTCATCTGAACCTACTCTTCTAACCCCTCTGTCCCTCTGGACAAACCCTGTTGAAACTGCACGTTTCCTTGGACTCCCCTTAGAAGAGCTTGATGAAGATCTTCGGAATGATCATACACTCTAGACAGGGCAATGCATTGTTAACAACAACAACAACAACAACCAGAGGGCGTCACCGTCGTTGCATATGCCGACGACTGTACAATAATGGCGACGGGGAAGGGCCCCTATACTGATGAACTCTGTGCGAAAATCAACGGTTACCTCTGCGACATTTCCAGGTTTTTCACTAAGCGAGATCTGACTATATCTCCGACTAAATCAACGGCGACGCTTTTCACGACATGGACGCACCAGGTGAGAAATGAATTAGACATTTTCGTTGATGGCACTAAGCTACCAACTGTCAGCCTCCCAAAGTTATTAGGGATGACACTGGATAATACTTTCTCATCTGCTGGTCATGTGTCTGCAATGGTCTCAAAGGTATGTGGTCGGAACAAGATCCTCAAGTCACTTGCCGGCAGTACTTGGGGAAAAGACAAAGAAACGTTGCTGACTACATATAAGGCCATTGGCCGACCAGTCTTTGACTATGCTGCACCCATATGGTCGCCTAATGTACATAACACCAACTGGACGAAGTTACAAGTCTGCCAAAATACTGCCATCAGAACTGCTACGGGATGTCTCCTCATGTCTTCCGAGTCTCACCTCTATCAGGAGGCAAAACTGCTCAATGTAAAAGAGCATGTGGAAATGTTGAGCAGGCAATTCCTTCTGAACTGCCACAAGCCAGCACATCCCAACCGTCATCTTTTGGACATAGATCCGCCCCCGAGAGACATAAGGAAACATCTCCGTAAGCATTATGATGAGATCCGGCATCATATTACCTTGCCGTTTGCTCTGCAGAATCATAAGCGGCCTCTAACCGACATCCGCACAGAGTCGGTAGACACTTTTGTCGGATCTCTACCTGTGAATCCCGTTCTGAACAGTCCTCCACCTGATATTGCTGAAGAAGAACGCACCTTACTAAGGGAGACAAGAGTCACCTTGGCACAGCTTAGATCTGGATATAGTGTAAGGTTAAACTCCTACTTATCCAGACTGAATGATACAATCTCAAACACATGCCCTGCATGTGGTAGGACCCCCCATGATACTCTACATCTCTTCAATTGTTCATCTGAACCTACTCTTCTAACCCCTCTGTCCCTCTGGACAAACCCTGTTGAAACTGCACTTTTCCTTGGCCTCCCCTTAGAAGAGCTTGATGAAGATCTTCGGAATGATCATACACTCTAGACAGGGCAATGCATTGTTAACAACAACAACAACAACAGGAGATTTTTAAAAGGCTGTGTTTTGTAACGGTTTGGAAAGTCCTAATTTTTTTAAAAATATTTTCAAAGAAAAAACAGATAATGCCATTTTACAGCCCACTGCCCCCTCTAATACTGGGACAGAGAGCTGTTTTCGCTAACTCAAAAAGATATAAAAAATGGCAAATATGAAATAAAAGTTTTTTCAGAAAAAACTGATTTTGAGCTTCGGGAATAGGTTTACGGCAATAGTTCTAACTTTGAAGAACTGCCCTATAGTTGGGGACCCAACTGCTGTTTCGTTACTCTTTAAGGACTTCGTAATAAGTAAATCTGTATTTTTTTCTCTTCCAAATTCTCAGAATATCCTTTAAAGGATCAAAGATTGTAGGGCCTCCCGAAAAATTTACTAATTTAAAGGATAATTGAAATATGGGCTAAATATAATTTTTTTTTTAATTATCCTTCAAGGACATGGAAGCAATGTCCTTTAAAATTATTATCGTTCAACTTTTCTGAAGCTCTATGTATTTAAAAAAAATGTATTGTAATAAGAGTTCTAAAAATGTGTATACAAATATTTAACGATGCACAGAAGATGGGCAGGACATACTTCAGAAATTGATTTTACAATATGGGTATCAAATGGAAGGTGTTTCGTATACAATTATGAAAAGAACAGGTAAATGGTAATCATACGCCGTGTAGGAGCTATAAAAAGTGCACTATAATTGCAAAGTTTCGAGATGTGCCAAATTATTTTTATACGTTTTTTCAATATCTTTGCAAAGAATCTTTGGCATTTGTTTCCTATAGCACCCAAATGCTAATTAATTAGCTAAAATTATGGGGGAGGGCTCAAAACGCGGGTTTTGGCCTCAGGATCACGAATCCGGAAGCGCCTTTTTTTAATATTTTGCTTCTCTGAAGAGATATTTGCAATCAAAGTTGCAAGTTTTCATGTGGTTGTTGTAATTTTATTAGGCTGTACCTAAAAACGTGCGAAAAAATGCGTTCAGGCAACCACTCGAATTTGGGATGGCGTAGCCCAGGGCCGAAGGCCGCCAACTCAGAAAGGTGTTTCGCACATAAATACCATGGATTCTGCCCCAATTTTGGTATCGGACCCAGGTTATTTTTCGGTTTTTTGACCATAACTTATCACTGAAACAAAAAATTAAAAAAGTAGTAGTTGGGTGCTAAAGGAAACAAATACCGAATCTTTTAATCCTTTTAAAAGTTCAAAGGTGGAAATTTGTTGCAGTCTTTTAAATATGAGGCAAATAATGAAATTATGTAATTTTCGAAGCCTTATTGGACAATTTTTCAAACTTAGTGTAAGCTGCTAGTAAGAACTGTAACTCAAAATCGGCACGGGTTGCTGTTATTCTAGAACAATAAAGCTTCGCACACATGTTATTTAGGTTAAAACGCACCGATATACTCGTAGAGGGTATGCATATAAAATTTCGTACATTCAGTTTTTTCCATACATTTTTCGGACGGTCTCATATGCATTAGGGTGGTTCAGAATCGTATGGGAAAAACTAAAGTTGAATGTAAAGACCAAGGGACCCACCAATTATTTTTTGTTTGATAAACGAAGTGAGGAGCCAAAATTTCAAGGGCATAGGTCACTTGGAAGGCGGCGCTCAATGCTGTTCAAAAAATTTATACGGGATTTTTTCTACAGTTTCTAAAAACATTACGAGGCGTGTTAGGAGGCAAAACCCGTAATTTATTTGGATATTTTAAATACGTAACCGTAATTTTGATTGAAATATTGTTATACCTGAAATAAAAGGCTTTAAATACCAGAAAATAGCCAATATGTGAGATTTTACAATTATTTTACATTTCAGTAATCTGAAGATTCTTAACATGTTTATTATCAAATGTATTGAAGAGCACAATTTTTAAAATCGGAATCCTTAAAAAAAAACAATAAAATTTACTCCTTCATAGAAATTTATGAAAACTAAACCTCGTTCAGCGCCGCCTTCCATATGTTTTACAGTGCTAAGATTTTGCATAGATTATTCTTTTGTTAGATGTAAAAAATAGGAGGGTCCCTGGGTCTCTAGGAAAACCTTTAGTTTTTTGAACCACCATAATATGCATGTATGTATAACCAGATAAATGGGTCGAAGGAAAAATTTAAAACGAACTCTTGTGATAAATGAGTTCGATTAACTACTTGTGTAATTTGATTTGATGGGGAGAATTATTGATTTTTTTATACATTTCCATTTTTCGTATGAGTTTCTGAATGTAAATTATATTGTCCATATGTGCACATATGAGATACTTTCTTAAATCATAAATCGTTACCGTTTAAATTATTGTTTTGTGGTTTCAAAGCAAATATTCGAATTTTGTTGATCAAACGGATGTTAAAGTTAACATGTTGGCCACCTGCGCTCATATTTAACATTCAACCCGCAAAATCAAAGAATTGTGAAAAATTACACAAGAATGTTTTTAATGGGAACATAACACACTCCCATGCGCAATTTCAATATTCATATGTGTCATATATTATTGGCAATATTGGATCAATACACGCATGCAAATGACAAACAAAACAAAAAACCATCGAATAAAAATGACAACAACATATCATATGTACATTACAAAAACATTATCCACTTAATTGCACTTAACCACATTAAAAATAATGGCAACCAAACCCTTAAACCATTGATCCTTGCTTCAGAACATCTTTCTTTCGTACAAACCTGTTGCAATCGAAATCCTACAGCAATTATCGTCTAACACCGATTTCGGCGACAGGCTGAAACCACCCTAAAATGTCAAAAAAAGAAAACCCAAATGTATGAAGTAATTTTTTCATTACCGAATGTGAAGAAAATGCAGGGGGTTGGTTTTGATGTGTTTAATGGATTTTGAGTGCAAACTTTGAGTTGATTTCGTATAAAATCCGTTGCACAGTGGACTTTTAAGGGTGTTTGAATGCTCGTTTGTTTGATGCAAAATATGAAATTGGAATTTTATCAGGCATTTTCTTCAAATGCTTTTCGGTTGATAATTTCCGATTTTCCGTTTTGAAATCGCTGAACGTTTCTGTAAATCGTACCGTTTAAGTTATGGACCCAAAATAAGGAAACAATTTTCTCTTCTCGAATGTATGAAAGTTTAAATGTATTAACTCATAGTCCAGGTTTTATTACGGGCAAAATCGCCTATAGGCGATTAAAGGCTATTTTTAAACAGGCAGGTTTTTTACACCTTAGATTACTAATTCTTTTAGTACGCCACAGTACCTATGGAAATTTGTTTTTTACTAGCAGACCCGGCGTATGCTATCCCGAATAAAAGTAGTCCTACGCAAACCTCCCACCCTACGGTTTTCCGTCCCATATTTTAGAAGATCAGATTGATAAGATACTTTAGTTAATTACATTTCTTATGACAGCACTCGTGGGTACCTTTCGTTTGATACCCATATTGTACTAACACATTTTTGGTCACCCCTGGTCCACATATTGGTCGATAACTCTGAAACCGGTCGAGTTATTGAAATAAGGGTTGTCTTAGATTTTAAGTTGAACATCTACTAATACAACTGTGAAAGTTTCATTGAATTCCATTTAGCAGTTTTCGAGTGATACGGGCACAAACATGCAGGCATACACACAGACATAAATTCCAAAAACGGTTAATTTCGCTAATACAGTTAATTCAACAGCGAACTTACTGTCCCTACTGTCATAGAACAAAGCTGCAATTAGACGCCGACAAGCATAAAGTATACGATTACTTTTTCTTTGACTTGAAAAAAAAAATTATATTGACTTGACTTATGTAATTTCCTCAATACAAGTAAAATTTTCCTCAGGACAAAGAAATAATAAAGTAAGGAAAACGGAAACCCCTTAAACTGGGGGTAATATTCTACTTATGTTAAGGAAGCCATGTCTTTGGAGCAAAATAAGGGAAACTTTTTTCTGAGTACAGTAAATGGTCCGCCGTATGGACGGCAGATATTTTAACTTAAGCAACTCCTACTGCATTATCAGCACCTTCATCTCTTAATATCCACAGTGGGCCGCTCATAAGCATATACATCAATGATAACTTGATCCGAAGCTCTTTTTCTCTCTTACATTGCGTACTGAAAAGGGGTACTGATTATGTGTCGTAGGAATTGCTGGTGGCCAACGTTTACTTTAATTTCCCTATTAGCGCGAATAATACTCGTTTTGAAATTGACAAGGTATTTCGATGGTACATTGGTTATTTACTTTAATTAGTAAGATAAATTAAGAACTGTGAAACAGTACGTTGTAAGAAAAATATACGTCAAGTAAACCTTTTCTTAGCACATTTACATGACTTGGCGTGAAAAAGGCAAAATAACCAAAGTTTAAATCAAAATTACCAAATTTTATCTTCGTAATACTGGCACCATTGGACACTGTTATAAAAAATGGCACTTTTAGAGCGCTGTCAGAGAGCGTTAAGCTTCGGATGAAGTCATCTTTGATATACATGAAGACATGCATGGATGAAGGGGGTATGTCGCATTTTGAGTGAAACGAGAAAATTGACTTCAAAGTTTTGCTTAAACATTTGAGGTCTTTCAAAACTTTTAAGGAAAACTTACATAAAAATTATGCAAAGCCATAAAAGACGTTGCATATTCGAAATAAAAAGCATAAGTTTATTTTTAGTACTTTATTTGAAAAAAAAAAACGGAACATACCCCCTTCTTCCACAATTCATATTGAAAAGTTGTGCACATACCTCCTTCATCAATGAATTATCTTCTACAAATTTCACGATAGCCAGGTTTTGCTAAGACATAGATATGCATAAGAACTATTCACCAATGCCAAAAACAGAAATTCAGTCAGAACCCGACATACCTACCCCCTTCATCCATGCATGTCTTCACATATGAAAGCAATTTTTCTAGTCCTTACCCAATAACCACCATGGATTAACCGATTGGTATTTTTCTTAAATCCTGAAATCAGATTTTTTAATGAGAATCGCTACTCATACACAAAATAGCAATGTTTTAACCCATAAGTTCCCATTTTGTATGTCTTTAAAAAACGTTGAATTAAATTTAAAAACACAGTATTAATTTTCCTCTCAAACAAGGTTTAAGTTATTGATACATATAGAATCTCGTGTATATCTCCAGAACAAAAAAACAGTATAAAGGTATCACAGTGTAAAAAGGCAGTATAAATGAAAATATACTGCCTTTATACTAAAAAAAAGGAATGCTGCTTGGAGTATATGGAGAGAAACGCAGTAACTTGACTTACAAACCAATAAAGCAGTAAACGAATTTTCACTTCTTTTGGACTTAAAAAGCAGAAAATCAGCATCTCTCCGGTATTACATTATCTTTGTTTTACAATCCAAAAAAGGAGTAATATTTAACTGCTTTTCGACTTACAAAGCAAAAAGGCAGTTCGCTGATCCTTTTAGGCCCTAGGAATAATTTTCGCCCATAATCAGATGCAAATAATTCTTCATCAAGCCTTTTAATATCTCAATATTCATTTATGTCTGTTACTTAACTACACCTTTTCAAGTTTATAATGAGAAAATGTAAGTTTATATTGAGAAAACAAAAGTTAATAATGAGAATTGTAAGTTGATATTGAGAATAAAGAAGTTGATAATGAGAAATGTAAGTTGATATTGAAAATACCCAAGTTAATAATGAGAATTGTAAGTTGATATTGAGAAAACCCAAGTTGATAATGAGAATTGTAAGTTGATATTGAGAAATCACAAGTTGATAATGAGAAATATAAGTTGATATTGAGAAATCACAAGCTGATAATGAGAGAGTGTAAGTTGATATTGAGAAGGCATAAGTTGATAATGAGAACTATAAGTTCATATTGAGAACACGTAAGTTGATAATGAGAAAATGGAAATTAATATTGAGAATATGTAAAGTGATAATGAGATAATGTAAGTTCATAATGAGAATTCTAAGTTGATATTGAGAATTTGTTAATTGATAATGAGAAAATGAAAAAATGGGGTGGAGTTAGGTAACAACCTCTTTGACTTAGTCTTAGTGTGCGACAATGCTCCTTGTCACTCGAGGATTGAGCATGCGGTGGTGGAACACTCAAATGGAGCAGCATGTGTGCTGCGGTTAGGGCCATATTCCCCAATGCTCAATCCTATTGAGGGAATATGGTCCAAAGTCAAACAGAAGGTGAGAGCTGCACTGCGCATACCTGAAGTAAGTGGACCTGGAGTAGGCGAGCAAAGGCTGCAGTACCTTGAAAGTGCAGTGGATAACGCAAAACGGTGTGTTACTGCAGGAGACTGCGCAACAGCGATCCAGGACACCACTACGTTCCATGCAGATGGGCTTAATTTAATGGATATGCAAGTTGGTTTGTAAATATCGCACCATTCTTCTTGTACTGCAGTCTCTCTACATAAATGAAATGTAATTAAAAATGAATTTAAATATAGAATAATTATATATACTTACCCAAAAAGGCTCCTTTACACGGGTCGATTTTCCGGTCGATTTTTATCGAACCACTTGTGTTAAACCCTTAAATACAAGGAAGATGGATTGAATTGTTGTTTACACGGTCGATTGAAAAAATGGTTAGAAAAATCGACCCGTGTAAATCATCCTTAATACTTACCTTATAGTACATAGTTTCCTATTACCTACCTTATATTTTACATGCTTCCAATATTAACTTACACTTCTCATTATCAAATTGTATTTTCTCATTATCAATTTCTGTATTCTCAATATGAACTTACATTTCTCATTATCAACTTTTGTTTTCTCAATATTAACTTACATTTCTCAATATCAAATTGTATTTTCTCATTATCAACTTACATGTTCTCATTATCAATTTACGTGTTCTCAATATGAACTTACAATTCTCATTATCAACTTCTGTATTCTCAATATCAACTTACATTTCTCATTATCAACTTCTGTATTCTCAATATCAACTTACATTTCTCATTATCAATTTCTGTTTTCTCAATATGAACTTACATTTCTCATTATCAACTTGGGTTTTCTCGATATCAACTTACGATTGGGTCCCGTACGATATGTCGAAAAAAATGTCGAATTTCCAAGACCGAATCTCAAAAATTTTACTATACCGAAGAGATTTTTGACCGAAAAAAAAATGTCGAAAAAATGCAAATGACCGAAAAAGGTCGAAATTTGGATGCTTAATGTAAAACTTCGGAAATTTGGGTTTAACAACGTGTTTTATGACGGTATACAATTATTTATCACTTCCTTACCTCTTATCAAGAACTTTTCAACCATTTTCCAATACAAAGCCTATTCAACTTTTCCCCTTGTTAGAGGTAACAACGGAAATATTCTCAGATATTTTCGGGCTACAAACTGCACATGTAAAAATTACGATTGAGAATGACTTATGATTTGTGCTTATTAAAAGCATAACACTAACCATTTGGTAATGATCATTTCGAGAAAGTTACCGTTATCTCATTGAGCTAAACTATGCTGGAGACACCAATGGCAAAAATAAATCGATGTGTCTTTGATGCGAAGTCTATGTACATTTGTTTCGCTATATATGTACATCGATGCTTCGACTTGGTTAGAAGTTTTCTAATATGTGTATATTTTTCTAATTACGTGCATATTTTTGAACAAGGAAAAGATGTTGGTCCAATTTACCTTTGTTTTTGGACAAGTGAGAGACCGAAATAACGTTTAAACGTTCAAAACTTCACAATTTTTATAGAAACATCGATGTATCGATACATCAAATATTTACGTGACTATAAAAGTCGACAAAAATTGAAATTTTTCTGACATCTTTAAACCGTAGATTCGTTTCTGAGAGATTGTTGTTAATTATATTGAGAAGAGCTTAAGAGTTTGTGTTTGCAACTTTACCGTCAGGTTTAATATTTGCTTGCAAGAGCTATTGCAAAACACTAGAAAAATAATACTCAACATTAATATATAAGATGTAGAAACAATGTAATGAATGATGTGTTAAACTCGCGCGAATTTTACACATCATTCATTACATTGTTTCTACATCTTATATATTTTTTTCGACATTTTTTCATTCGACATTTTTTTTCGAGACATTTTTTTTTTCGACCTTTTGTGTTTTCGGCAAATTTTTTTTCGACATTTTTTTTCGACATTTTTAGTTTCGACTTCTTTTTTTTCGACATATCGTACCAGACCCCTTACGATTCTCATTATCAACTTTTGTTTTCTCAATATAAACTTGAAAAGGTGTAGTTATTTTGTTCGAACATACCCAAACTTCAACTTCAGTTTTCTAGATAATCAATTTTTATAACATACTGCCTTTTTGCTGAGGATGACAGAATTAAACTTTTTTTAATAAAACCTCCGCCATAACGAGCGTTTAAAAGCCAAACACAGCACACTGTGCGTTGATTAAATAGGGGTGGTCGTCTTATTTGGTATGCGATTGTTTTTGAATATTATTACAGCGTGGGAAGTCGAGTCAAAAAGGTCTCTCACATAAAACACGAGCTACACATATCAGTACGTACTTTTTGATGCGGTGTCTTACTGTTCGCAGATATTCACACTTGTGAACAGTTATAGTTGAGTGGGTTCCGAATTGAAACGCCGAAAAAACAACGAAAGGAAATGTTACGGATAAATGTAACAATATAAAATATTATTGTCTAGAGATGGATGGCACGTATCATATCATACCACTTTAAAAGTTATACACGGTCGACGGGAAATTATCAAATCAATTAAAGAAGGATTTCAAAAATTATAGGAAATTTAAGTGCCCATTAATGGAAATTCGTTACATTGAATGATTTCATCACAATTATTTTTGATTGGTCGGTAGCCGAGAACCTAATACCGAACCTGATCACATTTTTTGCCTAAACCACAACAAAGGAGGTCTCCGGCACAGAAGCAAAGAAAACAAAAATGCAGATACGTAAACGAAAAAAACGTATGGTCACCGTAAGGGATTTCAAAATGTTTAGGTAAATTCGAAGCATTTTAGTATTGCAAGCAAATTTTAGAAATCAATAAGGTTTAAGCATCGGCGTTACAGATTTGTTCAGTTGTCTGAAAGGTCAATGTTAACCCTCTAAGCACGTGGTTATACATATGCATACTCCATACTTGGTCATGAAGACACCCCAAAACCACCGCACTCACAACCAACAATATTTGTAATTAGTGACCATTCCTTAAGTATTTAGGGATTATGCAAAACTCGAAAGGTTGTGTGCTTTAACTAACACAAATTCTGAAAATAAACACGTGCCTTTTTTAAAAATTATTGTATTTATACATTTACATACTACAAAGTACGAGTGCCTTTGGCGGCAGCGGAAGTGAGTATGAGGATGCAAATTGGTTTGACCAGTGGTCAATATCCGTTTCAAAATGAAAATATGCTAATCCACGCATATTTAACACACGGAAAATATTTAAAATTGTGTTTGTTTAAAAAAACCACCGCCGAATTTCTACTTCAATGATCAATTTATGTAAAATAAGCAAGAGATTTTACATATGTACATACATATGTACAAAAATAGGGTAAACTGTTCTTTTTGCGTTGAAATAAGGGCAAATTCAGCATCACTTACGTTTCACGCTTCGATATAAAAGTGTATTTTTAGTGATAATTTTCAACAGTTCTTAAAATCGAGTGATACAGTTTCAAGTGTTTTCGTGCCATATTTACATAGTTCCAGAAAAAGGGTACTTTAGGTGGTGTCCCTTACGTTTAATATATGAGCTTATTTGAAAGATCGGTTTTAAAATTAATATAACTTTTCTATGTTTTGGCGTCACTTGCGTTTCATTTTACTAATTATATTACAGCTAAGCACACTGCTTAATGGTATTAACTCTAGAATCTAACTTTAAAATTATGGAAATCATAGAGAAAGAAATGTTCTATTTAAAAAAAGTTCGACTTTTCATGCTTTACTACTTTGAAATCAATTTTAACAGGGTTACCAACATTTTTAATTTAAAACGTTTGGTTTAACCCTCTATCAATAGCGGTATTTTCGAAGCTATACATCAAAGTCATATTTTCCCCAATTTGAACTCACTTTTCTAGTATTTGCCCTAATGAACCCACCAAAAATTGGCTCTGTCGAAGGGTTAGGTTAGGTTCAAGTGACTGCCGCAGAGGCACACTTAGGCGTTCTCGTTTCGATTAAAGCCGGGCAGTTGCAGATGAGGTGCTTCACCGTTTCCTCTTCCTCATCATCTTTGCAGCTTCTACAGCATCGTCGGTAGGGCACACCTAGCCTTTCTACGTGCCTACCAATAAGGCAGTGCCCAGTTAGAACACCTATTAATATGGAGATTTCTCTCCTTCTTAGGGCGTGAATGCCTCTAGATCTTTTATAATCCCATTTTGGCCAGGTTTTTTTGGATGTCCGGCACCCTGGGGATTGTTGCCACCTTTCCTTGGCTTGACGGAGTGTGTACTCCTTCAGAATTAGCTTGCATGGCAAACGGCATAGCTAAGCGCTCTTTATCCCGAAGAACCTGCTTGGTCGTACCCTGCCTGGAAAGTTCGTCTGTCTTACAGTTCCCCTCAATGGTCTGTGTCCCGGGATCCATGTGAGGTTCACGCGGTTCTGTTGGGCCATCTCTTGAAGAGATCGACGACAGCTGAGCGTCAGTTTAGAGCCAAGAGCTTAGGTGGCCGCCTGGCTGTCGCTCTGTCGTAACCATTTAGACAATTTGTAGGGAAGGGAAAAATTGCCTGTTCGGTAAATGTTCTAGGGATCAATCTAATAAACATTCGTAAAGCACCTATTGGTCTAAAATTAAAATTTATTTTGTTTGTGTTTTTATTTGGAAACCGAAACCGGAACGGAACCGTAACCGAAACCGAAATAAATGTTGAAGAACGAAACCGGAACCGGAACCGAAACCGAAACACGTTGCAAAACCGAAACCGAAACCGGAACGTTATTTTAATCGGTTCAGACCTTGATTTGAACGATAACATTTGTTGTTTCAACTGTTGAAAGTATATGTTAATCCAACAGGCCAATAATCTTGATTATTAACAGAAATGCCAGTTGTGTTGCCAACTAGTACTGTTGAATGAACAGATCTGTCCGATATAGTCAGATATAGTCCGGTAAATTAGAATATTTTGTTAAACAATAATTCCGACAGTGCCAAATTTTTGTGAAAGACATACATACGTTCACCCCAGAAAGAAAACGGCAAAAGTCCCTATCGACCCCATGTGTGCTAAAAAAGTTATTCGGGTCAAAAGTCGAGAAAAAAAACTGCACGCATGTTGAGGAATTAGGTTTATAGTAAGTATTGCTGAAACTTAACTTGAGAGTTAAGCCTTTATCGAACATTTGAGAATACCTATATTTTTTGTGCTTATTGGGATGTAACATTAAATGGGAAACTTTTGATAGTAGGTACTTGTTATTTCAGATAACTCTCGAAAACCCCAGGATAATAAGAAAAAAATCGTATGCTTGTCGATACTTGTCTTAATTAAAATTAGACCATGACCTGTTTTTCATAATTATCTTTAATTTTGTTACTCGTATAAAAATATGTATAACTAGGTACTCTTAGATAAATTTAAATGTATTATTTGCTTATAGATATTTAACTTTGTGACTCAAATTTTTTATACACATCTTTTTCAATTTTATTTTTAAGTATTAGTATAAAAATATATGTATATATTTAAAAAGTATTGTTTTGTAAAAATAGACATTTGTATGTTAACATTACAATCGCGTGAGTAGGTGCAAAATCTTAAGTCCTACAGTAATCGTTAAATAAATATTTAAATATGTACATATATGTATGTATTGCATCATGTGTATAAATGCATTTTATTTGTACTTGTATAAGGGTATATCAACAATTTCCTCAAGGACATCTGCTTCTTCTCTTACGCTTGTATACATTAAAAAAAAAAAAATGTTTACTCGAATAAATTAAATTTATGTGACTAGCTTTGGAGTATCATTTCATTTATTGAAAATTTTTAGGTCTTTTAGACTATTCGTTAGACCAATTGTTACTACGCGCCAAACGACTTTTCTAGACTTCAAGAATCGACTACTCGATTAATCGAGAGCGAGCGTTATTTCGAAAATTGAATATTAAGTCGATCATTCCTCACACAAGCACCCGCTCACACTGTTGTATAATTGACAAACCGTTAATAGGCCATTTCGGCTCCCCATGGACGATACGGTTTCGAGTCATTCGCAGCAACATAATTTGCATGATACTCTTGTGTGCCCTGCACCGAATAATGTGCTGAGCCTGTGTAGTTCAAATCTCCCGTTCCAATAGCCGTTGATGAGTTTCGATGATCATCATGATCGTGAAGCGGAACATTGGTTAAGTTCGCGTAAGTGACACCTTGTTGATCGGCATGCTGATGCTCTTGAGCATAGTGTTGAGGTTGTGCTTGCACTTGTGACGGTTGTGGTTGTTGTTGATGGTGTGTGTCATGTGCGACCGTTGTTTGTTGCACGTGCGCTGACGCACTTTGTGTTTGATGTGTTGAATGCGGTTGCTGTTGGTGAGAACTTTGTGGACTTGTTGAGTGTCTGATGGTTGGCATTGCCTCACTTGACACGGAACCCGAGGCGGAAGAAGCACGATTTACCTGCACAGGTGCGGCTTGTTGCTGTTGCAGCTGCAAGTGTTGCTGGTGTTGATGATGATGCGCATGCAGTTGCGTTGTGCTAGTCGGCGAGGTACTCAATGTGGGATACGGATGTATTGGTGCTGTCATATAAGCTGGGTTTATGCTTGGATGCACAGTAGCTGTGGCAGGATATGATTGATATGGGCTAACAGTGCAACTCGGTTGATAGCCACTTGATGCCGAAGCAGTGGTCCAACCGCCAGGACTACCACAACTTTTAACCGATAATTCACGTTGTTGTACGAAATATTGTAAATGTGACATTAGACGTAAGCGCAAAGGATCTTGTATCTCCATGCCTTCTATGGTCACTAAATAGCGTGCGACTTCGGCCGCACACTCACGAAAGCCAATAATATGATAATCCATGGCAAAACGTTGAGGATCATAGCTAAACGATTCGATACCTGCAAAAATAATAGAAAACAAATAAAGTTGTAAATATGTTTGTATGTGAGATTAACTTAATTTATAAATAACGTTGGCAATGGCTTTTGCGCACAAGTGTTTTGCCAATGCACACACACATATATAACACTAGGGTAATTAAAAAAATCGATTATGTTTTTTGAGTCCGTACTTCGAAGTTTAATTTTATTAGAGAGGTTCCAGCCTTGGACTTTTTGACTTTTTACTTAGTACTCGAAAAAAATGTATGTATATCTCACTATGATTTGTCCATGAAAAAAATATCTGTCCTCGAGTTCTTGCAGGAAATTAGACGTTTTACAAAAAAGGTTGAATACTATATTTGGTAGAACTTACCCGTTAAAAGATGTTGAAGCTTAAAATTTGATGTTTTGAAAAAATTAATTTTTCCTTTTTTATTATATGTATAACTCGTTAACAAAGGTTATATATAAATACGGAATTACTAATTTAAAGGAAATTAACTGCCCTACAAAACCTCTCATATATAATTGAAGTATCATCGCGAATAACGTTCTAAGTTACATTTTTTTCAAAACCGGTTTTATTGCATATAACATTTTGTATTGCTCTCTTGCATTGTCCAGATAACAAATTTTCTAAAATTTGACACACCAAAACTGTAATAGTGCACTTAAAAGTAGTAGGTCAATTTAAAGTGGCATACATTATTTTGCATAGAAGCGTCGAAAGTGATTCGTAACGGCACTGAAAGATCATAAGGAAGGTGTAAAACTGATAATATGAAAAATATAAAAGATAAAGTTAAGGAGACAGATGAGAGAAATAAATTTAAAAAATATGACTTAAGCGTTTTTTTGCTCTCCTGATAAATTCTGATTTTGTAACTTAGAACGTTATTCGCGATGATGCTTCAATTAGTCGATAGAACCAAACGTTAAAAAGACATTAAAAATTAAACAAAAATTATTAAAATATTGCATTTACCTTTCTTTGAATATCGTTTAATTTCCTATAAGAACTCGAGGTCAGATATTTTTCATGCACAAGTTGTGTTTTTTTTTCTCTAGTACCAATGAAAAAATCCAATAGACCAAGGCGAGATTTTTTTTTTTGACTCACCCTAACAAGCACGTATCTTAACTACACATTTTTCACACACTAACTGCTTATCAAATAAAAAAATTATCATTTTTATTCCCACAATTGTAAAAACTACATATTGCACTAGCAACCCCCTTTATCGTAGTAGAGGGTGAGTCTGCGAAGTATTTGTATGGTGATAGGGACATAAAAAATTATTTGCATTACGGGTGAATTAATAGTTGCGACAAAGGCACTTGGACTCATGCAGACATACACACATACATATGAATAGACATGCAGAGGACATAATTCCCTTGATGTTGGCAATTGACTGCTGATCCTGCCTATAATGGTAGCGGAGGTGGTGTTGTTGGTGTTTTTGGTGGTGGTGGGTTTCATGGGATAGTTATATTCTAGAATTAATATGTATGATAAATTGCAAAGCGTGGGAACTGTTTTTAGATGGGAAAATGTATAAAACAAAGTTCTCGCGCAACCGTTTTAGGAATTAAATCGGAAAAACGGCTCGTAGGTAAAATGATACTCATACATATATGTAGAACAGATATTGGAGGAAAGATAAGTAGTTAGCGTTATTAATGTGCTTTTTTGAATGAACATTACGCTGCAGTTATATAACCTGCAATCACAAACAAGTCAGTTGAAAACTGGACTTTTCTGCTAAAAGCGTAACATACCCAGCATGTATGAACTACAACCCTTTTTCAAAGTGTAAACATCTTCATATCGTCCTTAAAAGCTTTCAAAGTTATCTAACTTAATAACTGTTACCGTTGCATTATTAATCATGTTTTTTGGTTGACATCTTCGTATCGACGTGCCATACGAAAACTAACACTAAAATTTTGTGTCTGAAGAAAACTAACACTTTTATTTTGTGCTGACGAAAACTGAGACTTTCAATTTGTGTCTGACGAAAAGTAACACTTTCATTTTTTCTCTGAAGAAAATGTACTAGCAAAAAAAAAAGTGTTGTTTTTACGAAAAATTTGAAAAGTGTTAGTTTACGTAGGGGCAGTGAAATAACGCCCGCGGGCGTTATTTCCTTTTCAAAAAAGAAATAACACCCGCGGGCGATATTTCTTTTTGATAACGGGTGTTATTTCCTTTTGAAACAGAAGTAACGCCCGCGGTCGTTATTTCACTGCACCGTTTACGTATGGCACGTCGGTATAGAACACCTTTGGGATTTTTTCTAACTTTTTCAAAATTTTCAAAAGATATTTTTTTTATTACTCTAACGTTCGTTGCGAAATAGTTTTTTCATTTTAAACTTTGATATTTGGAGCAGAATTACCTATATGGGGGTTTTAAAATTTGCCGTTTTCCCGCACTTTGCACCAAAAAAACGGAATTCCAAAATCGGGCCAAGCTACGCTCTTGCAAGTCTCAAAACTTTCATTTCAATAAAAAAATATCAAAATCGGATGGAAAATGATGTAGTGATTTATAAACAGTAAACTTCAATTATTTCCCACTGTGCGGCGGTTTTTAAATAAATTTGAAAGTCAATTGAATATTTTAAAATCATATCATCTATATATATATATAAATGAATGTCCATTTCCCTTGGTGATGACATCACGCCTGAACGGATGGACCGATTTCACTAACTTTTTTATTGTATTTGTTTTTGCCCAGAGAAGGTTTTTAAAAAACAAAAGTTTGAAAAAATTTGTGGATACCTGAGATATTGACAAAATTTGGACCAGGGGTGACCCAGAATGTGTTTGTACGATATGGGTATCAAATAAAAGGGGTTGATGAGAGTTTTCACCAGGAGCAGTTTTCAGGTTCATCTGTGAACCCGTTTCCAAAATATTGACCATTAGGTGGACCAAGGCTGACCCAAGAATATGTTCTAATATAGCTATCAAATCAAAAGTGCTGATGAGTGTGTCCGTAAAAGTGGATTTTAGATTCATCTGAACCCAAGAGAAAAATTATTATGCAAACGCTTTGTTCATAGAGGTGTTTGCCTTGTCTATATACTAGCTGATCCGGCAGACGTTGTCCTGCCACAAATTTATTTCCCTGTATGTTTCTCTAACCCGATCCCTATATCTATTTTAATCCATATCCCTATCTTCTTCGGGTCTACTAGTATTAAAATAAAAATTTGGAATTATTTCATTATTTTTTTATTATTACCAATTTTTGACTGCGGCGCTTTTTAAAAAAGATTTGAAAGTCATGCCATTCAATATTTGGTATAAATGCAGAATAGGTCCAACTCCCAAATTAAAAAAAAAAAAAATTATGAGGATCGATAGATATCAGGAGGTGAGTATAAATATATATTTTTTTTGGGCAAACAACAAAAACAAGAGTTATTAAGGGTCAAAGTTCATTTAAAGCGTTTTCTTTTAAAATCAAAATTTCTCAAAAACCAATGAACCGATTTTACAATTTTTTTTTCATTTGATGTATTTTTGTTTTGGGTGCAAACCCGTGTAAGTGCAAAATTTAAAGTAATTTTTAAAATCTGTGTTTCTTAAAAACTAATAAACCGATTTTCAATCTTTTCTTTGCATTGGGTAGGTAGTTGAATTACCTTTGATTGTACCGCTGTATACCAAATTTTACTACGCAGAAGAACTACTAGGGCGGCAACCACGGTTATAGCACACACATGGACTTGGCATGGCGTAGCCCAGGGTTATTTTTTTTATAAGCGCGGCCGAAGACCATACGCAGA
The DNA here is from genome assembly GCA_964058755.1 of Campiglossa producta. Lineage (NCBI taxonomy): Eukaryota > Metazoa > Arthropoda > Insecta > Diptera > Tephritidae > Campiglossa > Campiglossa producta. Next base: position 84,115,867 of record CAXKVI010000004.1, on the reverse strand, counting down.
AGGATTTGGCATGGTGCAGCGCAGGGTGGTTTTTAAAATTAAATTTAAAATTTTGCACATACGCGGTTTTGCACCCACAGCAATGGTACCTCAAATTAAAGGTAGTTCAATGAAAAAAAATTAAAAATCGGTTCTTTTGTTTTTGAGAAATTTTGATTTAAAAAAAATGTTTTAAACTTTTTAACTTTTGTTGGTGTTGTTTGCCCCAAAAAAGAAATACACCGTTATGTTCACTTTTGCCACCAAGTCTTACTGTGGAATTTAAATCTTTGAGGACCTGTGCAATATGACCATGGCCAAGTACCATCTAATATGAAAAGTTACCCAGGTACCGTCTTAAAAATGCGTTCCCAAAATGTATCAAAAATCTGAATTTCGAGACGGTTTCTGTTTTGTTTTATATCAAAATAACGGCTCCGTCTTCAGATTAAAAAAATATAATGATTCTAATCGGTAACAGTTTCCGTTTCGGTCTCAGTGCTCGCAGAGCGGTAGAAACATAAAAGAAAAAACTAATTTCCTAATTCTCAGAAAGAATAGCACGGGTAGAAAATGTGAATAATTTTTCCCGGTTTAAAATCATGGACATGCTCTTTAATAAAAATTGCATTGCTTCTGAGGCAACATCGAATCCGGGCCTTCGACTATGGAATGCATTTTTTTTTGTGATTTAAATTTATTAGCAGGATTTCAATGATCTATACGGTGCCGTATCATGGAACGATGGGGAGCAGTTTTATGAGAGTTGTTTGTGTACGAAGAACTAAACGTTTATCACAAGTTCATTCATCGCCGTAAAGAAAGTTGTTATTTTCCATAGACATTAATAAAAAATTCCATACAAAACATTTAATGCAATAACGGTTTATATATAAATCGCGCTAACAGTTGGTGGGATTTGCTGATTCTTTTCTAATGCACTTCGATTGTGTCATAATTTTCGGTTGATTTTGTGTTGGAGCACTACATTCAAGTAAAGGTAACAGTAGACTGCACAGAACAGGTACAAAAAAAGGGGGGTTGAAACCACATTAGAAGAAAGATAAACTTCTACTCCCCACACTACTAGCACATCAATTTACATTTGCATTTTCGGGCATTTTCGATCTGCATTTTTAAGATTTTTTCAAAGTACATACACACAGAAAAATTTTCATGTTAAATCAACACTTTTCCAGGTTATTATTTTTCAACACTATCGCTCATGTTATTTTACATGAATATCTTTTAACATAATGTTGTCCTCCTGTTAAAACAACACTATCTGCCTTATTATCTCATGCAAATTTAACGGGATCTTTCATGTTAGTTTAACTTGGTTCAAGTTGAAAAAAATTATTCTGTGTGTATTTCCATTTTAAGTTTTTGTATGACAAATTCATAAGTTTGTGAAGTCAGTCCTTGAACTTTTTTTGAAGATTCACTTTGATGCGCAAATGTGTGCGTGGTCAAAACAATCATTCACTTTAGGTCACTAACTTACCTTTTGATTGTATATTTTTCAAATGTTCCACTGTCAGTTGTAATATTTCAGCCTTTTCCAATTTGGCAGATCCTTGCTTTTCATAAGCCGTAGGCACAAGACGTTTCAATTCGGTAAGAGACGAGTTAATGCGATCCCGTCGCTTCTTCTCAATAACACCGCGACGCTTTTTGCGTGTTAACAATTGACAACTACCAGGTTCACTCGGCGAAGTTCTTTAATTTGAAATTAAAATTTATTTAGTACAATTTCAGCGGTTTTGAAAATAAAAGTTAAAATAACTTACTGCTCTTTCGAGGACTCCTCCGAGTAGAGTTCATCACAATCACTTTCGGATAAGGCGCGTTTCAAGCTATTACTTGGGGGTGGTGGCACCCAATGAGTCTGCGGGGTAGATGGTACAGGTGAAACACCATAGCCCCAATGAACTGGCGTTGTATTGTGAAGACTATTTTCCATTGTTTTTTTTTTTTTTGGAGAATTGTCAAAATCAATATAAGACAACAAAAATGCTGAACGAACAGGTTGAAAATTCAAATTGTGGTCAAGTTGCAGCTTCTTTGAAAAACCCAAAAGGTATATATTTATTTTTGTTTGATTATTGCAGGAGCTAGTAGCCACACGTGACTTATCGTGTGTACGAACGGCGTTCGACTGATTTTGCAGCGCATGACCAACGTGCGACCTGCATGTGCCGTTACATCTACATATGAATATATCCTGAACCCTTGTGCCGCCTCTTATGAATCCTGCCCTAAGCTAACTCTAGCGCCACCAATAAAATCCATACTCAAACCACCCTCTGATGAGCATGTGCCGGTCGACTTTATCAACAAAAGGTGGCGAGCACATTCACACCACCACCGGTGCACCGCCTGTAGCTATGGCTTAGTGGAGCGAACATTGACCGCCGCTCAGCACACGACTAGGTTGGCGTCTAAGCTGAAAGCGACGGCGAAGCATTGTGAAGGACGTTGCTTGTAAAGGGTTTGAGTTGAGAGGACATTGATCCTCGAGTATGAACAAAGGAAGTGAGAGCGCAAAGCATATGCTCTCGCAATGTCAATTTACTATTGGTGATTTGTTGCGGTGGTAAGTCGAGGCTTTTCCATATACCTTGAATAAATACATATAAAATCATTCATACATATGTATAACGATATAACTAATAACTGTTTACATATAATTTTATAAACGAGCATTCAGATGCGGGGTTGGTTGTTCCATCAGATAAGAGAGAGAGCGTAACAAGTTATAAGGTGTTTTTATATGATTTCATTGTGTTGTTGCTTTATATGTGGCACATACCCTGCCTCGTATTTCAGTTTGATTACAATAACTTGTGGCGCCTGTTGATTGACATTGGCGGGGTGTGGCACATGGATATTCTGCTATCGTTGCTGCAGGCACCCACTTGATGCTGTAGCCGTGAACTTGTGCCACCGCCGTCAGCGCAGCTTCACTCTTGCGCATCGACCTGCTTCTTATCTATCTCGTGCTGTTGGCTGCATGCAGACGTTTGGAGCACGCGACACGAACTAACGCCGGTCGTGTGCGGCCCCAACAAGTGTATTGCCCTACATATGTTGGCCACTTTTCAAGGTCATAGAATCTCCCATTACAAATTATCTGCATTGATTTCAGGTATATCCGCGCATGCTGGTTATACATATTAAGTAAATAAAACGCTTTGTTGAGTCCGTTTGAAGGCGCCTGGCATGCTTTATGAAATATAGATAAAAGTGTGTTACAGCACGCGACTAGGTCACATCAGGAAGATAGGTCATGCATTGCATTAATTTAAATATTATTTGGATAAACAAACATAAGTGATAAAAACGTAAGTACTATGTAATACTATCGATGACTGACAGAAATGTTAGGGTAAACAACAAAAATTGTGCCAATCCCTACCGGTTTGAGCATAAATGTGATCAGTTAGTCTCTTCATAGGACATGCTCCAACAAGAGGCATCATAGTTCGCACCAACCGTGTGTCCCCTAATTTTTGGAACCGTCACCCACCCCGAAGACTAATATTTTTCCTTTGAAATTATCGGCTGAGATCTGTACGACTCGAGCACTTCTCCCTCCCGCCGCTCGTTAGCACTTACAAAAAGTGTGTTCCACCGTATTCGTCTGCATTGTCATGCAAGCATTCCGGGTCTTCCCATTCTATAAGCATTTTTGAAGTGCCCAGATGGCGTTCGGGTTACGTAGTAGATTATCTCGCTAAAACTTTCATTGCTTCATATCTGAACGTCTGGTATCAGCCTTGCTGTCCATTAGCCCGGATCGGTCCCCATACAAAAAAAAAAGTTTTTACAGTCCACCCCTAGGATTAAAGATATTTTGAAGGCGATCCCAAAATAAATTTTTTTTTTGCCACGACCCCCCGATGGGCTTTTTACTTTTTTTGACACTACGTCGCCATTTTAAGTCCGATTTTAATGAGCCGTACACCGTTGTCCATGGCTTGGAAGCCGCCACAATTCTTACCTTAATAAATTTTTACTCCGAGTTCAAATTCTAGTAGTGACTACGATATTTCGTTTCACATCATATGATGTGTGGTGATGACAGTCACTACTAGAATTTGAACTCGGAGTAAAAAGTGATTAAGATAAGAATTGTGGCGGCTTCCAAGCCATGAACAACGGTGTACGGCTCATTAAAATCGGACTTAAAATGGCGACGTAGTGTCAAAAAAAGTAAATAGCCCATCGGGGGTGCGTGGCAAAAAAAAAATTTTTTTTGGGATCGCCTTCAAAATATCTTTAATCCTAGGGGTGGACTGGAAAAACTTTTTTGGTCGATCCACCCTACTGTCCATATGGCTCGATGTTCAGCTTTCCAGCGCTCTTGCTAGAGTCTAAACGTTTCCTCCCTGATTTGTCTATCTAATATAATTTGATGATATCTCTATATTCTTCTTCTTTTCAGCAACAATACATCGATGGGGATTGTTTTCACTAAGATGGTATCATCGAGCATTTCTAGGTTAAAGATTTCGTCGTAGCTGGCGTTCTATAGGTCAGGGAAAAGAAGGGAACCTTGTGATGCCCCGCCTGTGAAAATTATGTTTTTCGGGCCCCCTGAAGTACGGTCTCTTAAATAGCTTCTGATTACTCTGTAGCTTAGATTTTGAAATCGTTGCTCTTGTCTTATTACCTTGCTGTGTTTCTTTAAATTAAAGGCCTACGATTTACGTTAATCAAATCCCAGAGATTGTAAAAAAGACCCTAAGTATTTCAAAACACATCTAACCTGACAAGATTATCGGGAATGAGGTACGTGAATGGAAACACAACATTAGGTAACGATCGATTGATTACCTAGGTCAAAGGAAGGCCATTTTTCAACGTACTAAACACATTCTATCATCTACCTTTACAAATAACATAACAATATTAAAGTTAGGATAAAAGGACATTTGCGCTTGCAATTAAATTTCAAATCTTTTAGAAGCCTTCACAAATGCCCTTGTGCCCCAAATATGTTTTTATTTGGAACAATGAACGTTAATTAAATATATCGATGCAATTACGTTTAGGTCACGTCCATTTAAAATGGTCCATATTTCATTGAAATGGATACGGAAATGCTCAAATGTGCAACGGTAAGTACATACATACACGAAAACACTTATTACCTCTGGCAATTTTATCCTGAATTTTCGAATAATTTATTATACACAATATTTGCAATCATAAATAATTTTAATTTTGCACTTGAAAATTCATTTCAAATGTTCCATATACGAAATGCAATAAAATGTAAATTAAGGTCATTGGATATTCAGACCCGGCAAGTGCCAACTTAGGCATTTACTTACAACATTTGCACTTACAAGTAGGTATAATATCTACGCATAATGCCATGTTTATGGACATGCATAAATTTTGCTTTCGAATAGCCTTTCCACATTTGATAAGTTAGTAACCCTCAAAAAACGTACACCTTATATAAGTCACAATTTTGAAGAGAAGCTCGGCGCAAAATCTCTACGGAGTCTTATTATGATATACCAGAACATGTATAGCACCTTGCATAGGCCTTTGACAAAAGTGCTTAAAACAAGAGGGCTTGACATTAGCCAAGAGGTTTAACTCCCTCTCTGAGACGCGACCTTTTTTTTTGTTTTGGTCGATACAGCCAAGTATTAGATGGCAAGGCACTTATAATAGCCCTTAAACTGCCAAGTTATCGTTAAATATTCATTTCCAGGTTATCTTTCAAAGCATATTTAACACTTTCACTTAATTTTAAATGCTCTAATATCAAAGATATTTTAGTTGTTTTTCCAATTACGCATGATTTTTTTGGAATAGTGATGTACTATCAACATATTACACAAAAGAAAATTGTTCACGCTCATCCCCGTTCACGATCAAAAAGATGTGTATATGGGGCTTAAGCAAGCTTACAACCCCCAACCACGTCTGTTTAGCACGGAGGAAGTGGACAAGCCGTCCTTGGGTCCTAACTACTAGCACCACCAAAAAGCCTGTTTTTTTTAAATGGCCGTGCTCAAAGCGACCACTCACTTCGGCCTTACAAAACGAACTGTGAGACGCCTTATGTATCTATAACTATGAAAGGTCTGTTGTTGTGGTTGTAACAGCACTACTTAGCCCATCTTGGCCGGATCATTCATTTATGGAATGGAACGTGACTGACCATACAAGGATGTTCTGAAAACGGCAAGCTCCGGTAAATGGTAATAGCCCGACTGGCGAGGGAGAGATTTCGTTGACCACATAACCGGGGTCAATCTGCATATCCTGAACCCCAACCCGCAGGGTATACGATGCAGGTCTGGTTACAGAAAGTTTATATAAGAAACTCGCTAACCCGGCAAACCTCGTTTTGCCAGAAATAATCTTTTACACTATTTTTTGCTGGGCTTTACACATAAAATTTTCCTAGAGTAAAAAGAAAAATCGCACAATGGGACAATTTAAAGAAATTTTGTATAAAATATTGGGGGATATAAAAGGCTGTAGGCTTTAAAATTGCCACAGAACAACAATACCCTTCAAGAAAATATTTAAGGCAAGGTTTTTCACATGCATGTGGGTGTTTCCAGCGGTACGGACGTTCCATGCTGTCACACTATTTTAAGTATAAAACCTATAGTAGGCTTTGGATCAAAATAGTTCTTTTTGTCATATGTAGACTTTGTATTTATCTATCCGACGCTATCCAAATTTTTTCCTAGAGATGACACATTACCACTGAAGAAGGATTTAAATCTGCCGTTCGGTCGTTCCTAAAACGAACCTTATATTTGAGGTGATATATGATTTCCCCAAAATTCTGCGAATTGATCAGTGCTACAAAAAAATGGTACATACACGATTAATAGAGGAAAAAGTAGGGCCGGTTCCACCAACCGGTCTCAACTTAGTTAAGCCGATTTTTTTACTTTTTCAGTTTAACCATGCAACTTAGCCAAGTCGCGAATTAGCCAAGCTCGCAGCTGCTTAATTCTTAACGAAGTCAAGATATCAAGTCAAGATTCAAATTTTACCCTGACACACACAAAATTGAAGATTAACAACCGGCGCCATCTAGTGCTTTGGTTGTAGTACTTGCGGTTTAAAACTAGATGTCGCTATTTTTTTGGTGACTCTAGTGTCCAGTAGCGGGAAACTCGTAATTTTGGTAATTGTCCTTGCTATTTTTGTTTATTTATCGATGACAGTAGCGGTCAAATCGTTAGCTCGTTTTCTGATATCTGCTCAAATCTTCTTCATTTTGAGGAGTTTATAATGAAGATTATGCTCAAGTTAACTCCCAAAAGCGGAGTTAATTCGAATTTGCGCTAATGTATCGTAGCCGTATAAGATGTCAAGTGTGGTAGCCAAGCATAGACGTCAAAAACAAGAGCAGTAGAGTCGGTCAGCTGTTGTTCATGCGTCTCTTTCTTTCTGCGTGGAAAACTAGCACACTTCGTTCTCTGCGTCGAAGACTAACACGCTTCAATTCTCTGCGTGGAAGACTAACACACTTCCCTGCAAATAGAGAGTACTCTATTTCCCATCCAAAGAGTACTCCAATTGGAGCATCAGAGTACTCCAAATGTAATCCTTTTTCACATAAAAATTGTGCTCCAATTAAAATTGCGATGTCCTAGGACTGGATCACCTACTCCAACCTTCGCTTTGATTCTGCTACTCCTTGGAGTACCTACCGTCAGAGTACTTTGCAATGTACTCCAATGTTGTTACTCCTTGGAGTATATATTGCCAGAGCGATAGTGTCGTGACTTTCGCCGATAAGGGCACGAGCAATGATCGGCTTTCAAAAAGCTGAAGGTTGTCCGATGAGGTATACAAAGGATTACTATTGGAGTACTCCAATATCAAAAAATTGGAACACATAATCCAACTATTTTTGCAGGGTTAGTTCTCTGCGTGGAAAACTAGTACAGTTCGCATAGAACTGAAGCGTGTTAGTCTTCGACGAAGAGAACGAAGTGGGCTCGTTTTCCCCGCAAAGAGCTGAAGCGTGTTAGTCTTCCACGCAGAGAACGAAGTGGGCCAGTTTTCCACGCAAACAACGAACCGTGCTAGTCTTCCACGCTAACTGAACCGTGCTAGTCTTCGTTGAGAGCGACGATATATTATTGCAATTAACTCACTTAGCAGAAATTTACATTACTTGCACATTATGAGCCCCATAATGAATAATATACATTAGGGTGATTAAAAAACTAACAAAAATTTTTTTTTTGGTAGTTTCCCTAAAAAGTTAGTCCATAATTGACCGCTAGGATTAAGTTAATAACATTGTGTATCAATACCAAGTGTAAACTCTTCTGCATAGACGGTAAAATTCCAAAATGAGTTTAACACCTGTTTGAGATTGTGGTTAATAACAAGTGTGATATCATAGACATAGTCGTGAAAACTTCAAAGTGAGTTTAGTCACCTGTTTTTAATTTCCTTTTTTGTCTCACTTCTTTCCATCTTCCCATCTCTTTCTACCATTAGGTAAAAGATAGGAGACCGCCATGTTGATGTGTGCAGGATGTTAAACAACGCCATTTGCTTTTCTGTTATTCGGTGCTGGCGACATTTTAATATGTGCAGGATGTAAACAAACCGACATTTTAATGTGTGTTGTCAAAAAAAGAGTTCACACTTGGTATTGATACACAATGAGTTAATAAGCTTATTTTTTGCCAAGGTTTTTTTTATCAATTACTATCCCTACCAAAACTTTTTTTATTTTAATCACCCTAATATATATACATAAATTAAAATTTTTGTATGTAGGGCTGGATCAAGTTGCTTCCTAAGTGGATAGACCGATCATATCTGAATTGGGAATACTAACTGGAAGTTTTCCATACAATTATCTTTAGAAATATTTTTTTTCGTTCGGACGTTCCAATATTTGATACACTTAAATTCGGGAGACCTTCTGACTTGGGAAAAAAATTGTTTGCGAACGGAGAGAGCATCAGAAACTGTGTTTTGGGGGAAACAAGTGAATGAAATTTAAAAGATATGCATGTTTTTTTTACTACAAAGTTCATTTTGCGTCCGAACGATTGAACAAAACACTTCTTTTGCATTCACTTTATATATGATTTGGAGTAGTTTTCCAGATGTATCTATTATAAGCTGCATAGGACCGATTTATGGCTAAAAAATTATTGATGATAGCCGGAAGCACCTAAGTTTTGCAAAAACAGGTGCTTCAATATTTATCAAATTTTGCAAGGTGATATCTATGTGACTTACGTGCCTACATAATGGTATCAAAAAGTTGGGCCTATATTCATTTTCAAATTTTTCTCTTTGGTTGATACATTTTCTTTTCGGAAACACCCATATGCAAATCGTCTCCGGTAGTATTCAATTCGCTGACCTATGTCGACGTCTTCGTGAAGCTCATACGGCTCATTACTATGCATGTGTATCTTTTAAAAAGTAAACCGCAATATCTCGAGGTCTCAAACTCGCACTACTACTTCAAAAATTTTCTCATGTTAGCCTACTGTGCGCCGCAGGGAATCAAATGGTCATTGTGTATGTCACGCGCAACCGCACAGTTAAATATGTTCCTATGTATGTATGTATGTGCAACACTATGTCATGCAACAACAACTACTCACTCATTCATCTGTTTCAAAAGGCTGATAGAAGGGAATCGATACCTTGATAATGATGCTTCAAATTCAATACACCAATTGTCATTGAAGGATTTACGAAACGGTTACCCGAAACAATGACGTGTTCATTTGCAATTAAAAATTAAAATCAAATTGGCGAAACGTGGCCAAACGAGCTCTCTGGAATAGGCTCAATATAAAGTTAGCAACAAATCAATTGCATCGAACATATCAATCATTCGATAATTGCCGATTCTCAATGCCTTGGGAACACATACTTGTGAAAGATAGATCGATGTCTTCTTACCCCCTTACCTAATACAAAGTCATCAATTTGTAGATGCACTTTTTATAGTTGAGGTGTGTACCTATAGCTATATCTTTTTAAATTGTGATAAAACCTAACCTATACTTTTGCGTTTCGTAGAGTAGAACTAACCAGTGGACACGTGTGGAGCCACACAAATTGTGCTAATTTGCTTAGGAATATTTACCTTTTACTTTACTTATAACAACTTCAGCTCATATTGGCTCTACAAAATTTATCCTGCGAATTCGGCATTTTTTGTTGACATCTAAATATCAGATGTAAATATCTCGACTCCTTAGGTTAGGTTCAAGTGGCTGCCGCAGAGGCACACTTAGGCCAGTTTTGAAAGGCCCGTTGTGATACCCCCAACACAAGGAAAGTCAGTCCCGGGACCCAGCCATATGGGAAATCCCTGGGTTGTTGGGATTTTCCACATAGCAGAATCCCGGGACTGACACTCCTAAACCGACACCGTTACTCTCCTTGAACCACTTAGATCAAGTCCTTTATGTCCAGTTCCGCTATCTGGATTAGGCTATCCAGGAACGGAACTGCCAAAAAGCGCGGTCTCGCGCCGCTTAAAGCCGGACAGTTGCAGATGAGGTGCTCTACTGTTTCCTCCTCCTCATCATCTTTGCAACTCCTGCAGCATCGTCGGTAGGGCACACATAGCCTTTCTTCATGCCTACCAATGAGGCAGTGACCGGTTAATACCCCTATCAATATGGAGATTTTCCTCCTAGTTATGGCATAAATGCGTCTAGAACTTTTAAAATCCCATTTTGGCCAGGTTTTTTTCGATATCCGACACCCTGGGGATTGCAGCCATCTTTCGTTGGCTTGACGGAGTGTGTGCTCCTTCAGCATTAGTTTGCATGTGGCAAACGGCATACCTAAGCGCTCTTTATCCTGAAGAACCTGCTTGGTAGTGCCCTGCCTGGCAAGCTCGTCTGCCTTACAGTTTCCCTCAATGTCCCTATGTCCCGGGACCCATATGAGGTTTACGCGGTTCTGTTGGGCCATCTCCTGAAGATATCGACGACAGCTGAGTGTCAGTTCAGAGTTGAATGTATATGAGCCAAGGGATTTGATGGCCGCTTGGCTATCGCTGAAAATAGCGATATCTTCTCCGATAACACGTTTGCTTAACCAGGCCGCGGCGTCCAGGATTGTCGAGACTTCCACCTGGAAGACGCTACAATGATCAGGTAGTCTGAAGGAGAGCTCAAGGTCCAAATCCCTTGAATAAACCCCTCCTCCAACTCTGCCGTCCAACTTCGAGCCGTCGGTGTATATGGAAGTGCCACCATTTGTTTCGGGACACCAATCCGTCCTCTCCCAGTCTTCTCTGCTGGGAATGTTTATTTTGAAACAGCTATCCCCGACTGTAGTGGTCGCACAGCGTTTCCTACATAAGGAAATATTGACTTATTTTGAATTTTTAGGATAGTTTTATACTTAATATATAATAAAATTCTTTGAAAATTACGCGGGCAGAACGTTTTTGGCGGCGACAGCGAAGATAAATAAATATGGTCTTAAATTAAGTTAAACACTGTCTTGATATCACTAGAAAAAATGTCTTCAGCATAAGGAAATATTTACTTATTTTGAACTTAAGGGCAGTTTTATACTTAATAAACTTTTAACTTGATTGAAACTAGTAAAAATGGCTTTAATACTGAAATGAGTACATTGATTTACTTATGGCAAGTAGAAATGTTCTTTTAAACTATGTAGATTGTCCTTAAAAACAGCGTTTTTTCCTTAAAAATAGGAAAAATATTGTTTTTTTTTTAAACCAAGTAGTACGTTTCCCCAAATTTAGGACAATTATTTTTATCAGTGCAAATACTAGGCTGTGCAGAGCAGTTTCTGTTGATTTACCCTGGTGTATGCATGCTGATAGCTAGAGTAAGGTTGCTATCAATAGTCGTTGAGAGGTAGTCGCTTAGTATCCTCTCAAAGGTTTTGAGTACAAAGGACGAGAGACTAATCGGTCTGTAGTCTTTTGGCTAGTAGTGGGATGCCTTCCCAGCCTTAGGGATAAACACTACCGTGGCGCTTCTCCCGGAGCCCGGAATGTGGTTGAGAGCCAGGCAGGCTGTGAAGAGAAATACCAGCCATTTAGCTGATGTCTCCAACGTGTTTATAAGTTGCGCGGGGATAATCCCGTCCGGCCCGGCAGCCTTATACGGTTCAAAGCTATCAATAGTCGTTGCTATCAATATTCGTTGAGAGGTAGTCGCTTAGTATCCTCTCAAAGGTTTTGAGTACAAAGGACGAGAGACTGATCGGTCTGTAGTCTTTTGGCTAGTAGTGGGATGCCTTCCCAGCCTTAGGGATAAACACTACCGTGGCGCTTCTCCAGGAGCCCGGAGTGTGGTTGAGAGCCAGGCAGGCTGTGAAGAGAAATACCAGCCATTTAGCTGATGTCTCCAACGTGTTTATAAGTTGCGCGGGGATAATCCCGTCCGGCCCGGCAGCCTTATACGGTTCAAAGCTCTTAACTGCCCACCTTACCCTTTCCTCAGTGATGGGTATATTTACTGCCAGGTTTGTTGCAGGTGCTAGTGGTGCGTCATGCAGATTCCCCGGAAAATGTGTATTCAAGAGCAGCTCAAGGGTTTCCTCTTCCGTGCTGGTCCAGGATCCGTCAGGTTTTCGCAAATGGCTGTTTGACTTTTCGAGAGGACTCGTCTAAGTCTCGCTGTGTCGTCGACCTTTTCGACGCCAGTGCAGAAATTTCTACACGAGGTTCTCTTCGCCTGTCTCAGAGCTTTTTTGTAGGCCCTTAGTTTCGCTTTATATTCGTGCCAATGAGGCTCAGAGCCGAGGCTCTTGGCCTTGTTAAATTGTTTCCGGCATGATTTGCGGAGCGAGTCCAAATCGTAGGACCACCAATGTGGCCTGCGTTTACCGGGTGGTTTTGGCACTGGACAAGCCTGTCCTAGAGCATTTGAGAGCGCCGATGTAAATGTAGTAACAAGATCCTCCAGCTCCTCTACTGATGAGGGGGCTTGTGAGGGCAGTACTGGTCGGTCTCTGTCTAATATTTCATTGCGTAACTGCCAATTAGTGTTACGTGGATTGCGCTTCATTCGGCAGCAGAGGAAGGGGGAGGCCTCGACTGAGATGGAAACAACAGGTGGAGGATGACTTGAACTCCCTTGGGGTTTCCAATTGGCGTCAGTTATCGCTAAAAAGGAATGACTGGCGTGCTTTGATATGCAACGGCCAAAATCGCTTAGGCGGTTAAGCGCCAATAAATGATGATGATGGATTCGCTTCATGATTGGTTGTTCTACAATAAAGTCTAAAACCATTTCTATGTAACGGTGGTCGGAGAATGAATGTTCTTCCAGAACAAGCCATTTTCTGACCCACTCATAAGCGCCTTCACTACCAAGTTGGTTGTTAAGAGGTAATCAAACAGAGACTCGCCCCTGGCATTGATATCGGAGCTCCCCCATTGGACATGGTGAGCATTAGCGTCCGCTCCAATAATAAGATTACCCGTGCAGAAATTTGACACCAGGTCTTTCACCTCCGTTTGTGGTGGGGGTTCTTCGGCGTCGTAGGGCATATAGACCGACGCCACCGTCAGGCGGGTGCTGTCGACCGTTAGACTGATAGCGGTAATATCACCATTGGTGTAGTTAGGTAGGAGAAAGGAGTTCAACTCAGACTTGACCAAAATACACGTTCGGACTTTGCTCTCCTCGCTGGCTCGAATGAGCTTGAAGCCCTTAGTCCCCAATCCGCAGATTCTCGAGCTATTGACCCAGGGTTCTTGGATGAGGACCACATCCACGTCGCTTTTAGAAAGACGACTACTTAAAGCAGCCGAAGCCACTTTAGATTTGTGCAGATTAATCTGAAGCACCACCAACATGAGAGCGCACAGACTTCCCTGCCGTCCCCATGTCGTCGCGGTTTGCCCCATCCCGGAGGTTGCCTATCAACGACGAGTTGTTCCGATTAACTGCCCGATATGGCGTTGCGGGAGTCCTGCTGTCTGTAGCGTTAGATGTTAAGCGGCCCTACCGCATCCCCGAGCAGATTGACACTCCAGTCATGCGTTCGGAGAGAATTCTGTCGGGTTCGTCAGGGATGGCCGGAATCCACGCCCTTGCCCTTGGACGAGCTGGAATGTCCTTCCAGTCGACGACCTCTATCTTTGCGCCCTTGTAGACTTCACCCAGTTTAGCAGCTGCTGCCTTATACAGTGCTACGGTTTTTGCATCCTCGCATGCGAGTAATTTGATCTGACCCTGGTGCCAACCCGCATCCGTTACTCGCGCCGAACTACCCGGAAACTCCGGAGCAACGTTGAGAAGAATGTTGCCGAGTTCATTTCGCACGGTCATTGCCTCGGTCAAGGACGCCTATAAGGATCCTGTCCTTGGTTACCTCAGCAAAGCTTAGTTTGCCCGCTCCAGAGGTATTCTGATGCCGCTTGGGAGGGGGATTTAACTCCAGGTCCGATTTCTGGCGCTTGAAAGGGTTAACTTTTAACCTCTTTGGCACGTAAGAATTTTGGAAATCCGGTATCACAGCTTTCGCTAGCTCTACCGATTTACTGGAATTCGGGGACAGCGACTCCTGCGGTACCCCTTCATACCTCTTCAGGATCTTTGCAGCCAATCTTTTCTCGTGGTATGTGAAGCGGTGGCCGAAGTCTCAGTTGCAGCTTCCTTCCCCTTCGAAACTCCGAGGTCAGGTTGTGAGACCGCTGCCACAGACGTAAAGATACTGGTTTTTATATCAGCGGTTGATGGGAGTTTAGCATCCGCCGTTGTCCGCTTAGCTGCGTTGGCCACCGCACTGATGCTAGCTCCCATCAAGTCAATCTTACTCGATAGAGGTTTGGTTGACCGAATCGTATTTGCCATCGCTGTCGATCCCCCCCCCCCTTGATTGTGGATCGGACGTTGTCCTCCGGCGTTGTTGTTTCTTTCTCGCTTGCTCCTCCATAGCTCTCCTCTGCTGAGTGAAATTTGGCGTTGTTTGTTTTTTAGGTTTTTCGTTTTTATTTACGTTATTTGAGTTCATCTTATTCGTACCACCCATTGCCGGACAAGGCCAGCTTAGGGTCAAGGGAAGAGTAAGGGAAAATGTGTCGTCCGCCGCGGCAGAGCCCCGTACCGAATTGTGTCAATTTATGTGATTTTCGAAATGTTCCATATCGAAAGTGGGCGTGGTCGGGAAGCGATTTCGTCCAATTACATCAGGTATGCTCCCTATTATGCTAGTATACCTTTTACCAATTTCATCGTTCTACCGTAATCAGTTTAAAAATTATGACCCGTGAAATTTTTAAATATGCCTCCCTAAAAAGTGGGTGGTGCCACGCCTACTTTTAAAAATTTATCAAAAAAACATAATAGAATGACTAGGGGATTCATCCTACCAAACTATATCATGTTAGTCGTTTCCGTTACCGAATTTTGTCAATTTGGGTGATTTTCGAAATTTTCGATATCGAAAGTGGGCATGGTTGTAGGGCGATTTTATACAATTTCATCAGGTACACTCCAAACAATACTAGTATGCTTTGTGCCAAATTTCATCGTTCTATCGTAATCAGTTTAAAAGTTACGACCATCCACTCCCACTTTAAACAATTTATGGAAAAATCATAAGAGATTAACCAGGGGGATTCACCTATAAATTTATATCATTTTAGCCATTTCAGCTACTTATGTGATTTTCGAAATTTTCGATATCGAAAAAGGGGGCGTGGTTACCATCCGGTTTCGCCAATTTTCAATAGCAACCTACCTTGGCCAAAAAGTTACCTGCATATAAAATTTCATGCAAATATCTCAATTTTTACTCAAGTTATCGTGTACACAGACGTACGGACGGACATGCCTGAATGAACTTCGCTTTTCAACCTAAGAACTTTCATATATGGAACTCTATATCTATCTCGATTACTTTGTGCCGTTACGTACTACCGTTATGTGAACAAATTTAATATACCCTTGTACTAGTACTAGTACGCTGGGTATAAAAAATATTTTTTACAACTGTTTTGAACTCTATGTCAAAAATTAAATAATAGCTGTGATCCTTTACTTTTCAGACCGAAACTAGTAAAACTGTCAAAATTAAAAAAAAAAAGGACGTGTGGCACTCGTGGACTGCCGCGGTAAAGCTATTGCATATTATCAACTTATGCCAAGCCCGTACGCAGCGGTGGGGGTTTTGAATTTCAAAATCCTCCCCTGCGCACGGGCCTGTATCTAATCAGTTACGGTTTTTTTTTATTCAGTCGCCACCGTCAAAGCCCGCGATAAAATCTATGCAATAGCTCACAATTTTTTTAAATATTTAACTTCAACCTTATCTTTAACTTTAACTTCAACTTCAACTTCAATTTGAACTTCAACTTCAACTTCAATTTCAACTTCAACTTCAATTTCAACTTCAACTTCAACCTCAAAGTTGAAGTTAAAGTCAAGTCCAAGTCAAAGTCAAAGCCCAAGTCAAAGTTAAAGTTAAAGTTAAGGTTAACTTATTTAATTTTTAAAAATTTAATTAACTTTTTTTAAACATATAAATACTTCTAATTCGTAAATTCACTTTTTATACCCAGTGTACTAGTACTAGTACAAGGGTATATTAATTTTGTTCACATAACGGTAGAAAGTAACGGCACAAAGTAATCGAGATAGATATAGAGTTCCATATATGAAAGTTCTTAGGTTGAGGAGTTCATGCAGGCATGTCCGTCCGTGTACACGATAACTTGAGTAAAAATTGAGATATTTGCATGAAATTTTATATACAGGTTACTTTTTGGTCAAGGTAGGTTGCTTTGTCGATATCGAAAATTTGGGGTGTAAAAGTAGGTTGCCTCCCCGTTGGTGCACCCTGGGTAACGCTAAATGACCTACATGGCCTACACGGCTAGTTTCTTGTATTGCCGGTTCTACGAGAACGGAACCAGTACTTTTGCTGTACCCATCGTGCCGAAACGACCCGGGCCGTTTTCTTATATCGACCCGGCCAAGAGCAATATACTCGGGGTGACCCTGTCTGACATTTAGGCAGGGCTACACCTCGCTACAACAACAACAACATATCGAAAATTTCGAAAATCACATATGTTGACATATCTCGGTAGCTGAAATGGCTAAAATGATATAAATTTAAAGGTGAATTCACCTGGTCATTCTCTTATGAGTTTTCCATAAGTGGCACCGCCCACTTTTAAGGAAGGCATTTTTGAAAATTCGACTCGTCGTAACTTTTAAACGGATAACGATAGAACGATGAAATTTGGCACTAAGCGTACTAGTATCGTTCTAATCGCCCTCCAACCACGCCCACTTTCGATATGGAAAACTTCGAAAATCACCTAAATTGAAAAAAATCGGCAACGGTAACGGCTAACATGATATTTTTTGGTAGGATGAATCCCCTAGTCATTCTATTATGATTTTTTTATAAATTTTTAAAAGAAGGCGTGGCACCGCCCACTTTTCAGGGAGGCATATTTAAAAATTTCACGGGTCATAATTTTTAAACTGATTACGGTAGAACGATGAAACTGGTACAAGGTATACTAGCATAATAGCGAGTATACCTGATGTAATTGGACGAAATCGCTTCCCAACCACACCCACTTCCGAAATGGAAAATTTCGAAAATCATATGAAAACTACCGCTGGGTTTTTAATGTTCGGTTTACCCGGTGCCACACCTACTTTTAAAAATTTATCAAAAAATCATGATAAAAAGTACCACGCCCACTTTCGATATCGAAAACTTCGAAAATCACCTAAATTGACATAATTCGGGCGATTTTATCTAATTTCATCAGGTATACTCCCAACGATACTAGTATACTTTGTGCCAAATTTCATCGTTCTATCGTAATCAGTTTAAAAATTACGACCAGTCGATTTTTCAAAAATGTCTTCCTTAAAAGTGGGCGGTGCCACGCCCACTTTAAAAAATTTATGTAAAAATCATAAGAGAATGACCAGGGGGATTCACCTTTAAATTTATATCATTTTAGCCATTTCAGCTACCGAGATATGTCAGCTTATGTGATTTTCGAAATTTTCGATATCGAAAAAGGGGGCGTGGTTATCATCCGATTTCGCCCATTTTCTATAGAAACCTACCTTGGCCAAAAAGTAACCTGTATATAAAATGTAATGCAAATATCTTAAATTTTACTCAAGTCATCGTGTACACAGGCGGACGGACGCACGGACAGACGGACACACGGACGGACATGCCTGAATGAACTCCTCTTTTCAACCTAAGAACTTTCATATATGGAACTCTATATCCATCTCGATTATTTTATGCCGTTACGTAGTACCGTTATGTGGACAAAATTATAATACGCTTGTATTAGTACTAGTACGCTGGTTATAAAAAGGATTACATTTGGAGTACTCTGATGCTCCAATTGTAGTACTCTTCGGATAGGAAGTAGAGTACTATCGATTTTTCGTATAAGTATGCGATGGCATAATGGTAAACAACTGAGGTTAGCATCCCAAATATTGTGAGTTCGACTCTCGGTGAAGGCAATATAATGGAACTTTGTAAAATAGTTTTTTTATTTTTGTTACTTTGACTCCTTTTTGGTGTTAAAATAAAAGTTTTTTAGTTTACATTTTTTTGTGTGAGAGAATCTTCGACTCAATTCCTACCCCTCTTAATTAAACCGAACATGGTATTAATATAATACTTTTCGGCTTTGTTATATATAAACACCAAATTTGTAGATATTAATTAAAGTGAAACTTCTTTTTACTGTGAAATAGCCAGTAGGGTAGTTACTATAATCCTGCAGACAGCGTCCAACGCTCCCTCTTTATTGATTTGCAGGGCATTGCTGAATGAAATTGCATTTAATAAAATATTGAATCTAATAGAGATCTAACATATGTTTGTATGTACGTAGGTGCATATAACCACTAAAAGTAGCAACTCTTTTTTTATATTTGTGGCTTTTGGTTTTAATTCTTAAAATCAATTAAGTGATCAATTCTCAAATGTCACACAATAAAGTTTTCGAGTGCACTCATTGCAATAGAAATTCTGTAAAAGCATTACCTATCCGTATGTTTTACACGTTTCGGGTTTTAACACTTCAAAGGACAAACAGTGGTGGCCCAAAAATCTGGCCAACAGAAAATTAATTGATTTCGTAAAAAGTATGTAAGTGTAAGTATTTTCGTATTTTCTGTATTCTTTCACATTACCTCAATTGTGATAGATCTACAAAGCTGCATACCTACTCCAAAAATTCGATTCCACACAGTTTTCTAACAAAAAAATATCCTTGGCTCAAAAAAGGTTTCACTCAATTCATCGAATTCGGGCAACGGCCCCTTTTTCTATTCCACCACTGTACAAGCTACTTCTATTTCCTAAGCATTATGGGACAGTTAATGTGTAATGTTCCACTACAAATAAATTTTACTTTTTAAACGTTTTTTAGTTGTCACACCGAAATGTGCGATATCGCTCGCTCCTCTCCAACTTGAGTGATGTGACGAATTGAATACAAAGGAGCATTTCATTTGAAATTAAATCGAAACAAGGTTTTCACTTTACAACTGAACTTAAAATGCATTCGTAATAAAAATGTAAACAATACAAATGGAACCTTTATTTACGATTTGAAAGCAGTGGAGTATCAAAGTGATGAGCCAAATGATACGTGTGAGATTAATTGTCATGTGGTTTGCCACAAGCTGAAGAAGTAGTGACTTTAAAGTCGAAGATATTTTAATATGCTTCCGCAGACAATTTGTCAAAGCTAAGTTTACATGTAGACAATTAATGGGATGCAAATTAGGCGCTTACCCTTATCAAGAACTTTTCATTAATCACGAAATGAGATTTTTAAGGTAAACCCAAATTATCCTGAGTGTGCAATAATTTATTATTAAAAAAACTTTTATTTATACAAAGCCTTCAAATTGAAGGCTTTCAGCAAACCTTGTGAGCAAGATCTGTAGGTCCATCATGATTGGAAAAGTCTTTACCCAATCACTCGGAACAAAACCAGGTTTCTCAACCCAGACATCTACCATGAGGCCATCGAATCCTTATGCTGGCTAGCGTCTAATTACAACTTTTTTCTAAATGCACTTCGCTATTATGGGTGTAGTAAAGTTACCTCTTCAGGATGTAATTTTAACACTGCGAAATTCAATTTTTCGAATAAGCGATCAAATTACAATTAGTGTATGTAATTTTAATCAAAAATACACAGAACCAAAAAATCCTCATAAAAATAAGAAGATTGTCTCTTTAAACAGCTTCGAGGCACAAAAAGAGGACAGAAGTCAGAGACGAACATATTTCCGTAGAGTTTTCTTCTTATTTTTGGGAGGTAAATCTTTTTAATTTTATTTAAAAGTATACCTTCTTCAAATGTGTAATTCGACGCTACCAAGCACAAGTACACGATAGCATCATGGTTGAGATCTCCGTTTAGCAGTTAAGAATTCTTAGTTAGATTCGCGGTGATGGCAAGTGCATATGTGGTGAGGCAAAAAGAACAAAGGTGTAATTAGACGTTGGTAAGTTAAGTATACGATGACATGGTAGTGTACTTTTGTTCTATTTTATCAGGTGGTTTACAACACTCGAACGTAAAAGTAGCCATATTTTGCGATTTTACTAACACACAGATAAAATCGCAAAATATGGCTACTTTTACGTTCGAGTGTTGTAAATTTGGTTCAAAACGTGAATTACTTCATTTACTGTAGTAAATTTGCGAAAAAATCGTAATATTCAACAAAAAATTACAACTAACTATTATGGTTGTAATATTAAATATCCGCTGATTTTCTTCCTGGTATTCACAGGGTTACGGTAGTTAAATAAGTCCCAAACAGTAGGCGACCAGGTGATACGTCACATCACCTATAGAGCAGAATATAACATCATCATTACTTACAAACAAGGACTGAAACCGAAACCGAAACCGTAACCGTTATTTTTTTCTGAAAAAGAACGAAACCGAAACCGTTTCAAAAGCCGGAACCGGTTCCAAACGGTTTTGAATTTGGACACATATTTTATTTTAAAAGAGGCTACCCTGAATAATTTTCATGGAAGATGGTTAAGCAAGACACTTTTTGACCTCAATATCAAAATTCCGAAATAATTGAACTAGTTATAAGCGAATGAAGCCATCGAAAAAAATGTAGGTATGACATCCGAAAAAAAAAAATATTTAGTGGCGTCTCAGAAAGCATCACTCATATTAACGTTCCATTTTAACATATTGCAAAAAGAAAAAGTAGAGTTAATTTTTTAAACTTTTTTTGAAGAAAGTTTTTTTCCATAAATAGCGGAAGTAATATTTATTACTATATATTGCAGAAAATTCATCATGACCACCGGAGTAAAGTTATAAAAATTCAGACTTATTTTGCATTCAAGTACATATGTATTTGAGTTTTGTAGTAGCACAATTTTTTTGTGTTGGCGTTTTTGTATGGAAACCGAAACCGGAACGAAACCGTAACCGAAACCGAAATAAATGTTGAAGAACGAAACCGGAACCGAAACCGAAACACGTTAAAAAACCGTAACCGAAACCGGAACTTTATTTTAATCGGTTTCATGCCTTGCTTACAAATCTGCAGCACTAGACAGATACAAACAAATCCTTAGCACCAGGCGTCCATAACTGCCTACATATAAAATCTGGCTGGTGTCGTTTCACGTGTTAATCGGGATGTCATATCACCTTTTTGTGCCTCTGTTATGCATATCGTATAGCCTGCAATCCGGCGGTCCTATTGATATGGCATCAGTGATTTGATAAAAATTAGCATTATTGAGCAGAAAATCACAAAGTTTTGCGTCCATAGAAAACAGCACCTTATTTGTCTACAAACAAAATTTGTTGTCGTATCACGTGGTGATCTGGATGCCATATCACCTGTTGTGGATATCATATCGACGTGCCATACGAAAATTAGCACTTTTTAAATATTTTACGGAAACTAACACTTTCATTTTGTGTCCGACGAAAGCTAACACTTCGTCTGACATCACCGGGTGATGTGACATCAGTGATTTTGTCACATTATTTACCTGTTAATTTGTCTTTAAAAAATCTGGTCATCAGCCCTGGTGATCTGGATGTCACATCACCCTATGAGCAAAATGTCACACATTGATAGGACATTTCTGTGTCATAATTTGACGGATTTCTAATGAAACTGCGTGGTCAATGTTGTGAATAGGAAGGGCGAGAATTTAATCGCAGACAATGGCATATTATCCGACATGAAAAGAATAGATAAGATAACATCAATGGTCAATCATTTATGTGATTGGTAGCGAGTAACGGGTCTTACATGCTCACTCCTGGGAGTAAATTAACCGACAGCGGAAGTAATTGCAAGTTTATAATGCCATTCCATTCTGATGCTAAAACCCATAAATAGTCTGCTAAGAAAATAACTACTTAAAGCATGATTTACACTGGTGGATTTTGTGATCAATTTTTGGCTTTCCAACGTCTAAATAGCCATTCAAAAATATTTGTGCCCACAATCATCAAATATAGGTTGTCGATCGATCGAATTGCTATTGACACTTCTCCACTTGTCTCTGATTAGCTTTGTCATTCCATAAAAATGGAAATATACAGGAAGCGATTTACCTACTGAAATCTCCTAATGAACTCGCTATTAACGAATTTCGACTGTTTTGGTTATTTACGACATTTCGAACTTTCTAGAGCCTCTTATTAAGTTTTCCAGTGACTGGCCGACCAGAGCGAGGTGCGTCTTTGACATTATGATATGAGCCATTTACAGCACAAGTGGCATAAGTCCAGTTTTCGTTTTGTTTTTAGTTAGGCATAATGCTACGTAACTCCTAGCTCCCATAGCAACCGAATAAATATCAGAACTAACTTGCGAAAACAAGGGAGGGGGTACCCTTAGTTGACAACACAATACCCATATATAGAGAAAGATCATGCGAACCTGAAAACTTAAGTATGCGTAGAAACATTTTTTTTACCGTTTATTTGTCACGAAGTTCCCCATTGACAGTGAAAATAGTTATTTTTTAAAGCCTATAGTTCTCGAGCTAGATCCACCTTTTCTCCATCTATAATATCCAAAAATACTAGTTTGGGAAAATGGAGTTATCTTGTATAACTAAAATTCCCACAGAGCGAAATTTTTGAAGAGAGCTTAGTAATAAAAAAATTATTTGGAGGCAAAAGTAGAGGAAAATTAAAAAAAAAACTCTCCTACTTGGATTTTTCTCTTTTTTTATCCCCGAATAACTTTTCATGCCAAATGGGATCGATGGGGACTTTTGCAGTTGAAACTAGTCTCCTGACAAAAAATTGGATCAAGTTGGACTAGTATTTTTTTTAAATTATTCATGGAGAAAAGGAGGATCTAGCTCGAAAACGAAGGGGTTTACAAAAATAACTATTTTCATTGTCGATGCGAAACTTCGAGACAAATAAACGGTAAGTGAAAATATTTCTAGAACTGGTTGCTCTTAGAGAAAACATTTCAGGACCATATTTGTAAAGAGTTCTACAACTTAGTCTCAAAAAATGTTTCGAAAAAAACTTACCGTTTTCGAGAAAAATGTTTAGAACCTTAAATTTTGACTTTGGCCCCGAATAACTTTTTTAGCAAACATGGGATCGATGGGGACCTTTGAAGTTTTCTTTCTGACGGCGAATCTGAGCTCTCTACCAAAATTTGGCTCTGTGGAAAATAATGTTTTTTCAAATGTTTATTTTGACCGGACTATCATGCGATATTAATCGCGGATCGCTTTAACATTGTTGTTGGGAAATTTCATACCAGTTTTCAAATAAAGTTTTCGTTCATTAGAATATACATTTTTTTTTTGGGTGGACGAGGACCCCGGGTCAATGTGGGACCTATAGGCAGTTGTCTATTCTGCCTTAGGGTTAACCCGTCACTGCCTGCGCTGTCCTTCGCGTACATCATTCCCTACGGTTATTTCTCACTGCGGGACCCTTACCGTCAAATTTGTTTGGCATCTAGAATTGTTGGAGTCTTTCCGTTTTTCAAGTCCAATTAAATTCAGTGTAATAAACTCAACCTTGTTAACTTATGTATTTATATTCTAAAGATTGTATCTACTACTGTTTACAATTGAAGGAAACTAATTTGAAAATTGATTCATAGTTGTTTACTCTGAAATTCAACAGGTCGGCCATTTTATTATAATATACATATGTACGGAAGAACATATATATGTATGCTTTTATGTACGCATGTATGGATGTATGCCATTGTACATGGTTTGGTAAAAAGAACGGAAAATAAAAAGAAAATAATCCCTTTCACAAACTAAGCCTTACCAGTTGAGACATATCCTTACTTGTACCTTGTACAAACACACGTATAAGCAATATGTACCCTGTAAGGAACTTAGTAACTAGTGAATAAAGTTAGTGGTTCAGAATTTTAGTTTAAGTGCCAAATATCTAAATGGATTGGTCGATCGTAAACAAATTTGGAACACAAGCTGGAAACCTTACAGGGATAGTCCTAGGGTAAAAACAATATGGATTGGACAATTAACGGGCTTAAACCCACCCCGTAATGTTGGCACAAGTACAAAAAAAAAATTAAATAGCACGAATTTTTAAAATAAAGGTGACATTTTTTAATGAAAATTAAAGTTGTTTTCC
Source organism: Campiglossa producta (assembly GCA_964058755.1). NCBI lineage: Eukaryota > Metazoa > Arthropoda > Insecta > Diptera > Tephritidae > Campiglossa > Campiglossa producta. Next base: position 84,091,245 of record CAXKVI010000004.1, on the reverse strand, counting down.
AATACTGCATATCTCTGGTACTATTCACGCTTTCCAGATTAATGTTGGACAAGGAAAATGGGGGCCTGGGGTGGAGCCCACTGGTATAAGCTAGCAAGAAATAACTTGGGTCTGTGCGGCTACGATTTGGTCGGAACAATAAAAAAGCTTATGTACAGGGGATGTAATAAAGATTCAAGACGAACTATCACATCAGTTCATAACTAGAGATTTTCCTACAGGGTACGAGCAAACACATTGATATGTATGCGTTTACATGGTGTCTCAAAATAAATGATTTTGATAAAGTCTTTACTTAAAACATAGATTTGCAAAAAAAAAAAATTCAAATTTTTTATGCCTGGAATACATGTGCAGCGATTTGACCTGCAGCGCTGGTAGTTTAACTGCTGCTTGAGCGATTTGTAAACACACGTGCAGCAAAATGTACCTGGCAGTTCCATGCAGCGACACTTGAACAACATTTTCAAAATGTACTTAAAACACACATAAATAAGCTGAAATATCTTTTAAATACTCAATTTCAAATTAAAATAACATTTTCTATAAATTTTTGTATTCAAAAATACAAAGTAAATGCAAATCACGAAATAAAATATTTGTTTTTTTGGCATTTTGTTTCTGGGTTGTTCGTGGTTGTTGGATTTTTCGATACCCAACACTGGCGAGGTGCGTAGAAATTTGATTTGAACACGTCGTGCAGCCCCTGCACGACATGCAGGGATATGTACATATGCTCGCCGTAGTACAAACTAGTGTGTTTAAATTTTGCAGAATTACTGCACATCTATTTCAGGCTTTATTTCGCCAGAATTTCGGTTTATGGTAAAAGAAAACTCCCCACCAAAACTAGTTCAAATCGATAGAGATCGATTTTTACTAAATATGTACATATTATTTGACGTTTTTTCATTGAAAGACCCATTATAAAAATATTTTACAAGGTACTTTTGACCCTTTATTTTGAACCACCTTGTGTAAGAAAATAACTGAGTTTTACCAATCACCCCCAGCTAGGCTTGTGATTTTTGAGATCTCAAAGTAATCAGTACGGAGTGCATATTCACATTTCGACAAAATCAAATAAAGACACACACAAACGGACACCTAGTAGGTAGGTACATGGGTGCATGAATACATAGTGCAAGAATCAAAGGGATGAAGACCACCCCAAAAAGCATTTGCTATACTAAAGGCAAACACACTACCTAACATATTCTCGTGTGGCACATTGATGACGTTAAAGGCGGTACGAAAAACATTGAGCGACACATCCAAGTAACCTCAAACAAAATAATTATAAGCGTGGGAAAGGCAATGAGCAGACGTTTCTCACGCACGATTGGCACGTGCAGAGCGTACTTTGGGAACGCTTTATGGCGAATGCATATTTGTATGTTTGTAATACAATTACACATAACTACGCCTTGCTTTTGTGCCGCATAACTTTTAGAAATAATAAAAAGAAGCTAAAAAGATACATCCATTTGTTTATATGTTTGTTAAGTGCATGTGTGTGTGTGTTAAGCTTTCAAAAGGACATAGAGTTTTTAATAATTTCCTGTAAAGCGCAATAGCTTTTAGATTTTATATACTTATGTTTTTTTTTACATACACGGTTAAAAAAGGAGCCTAAATTTTAAACCCGTCTGAAGCTTAAGCGATTTTTAAACTTTTTGGAATATTTTAACAAGGCATTCACGTTGACAATAAACTCGAGTTTATTGACAACAACAATATGAATAAACTCAACAAATGCCCCTTTAACTCGAGCTTATGGCCCAACGTGAACGCCATATAAGCCTTCCAAAAGTTTAAAAAGAATTTCAATTTCTTTTGGTTTCGATTTAAGATCAGAATGAAAAAGAGGTACCCATAAATTTTTTTTTTTGGTTTGTTTGAATTTAATTTCATTTTGCCCACAGAAACATTATGTGCGGTATAGCTCAGCGGTAGAGAAGTCGGCTGTGACTCCTGAGCGTTTTCGTTCGAATCCATCCACATTTTTTAAATTAAATTTTATTCTTTTAACTTTTTGATGTGAAAATTAAAACTTTTCGATTTAAAATTAAAACTTTTTGTTTTGAAAATTAAAACTTTTCGGTCTAAAATTTTTTTTTTTTTTTCCTTTTAAGCTTATTCAAGATTGAATTTTGCCAAAAACACATAATGTTTCAAGTCGCCTCAAAGCTAAATCAATTCCAAATCATATTGGTCAAAGCTGTTTGCAAATCTGTTCAGAAATACGAAAGTTATAGCCTATTTAGTATGACGATATAGCTACAATTATTTCAAAATCAACTAGTGTTTTTGATGTCAAATCCATACGAATATTGCTGTGGGTGTTATGTATCAACTTCTCGACTGCTTTGCTGTACACAATCGATATGATAAATGTAGCTGTAACAGATTTTTAAATTGGATGTAGTTTTGCTACTATTGATCCGATATGAAAATGTTTAAGATAAATTTGGTTTGAAATTGATTAAGCTTTAAAACGACATAAAAATCAAGGCAAAATAATCATCCCTTTTGATGTACTTAACAATTAATGACACTGTGAGATATAAATTTGTAAAATTTCTCGACTAAACCTGCTAATAGCTCTTAAACTGGACATCTGATTGAAACCCATTATATGACGGATTTGTAGAGCTTTTTGATGCGGTGAATAGAGGGGTTCGATCGGATAAGCAAAGCTGGAGATTTTTTGTAAAATACAAAAATGGTGTTTTCTCACTTTTTTAAAAATGATAACTTTGCGAAATCTCAAAACCTATAACGAATTTTTGATTTTTCTCTTCAGAATCAGAATCTGCACGTTTTTCACGTAATAAATGTGTACCAAGTTTACGGCTATCAATGTTTTTATATAATCTGCTGCACCCTGAATGCATATGGTTTTGAAAATTTTCAAATGCAACGTGCAAGTTCTAAGAGTTATCCAATTCGAATGAAATTTTGCACAGCTTATTTTTAGAGCAAGACCTATCATATTCCGCCCGGCGAAAAAAATTTGTTTCTTAAGGAGCAGCTTAATATACACAGTAAAAATAAAGGTCTAACTTTAATACCATTTTGGTGTTTATATATTACAACACCGAAAAGTATTAAATTAATACCATGCTCGGTCTAATTATAGAGAGAGAGAGAGGAATTCAGTCGAAGATTCTCTCAGGCAAAAAAAAAAATGAATTTACAGTTTTATTATATTGCCTTCACCGAGAGTCGAACTCACAATTTGTTGAATGCTGAACGGAGATCTACTATCAAGCCAGCGAGTGCTTATGCTTGCCAGCGTCTAATTGCAGCTTTGTTCTAAATGATATATCGCTATAGCGACGAACCGCGCTCTCTGAAGAACAAACCACCGGACTTAATTTAATGGTAAAAAGTAATAAATTTAGTACTTTTCCGGCTTTGTTTTTAAACCAAAAGTACTTAAAACATTATAATGAGAGAAAGCGCTATAGGGAGAGCGCTTCAGTATTATTTTGGCATTGTTTTAAAACTATTTGGAACTAAAAAAATTTTCAAAATTTTGAGGCTAGAATACTAGAAATCTGCTATTCCGAGAAAATTTTAGTGTATGCAGTTTTTGTAGGGAACTCGATTTCCTATAAAAATATGCTTGTTGTTTTTATACCAAATGTGAGGCAAAGTTTGTAAAACCAAAACTAGCGCTGATAGGCCTCTAGAATTTAATATTAATCTGTAATTTTTACAGTAATTTTTTTCTTTCTGAAAAATAAAATCAACATAATTTTAATGTACATTAATAGTACGAGAGCGCCCATAGGCATATGGTTGTTGATTAATAGCAAGATAAATTTTTGGGAGCGGCTTTCTTTTTCCGAGACGCACAATTTTTAATCTTCGAAAATTTTGGAAAGCGCGACCTTTGCGAGGTAAGGTGCATGAAACATGTAAATTTGCTGCATGCATATTTTTATTACCACGCTTTTATTAGAAAATGTCCCTACATTATGGGTCTCATTTGGACTTCGATATATTTCGATAAATTTATCGATAACTGAGTTATCGGTCAAAATGTGGTTGCCCGAAAACCTTATAATTTCCCTACAAAATGGGTATCAAACGAAAGGGGAAAGCCACAGGTTTCATTTGGACATCAACATATTTCTATAAATTTATCGATAGCTGAGTTATCGGTCAAAGTGAGATTGTACAATAATATTGAAAATTGCCTACAATATGGGTATCAAACACAAGTGGAGGCCCAGAGGTTTCGTTTTAACTGCGGTATACTTCGATATATTTATCGATTTCTTCATAACACATTTAACTAAAAAGTAAAAAATAAATATACGTAGATTAAAAAGCGAAAACTCACGCTTTTAAAGAATATTGCACTAAAAAGGCAAAAATAAATTAAATAAAAAACGAAGATTATGGAACAAAACGGACCACGCTTTTTCCACAATACCACTGTGTAGGGGTTTTAAAATTATTTTCAACTTTTTAGTTCAATACTCTCTAACAGCGTGAGTTTTAGTTTTTTTAAACTATATTTATTATTACTTTTTAGTCAAATGTCCTATGAAATTATCGATAAATATATCGAAATATACAGAAGTCCAAACGAAACCTCTGCATCTCTCCTGTCGTTTGATACCCATATTGTAGGGAAATTTTAAGGTTTTTGGGCAATCACATTTGGCCGATAACTCGGTTATCGATAAATCTATCGAAATATTTCGATGTCCAACAGAAACCTGGGGCCTTCCCCTTTCGTTTGATACCCATATTGTAGGGAAATTTTTAGGGTTTTGGGCAATCACATTTTGACCGATAACTCAGTTGTCGATACATTTATCGAAATATATCGAAGTCCAAATGAAACTTGAGGCCTTCCCCTTTCGTCTAGTACCCATGTTGTAGAGAAATTTTTAGATTTTTGGGCAATCACATTTTGACCGATTACTCAGTTATCGATAAGATTATCATAATATATTGAAGTCCAAATGAAACCTGGAGCCTTCTCCTTCCGTTTGATACCCATATTGTAGGAAAATGTTAAAATTTTTGGGAAATCACATTTTTACCAATAACTCAATTATCGATAAATTTATCGAAATATATCGATGTCCAAATGAAACCTTGGGCCTTCCCCTCTCGTTTGATACCCATATTATAGGGAATTGTTTAGGGTTTTGGGCAATCACATTTTGACCGATAACTCAGTTGTCGATAAATTTATCGAAATATGTCGATGTCCAAATGAAACCTAGGGCCTTCCCCTTTAGTTTGGTACCCAAATTGTAGGGAAATGTTAAGGTTTTTGGGCATTGACCTATTACTCAGTTATCGATAAATTTATCGAAAAATATTGATGTCAAAATGAAACCTGGGGACTTCCCCTTTCGTTTGATACCCATATTGTATGGGAATTTTAAGGTTTTTGTGCATTCACATTTTTACCGATAACTCAGTTATCGATAAATTTATCGAAATATGTCGATGTCCAAATGAAACCTGGGGCCTTCCCCTATCGTTTGGTACCCATATTTTGACCGATAACTCAGTTATCGATAAATTTATCGAAATATATCGATGTCCAATTGAGACCTGGTGCCTTCCCCTTTCGTTGGCACCCATATTTTAGGGAAATTTTAAGGTTTTTGGGCAATCATATTTTGACCGATAACTCAGTTATCGATCAATTTATCGAAATATAGCGATGTCCAAATGAAACCTGTGCCCCCCCCCCCCCCTTTTGTTTCATACCCATATTGTAGAGAAATTATAAGGTTTTCGGGCAATCATATTTTGACCGATAACTCTTTTATCGATCAATTTTTCGAAATATATCGAAGTCCAAATGAAACCTGTAGCCTTCCCCTTTCGTTTGATACCCATATTGTAGGGAATTTTTTAGGTTTTTGGACAATCATATTTTGACCGATAACTCAGTTGTCGATAAATTTATCGAAATATATCGATGTCCAAATGAAACCTAGGGCATTCCCCTTTCGTTTGATACCCATATTGTAGGGACATTTTACGGTTTTTGGGCCACTGGGCTTAGACCGAACGAGAGTCACATTCATACAAGCAAACAAACAAACAAACAGGCAAACATGGCTGTCCTCTGATGAAAGAACAAGAAACCAGATTGATCATGTCATGATCGACGGCAGACACAGCTCCACCGTTCTAGACGTACGTACCCTACGCTGTCCCAATATCGACTCGGACCGTAAACTTGTTGCAGCCAAGATACGCCACACGCTTCTGTGCAGCGAACAAAGTGCGCACAGTAACGGAAGGAAAGTTTGACGTCGAGATAATTTCTCCACTCGACTCTCACACCTGCTATCGTAGAGCAATCCTCGACCTAACGATGTAACCGAGCAATGGAAGCATATCTCTCACTCATTACGTACCGCCGCTGAGGCCACTATAGGGTTTCAGCGAGCCCGCAAGAACAACTGGTACGATGAGGAATGCAGCACAGCCTCGGACAAAAAGGACGCTACATACAGGGAGACGTTGCGAACGGGCGCAACCCGCAGTGTATGGCAACGCTATCGTGAGGCGAAGAAGGAAGAGAGACGCCTTTTCAGAAAAAAGAAACGTGAGGCCGAAACGCGTGAGTGTGAGGAGCTTGAGATGCTGGCTGACAGGAACGATGCCCGAAAATTCTATGAAAAGATCCAGCGGATGACGGAAGGTTTAAAGACCGGGGCAAGTTCCTGTAAGGACAATAATGGCGACCTGGTAACTGACGTACAGAATGTACTTAAATTATGGAGGGAGCACTTCTCCTTACTGCTAAATTGCTCAAAAACAACAAAGCGCCGGGAAAAGACGGACTACCCGCCGAGCTGTTCAAACACGGAGGCGAAGAGCTGGTAAAAGCATGCATCAGTTCTTATGCAGAATATGGACAGACGAGTGCATGCCTCCAGATTGGAATTTAAGTGTGCTCTCTCCAATCCACAAGAAACTACCGCGGAATCAGTCTTCTTAATATCGCATATAAGGTTCCTTCTAGCGTATTGTGTGAAAGACTTAAGCCCATCGTAGACAAAATGGTTGGACCTTATCAGTGTGGCTTTAGACCTGGTAAGTCTACCATCGGCCAGATTTTCACGATACGTCAAATCCTGGAGAAGACCCATAATAAAAGAATCGACACACACCGTCTCTTTGTCGAATTTAAAGCCGGTTTTGACAACGCAAAAAGGAGTTGCCTGTATACCGCCATGTCTGAATTTGACTTCCCTGCAAAGCTTATACGGCTTACCAACAGCTTCGTCAGAATCGGGAAGGACCTCTCTGAGCCATTTGAAACCAAACGAGGCTTCAGACAGGGCGACTCCCTTTCTTGCGATTTCTTCAAACTGATGCTAGAGAAGATAATTCGAGCAGCAGAGCTAAACCGCAATGGCACAATCTCCTACAAGAGCGTGCAATTGCTGGCGTATGCCGATGATATTGATATCATTGGCCTTAACAACCGCGCCGCTGGCTGGGTCAAGTTATGCAAATGGAAAAAGAAGCTCCAGCACAGAAAATTTTCCTATCGTCACACGAATTCGGCAGCAGAGGAAGGGGGATGCCCCGACTGAGATGCAAACAACAGGTGGAGGATGACTTGAACTCCCTTGGGGTTTCCAATTGGCGTCAGTTATCGCTAAAAAGGAATGACTGGCGTGCTTTGATACGAAACGGCCAAAATCGCTTAAGGGTCAGTTACATAAAGCTTTACTTTGACTTTACCTCAAACTTTGACTTTGACAGAAAAGTTCAGTATAGGTATTTAAACCAAGCATGGCCAATTGGAGACCTCAAAGTTGAAGCAAGGTTAAAATTTGGCAAACTCTCAAATTTTGCTTGCTTTGCTTGCTTTGACAATCAGATGCTGATGGCTTCGCTTTAATTAATGAATAAAAAGTTGGAGGAAATAATAATTATTTCATTTTTTCTCTATTAAATTAATAAATTAACCAAAACACTCTGAATGCACAGAAATAAATAAAGAAAACAAATGTAAGTATAAAAGAGAAGCGTCAAGGCGTTCATTGTAGCATACCACTGAAGTTGGACGCAAAGTTTTGAGGTAACAAATGTCAGGCGAGGTTAAAAAGGCTTTATGTATTCGACCCTTTAGGCGGTTAAGCGTCATTATGACGCAAGGCAAGATTAGATTAGATTAGAAAATCAATTCCATAAGCCGCTTTGGAGCAGACACCGTAGTTCTGTGTCCGAAAGGCCATCTGAATGAGAACCTTGGAAATTTCGAAACATGCCCATGGCATCCATTGCTGTGTAAATCTTTGTAATTTTTCTCTAAGTATAAAAAATACATAAAAATTCGTAACAAGAATTAGAATACCCTAGTACTAGTAAAAAAGTACGCAGGTAGAAACCGTTTTCGAGCTAAGCTCCAATCACAAAACCATTCTTATTATACCCAGCGTACTAGTACTAGTACTTTGTCCACTTAACGCTACTACCTAACGGCACAAAATAATGAGATAGATGTAGAGTTCCATATATGAAAGTTCTTAGGTTGAAAAGAGGAGTTCATAAAGGTCTGTCTGTCCGTCCGTCCGTGTACACGATAACTTGAGTAAAAATTGAGATATTTGCATGAAATTTTGTATACAGATTACTTTCTGGCCAAAGTACGTTGCTATTGAAAATGGGCAAAATCGGATGATAACCACGCCCTCCTTTTCGATATCGAAAATTTTGAATTTCACATAAATTGACATATCTCTGTAGCTGAAATGGCTAAAATGATATAATTTTATAGGTGAATCATCCTGGTCATTATATAATAATTTTTTGATATATTTTTTTAAAGTGGGCGCCCACTTTTTAGGGAGGCATATTTGATAATTTCACGGGTCATAACCAAGGTCTGAAACCGATTAAAATAACGTTCCGGTTTCGGTTTTTGCAACGTGTTTCGGTTTCGGTTCCGGTTTCGTTCTTCAAAATTTATTTCGGTTTCGGTTACGGTTTCGTTCCGGCTTCGGTTTCCAAATAAAAACACGAAAAACAAATTTACTACTAAAATACTCAACTACCTATGTAGCTACGAAATAGGTCTGAATTTTCATATATTAACGCTATGCATGGATGAAATTTCTGCACAACAAATTCCTAAAGTTAACTCTACTTTTTTATTAAAAAAATATTAAAATGGAAGCCAAATGAAATGTATAAATCGTTAAAAACATTAAAATTAGTGGCGCTTTCCGAGACAAGCCTGAACATTTCTTTTTCAGATCTCGTAAATTTGTTTCGATCGCTTCATTCAACTATAGTCAAGCTTCCTCTTTCAGAATTTTGATACTGATGTCAAAACGTGGCTCGACAATCTTCCTTGAAAACTTTCAGGGTACCTGTTTGTAAAAGGAAGTACCTATGTGCCCACTCACAGAAGTAAGGTATTGAAAAAATTCAAAACCGTTTGGAACCGGTTCCGGCTTTTTAAACGGTTTCGGTTTCGGTCTTTTCCAGATCAAAATAACGGTTACGGTTTCGGTTTCGGTTTTGAAAAATGAATCGGTTTTAATCGGTTACGGTTACGGTTTCGGTTTCGGTTCCAGTCCTTGGTCATAACTTTTGAACTGATTACGGTAGAACGATGATTTTTGGCACAAAGCATACTAGTATCGTTGGAAGTATACCTGATAAAATCGCCCTCCGACCACGCCAACTTTCGATATTGAAAGCTTCGAAAATCACCTAAATTATTATAATTTGGTAACGGAAAATGGCTAAAATGATATAGTTTGGTAGGATGAGCCACCTAGTCATTATATTATGATTTTTTGATAAATTTTTAAAAGTAGGCGTGGCACCGCCCACTTTTAAGGGAGGCATTTTTGAAAATTTCACGGGTCATCATTTTTAAACTGCTTACGGTAGAACGATGAAAATGGTACAAGGTATACTAGCATTATAGGGAGTATTCCTGATGTAATTGGACGAAATCGCTTCCCAACCACGCCCACTTCCGAAATGGAATATTTCGAAAATCATATGAAAACTACCGCTGGGTATTTAATATTCGGTTTACCCGAACTTAGACTTCCTTACTTGTTTTTGTTTTAAGCTTTCAGTAAAGTTTCATTGACAATAATAAAACTATAGCTATCAGCAACTTGATTTAAAAATAAAAAATTTACTGTTAGTTATTCATAACAATCTAATTTTTTTACAGTTAGTTGTCAGTGATGGGCAAAAATTGTGCAACAATTTTTTTTTAAATCAAGTTCCCTGCCAACCAGCTCTAGCCAGGGTCAAAACAAAATCACAAGCTAGTGCTGTGCAATACCAAAAATTAGTGTGGGGAAAAATGGGCATCGAAATACCTATGCATATTTCGATAAACTCGATAGTTTCATAATTTCCAACTCTAACTAGAAGCTTCAACATGGATAGAAAAGGCTCCATGTTCGTTTTGTGAGGCCTTAGTGAGTGGTCGCCTTGAGCACGGCCATTTAAAACCCCTGCGGACGGCGTGTTCACTTCCTCCGTGCAAAACAGACGTAGTTGGGAGTCGTAGAGCTTCCCTAAGCTTGCTTAGGTATAGAATTTACACTCACGGCGTACTTGATATTGTAAAAAATAAACTGAAGAGCTGATTTTGTAATTTATTTAAACTTTTTCATTTTATTGTAAATTTTGTTTGCTGAAGGCCTTAAATTACCATAAATTACAATTCCCATTGAAAAATGGACACATTTTTTTCGAATGGAAGGTGAGGCATTATAATGTAATATAGAATAGGTGTTATATAAGTATTCTTATAACAGTGCATTTGAAAAAATGTTATATAAACTAGAGAGCACTGGTAGTTGAAATATAATTATTGCAATTAGTTATTGCTTAATTTTAAGACACAATGTCATTCTTTAATATAAGTTTACAAATATATACACTTCTATATATGTAAGTATACATGTATGTAGTAGGTACAAAGTTTTGATTCGAATGCAGTATAAGCTTTACAAACTTGTTCATAAATACTTTATATTAAAGTATGTTAGTATTTATGTACTTAGTTATACGAGTACAAATTACTAACTAATAATAAATACAACGCTATTAAATACTTTTTTTTCAAATCACAACATTGTACTTGCAGACTTTTCTTTCGTATCTTAAACTTTAGGTCGGCATAACAGATTGTTAGCGTAATGTCGTCTTTCATTGAGCGAAGTACCCATCAAATCCTCGTCGAGCCACGTTTCCAGTGTTGTCGAGCTGGAACGAAAACTGGACTTTTGCGATTCACCATCTAATTTGAAATGGGCTGAACGTTTTTCGCACGTATTATTCCAATTTATATCTGCTGATGATTCATTCCAACTGTCATCCAAATAGAAATCATCATCAAGCGAGTTGCCGTTTATGTCCCACTTCACAATGGGCATTAATTTATCAAATCGGTCACGTTTCTCTGCTATAACAACGCTCTCAAATTTTCCAGGATTTTTGATTTCCAAATTCATTACATTCATAGGCACATAAACGGGTATATTCTGTGGTATACTTTGGACGGTTGCTGGTTGGTGGTGGTGGATGCCAGTATTTTGTGCTGCAGTAGCATTGTGAGTCCTTTTGGGTGGCTCTGCCAACGGATCAGTGATGCGTGGTCCGCTCTCACTGTGCGCGCTGTCGCTAATATCATCTAAGCTCATTGTGGACGGTGTGCGACGGAAGTAACGCACGTGCTTATTATATTTAACCTTTTCGAAAACAATCTCATCAATTGAAAATTCCGGCTCATACGCTACTATTTCGGAGATTGTGTCGCTGCGTAGTTGATGTAGGCGTTGAAATTCATAACCGTCGGATGTTGTAAATAGTCGTGTTGTCAAACTCTGAAGCATCGCATTACTATCGAGCTCATTCAAAAAACTGAAGTTGTCCACCTCATGGGCTGATGAAGTTTCGATGTCTTGCACGGGTTTATGTGCTTTGAAGTTTTGTGTTTTAGTATTTTGTTCGTTTTCTATTGGATACGTCGACATTGAGTATGGCGTTTGTTCACAACCCGAGATTACAATGTGATTATCATTGTATATATCGTCTTCCTCTTCAAGTTTCATAGCAGCCATCGGTTTGGGTGGCGCAAGTTTGCGAAAAATCTAAAAGATAAATAAAGCTTGTCAGAGAAGTGAGTGAGTTTAATGTTTATGTTAGAAATAACACCAAAAACTGCAAGTTAATATTAGTGAATTGCAAAGTGTCACAGTGTTGTGTTGTTGGACCTAAATTAGAACCACAATTTTGATTTAATCAATTATTTTTTCGATATAATGAGTGCGAAAAATTTAGTCAAATTTTCAAACAACGCATGTCTGCACCAGCATTCCAATCCATTTGTGTATTTGTTTTAAACGTCAAAACGCCAAAAAAAAAAAATACACTGTATAGAAAACTTAAAAAAATTAAAAAAAAAAAATGTTTGACTGTAAGCGAGTTTGCACACAGAGCGAATGGTCATAGACGCGTATTAGACGCTACATTCGATATTTGTACGCTTTATACTGAACACATATATTTAAATGAAGAGCCGCACACGAATCGTCAGCTGCACAAAAGTGACAAAGCCCCACTAAACAATTAATTTCGAATTTTTTCCGAAGTCCTTACGTTGCGACGAAAGATTTTTCGGAATTTAGTATGAGAGGGTTGACGCGACTTCGTTACGAATTTTTCGAAACAAAATCGGTAGTTGAAAATAAAATAATTGAAAATTTGAAAAGGTTTTGGCAGGTATCGAACCGACTCGCCTGCATACTTGTACTCAATTGCTATCCACTCAGCTACAGAGTACAATGAAATTCTTTGGGCAATAGTCAATAGCTTTCATTTCATAACTTTTTTTTTGTATCTGATACATACATTTTTTCATGATATAAATACTATAGATAAAACCGTTCTCTCTTTTGATTTTATTTTGAAGTTTTTAAGCAATATTATATTTGTCAGTATATAAGTCAAATAGAAAAAAAATAGTCAAAAAATTTAAAATAAGATAAATTAAAAAAAAAAATCAAAAAATATTTTCGAATTTATACTGCACGTTTAGGTGGATGCCTGGACACTGTAAATGGCAGGAAATGAGATGGTAGATTAGCCTGCTAGAGGGGCACATTCGCTCTTCTTTTACAATCCTCATTTTTAACAATTCTAGCAATAGTTATAATCATTGTTAAATTATATAAGGTTAAGCAGATTTTGACATCTGCCAAGGCATAGCTCCTCTATTAGAGTTGCATTTACGAAGGATGCAAAAAAGGGTAAAAAAATTCCCCTTTAGGATAATTATAGTAGAAAAGGAAGGAACGCCGTTCGCAAAAATTTGTCTTTTTAACATTTATTTTTTTAAATTATTAGGAAAATTAAATTAATTTTAAATTTAACTGTAAAAAGCATGCCCTTTTTGTGGGTAGCAGTAAACATGTACGAAATAAGCTTATGGTCCATATTGTGATTCACAACTAAATCAAAAGTTGTGTTGTAGTTGTAAAATTTGTATTATGATTCACAACACAACACAACTTTTTCAGGCAATTTAATTTTTTTTAGTTCGTTTGACAGCAAAATCATGTGGTTAATCATAATAAAACAAATAAGTTGTATTGTGTTGTTACATTTACAACACAACTTTTTAAAGTTGTGAATCACAAAGGAGAAAAAAGCTGCACCTGAGTTTCCAGCAAAGGGAGCGACCGCGATGGCAACTATGGGTCTGGACTACCAGGAGACATCTCCCCTCCGCTCTGCGTACTTGCAAAAACGATTGGACGCAAGGACCCTGAAGAAATATGAAGGAGTTTCGCAGGAAACGCTGTCGCCGAGTTCCAGGGAGCCGGTGGAGTTGGTGCAATCTCTGATACCGGATTTCCACCACACTGTCCCAAAGAGGATAAACGGAAACCCTTTCAAACGCAAGAGGTCGGACGTGGAGTTAAAACCTCACCCCGGATGGGGCAAAGCGAGATTTGCCGAAGTAACTAAGGACAGGATCCTTATAGGCATTCTTGACCGAGGCAATCCCCAAAGACCATTGGCGACACGTCCGGAACGAATTCGGTAACGCTCTTATTGACGTTTATTTGAAGACTCCGGGTGGTACAGCGGCGGTCACGGATGCGGGTTGGCACCAGGGACACATTAAAATAGTCGCATGTGACGACACAGGAGCTGTTGCACTGTACAAGGCAGCAGCTGCAAGACTGGGTGAAGTCTAAAAGGGTGCAAAAATCGAGTTCTTCGACTGGAATGACATTCCGGCTTGGCCAAGGGCAAGGGCATGGATTCCTACCATCCCTGCGGAGCCTGAGAGAATTCTCACGATGCTGTGGATAATGAATCTGTCCCTCCCGACTCAGGACTGGAGTGTCACTCTGGTCGGGGATGCGGTAGTGGTCTTCATCATGAATAAGGAGGCACTCGATCCCCTTAAAAGTTGCAATGGACTAGTCCATTAGAGTGTAGGCCAATCAAGGAAAAAGCTTGTGTGCATTCTTACAAGAAAGCTCACATTTAACCAAAACGCAGGTTCTGACCTTGCCCTCCTCGCTGGCTCGAATGAGCTTGAAGCCCATAGTCCCCAATTAGCAGATCCTCAAGCTGTTGACCCAGGGTTCTTGGATGAGGACCACATCCATTTCGCATCAAGAAAGACGAGGATACTTTAGATATGTGCAGATTTATCTGAAGCACCACCAACATGAGAGCGCTCAGACTTCCCTGCCGTACCCATATCGTCGAGGTCTGCCCCGTCCCGGAGGTTGTCTCTCAAGGACGAGTTGGCGTAACGGGAGCCCTGCTGACTGAAGCATCAGAGATAATGCGCTCAGGATTGGTTGCTACCACCGTGACTTCGAGGCCTTCACCGTCCAGCAAGCTGTCTTCCATCTCCGAGCTGTTCACGTCACTTTGCGAAAGTGCTGTGGCAGATAACATGCTTTTCGCGTCGGACTCCTCCATTTCCTCTTGCAGTACTTCGATATCCGAGTCCCCCGGAGCAGCGGGGATGGCAGCGCGCTCTGCATAGCCATGGTTTACGTGGATAATGATCTGGCCTACACTCTAATGCACTAGTCTATTGCAACTTTTAAGGGGCTCGAGTGCCTCCTTACTCATGATGAAGACCACTACCGCGACCAGAGTGACACTCCAGTCCTGAGTCGGGAGGGACAGATTCATTATCCGCAGCATCGTGGGAATTCTCTCAGGCTCCGCAGGGATGGCAGGAATCCATGCCCTTGCCCTTGGCCAAGCCGCAATGTCATTCCAGTCGAAGAACTCGATTTTTGCACCCTTTTAGACTTTGCACTTTTGTAGACTTCACCCAGTCTTGCAGCTGCTGTCTTGTACAGTGCAACAGTTCCTGCGTCGTCACATGCGACTATTTTAATGTGTGCCTGGTGCCCCTGGTGCCAACCCGCATCCGTGACCGCCGCTGTACCACCCGGAGTCTTCAAATAAACGTCAATCAGAGCGTTACCGAGTTCGTTCCGGACGTTTCGCTACTGGTCTTTGAGGATTGCCTCGGTCAAGAATGCCTATAAGGATCCTGTCCTTAGTTACTTCGGCAAATCTCGCTTTGCCCCATCCGGGGTGGAGTTTTAACTCCACGTCCGACCTCTTGCGTTTGAAAGGGTTTCCGTTTATCTTCTTTGGCACAGTGTGGTTGAAATCCGGTATAAGAGATTGCACCAACTCCACCGACTTCCTGGAACTCGGCGACAGCGTTTCCTGCGAAACTCCTTCATATTTCTTCAGGGTCCTTGCGGCCAATCGTTTTTACAAGTACGCAGAGCGGAGGGGAGGTGTCTCCTGGGAGTCCAGACCCGTAGTTGCCATCGCGGTCGCTCCCTTTTCTGGAGACTCAGGTGCAGCTTTTTTCTCCTCTGGTTCTCCGAGGCCAGTTCTTGAGACCGCTTCCACAGACGTTAAGAGATTGGTTTTCATACCGGCGATTGGTGAAATTTATTAAAAGGATCCAATTATAAACATTGCCGTTTTATAAGCTTATTTCGTACATGTGTACTGCTACCCACAAAAAGGAATTTTTTTACCCTTTTTTGCATCCTTCGTAAATGCAACTCTAATAGAGGAGCTATGCCTTGGCAGATGTCAAAATCTGCTTAACCTTATATAATTTAACAATGCCCTTTATCGTCAAATGTTTAAGCGACAGTGGCATTCGCCTCAAAACTTCAAAACTTCTGGCAAACAGAATTTGAAAGTGACTAGAATACAACGAATTTGTTGATGGATTTTCAGACCCTATTCCTTTGCCTTTCAGATCAGGCTTTACGCTTTTCTGCTTATCTCTTATTCGTCCGGGAAAGGAGCTTGCTCATGTCTTCGTCAGCCTCGTCCGGAATGCTGCAGAGAACTGCGAAATCAAAGAATTTTACGCTATGGAAAATATTGAAAATCGAACTCTATTAAAGTTTTCATTTTTACAACTCAAAATTTCATATTCTTGAAAAAGAAATTTAAGGATATATTGAAATAGAACAGAGGTACAAAATATGTACATATAACTAGCTGACCCGGCAGACGTTGTTCTACCACAAATTTATTTCTCTGCATGTTTCTCTAACCCGATCCCTATACGTATCTATCTCAATCCCTATCTCTATCCCCATCCCTATTCAGGTTCTGAAAGGCAATATGAAAAGACTGTTGGGTGCTGTAATGCATGTCTAGCAGGATTTTAATTAAAACAAGTAAGGAAGTCTAAGTTCGGGTAAGCCGAACATTAAATACCCAGTGTATGGAAACAATAGTAGTACCTATAAGTTATATATTTTCTATATATATTATAATTTGGGAAAAACGAAATCAATAAATTTATTAGTTAGTTTATAAAATTAATATTTATTTATGCTACGGTATAACATATATGTACATTGTTCGTGTGCCCTCAAAATATTACTTATAGTTGAATACATTTCTTACTTCTAATATACTTACGCCCAATTTGTGACAAAGTTTTAAATTGAAAAAAATACGTTTGGGCCAGTTTTTCGAAATTCAAATTATTTTCAAAGTTATACCTATCACCACATTTCGAAATTCCTTACTTTTTGATGTAAATAACTTCCGCTCCCTTAAAGTGCCAAATAATTTTTTTTTGCTAATAGTTACTAATGCAATGCCCAACAACATCATACAAAAGCGCCATCTCGCCACGATGGAGAAGTTAAAAATTGCGAATAATGTTTGCAAAAAATTTTTTTTTGCAAAAATTGGAAATGTCCTTTTGTAGAAGATACCACCTTTTATATATATTTAAAAAGTTAGCAAAATCGGTTTGACCAATCGTGAGAAAATCATCAAAAAGTGAAGAATTTCGAAAACTATTGATAGATATAACTTTCAAAATAATTCGAATTTTGAAAAATTTTATACGTATTTTTGTTTAATCGTTCTGAGCCATACTACCCACTTTCAATAAAATACATGGCCGTCGAAAAAATTATAGGTGGCTCACTTAACAAAATTAACTCATCTTTTAAGACTCGTTAATAGTAGACAATTCCTTACAAATTTAACTACCAAATTATACTATAATTATACTATTTTAGTTATTTACCTTACCGAATTATGTCAATTAATGTGATGTTCGAAATTTTCCATATTGAAAGTGGACGTGATTGGGAAGCGATTTCGTTTAATTTCAACAGGTATACTTCCTATAACTCTAGTATACCTTGTGCCGAATTTCACGATTGTACCATAATCAGTTTAAAACTTACGACCAGTCTTTTAGGTGATTTTCTAAATTTTCGATATCGAGAGTAGCCGTGGTTGGACGGGGATTTTATCCAATTTCATCACGTATACTCCCAACAGTACTAGTACGATTTGTGCCAAATTTCATCGTTCTACCATAATTTGTTTAAAAGTTACGACCAGTCGAATTTTCAAAAATGCCTCCCTTGAAAGTGGGCGGTACCACGCCCACTTTTAAAAATTTAACAGAAAATCATAATAGAATGATAAGAGAGATTCACCTATGAAATTATATCATTTTATCAATTTCAGCTACCGATATATGTTAGTTTATGTGATTTTCGAAATTTTCGATATCGAAAAAGGGGGCGTGGTTATCATCCGATTTCGCCCATTTTTAATAGCAACCTACCTTGGCCAAAAAGTTACCTGTATATAAAATTTCATGCAAATATCTTAATTTTTACTCAAGTTATTGTGTACAAAGACGGACGGACGTACGGACAGACGGACGGACATGCCTGAATAGACTCCTCTTTTCAACTTAAGAACTTTCATACATGGATCTTGATTATTTTGCGCCGGTACATAGTACAGTTATGTGGACAAAATTATAATACCCCTGTACTAGTACGCTGGGTATAAAAATGCCTCCCTTAAAAGTGGGCGGGGCCACGCCCACTTTAGAAAATTTATCAAAAAATCATTATATAACCTATAAAATTATATAATTTTACCCATTTCCGTTAGCGAATTATGTCAATTTATGTGATTTTCGATAGCGAAAGTGGGCATGGTTGGAGGGCGATTTTATCCAGTTTCATCAGGTATACTCCCAACGATACTAGTATGCTTTTTGCCAAATTCCATTGTTCTATCGTAATCAGTTTAAAAGTTACGACCAGTCCAATTTTCAAAAATGCCTTCCTTTAAAGTGGGCGGTGCCACGCCCCCTATAAAACATTTATGAAAAAATCATAAGAGAATTACCAGGGGGATTCACCGAATTCAGCGAATTATGTCAATTTATGTGATTTTCGAAATTTTCGATAGCGAAAGTGGGCATGGTTGAAGGGCGATTTTATCCACTTTCATCAGCTATACTCCCAACGATACTAGTATGCTTTGTACCAAATTCCATCGTTCTATCGTAATCTGTTTAAGAGTTACGACCAGTCAAATTTTCAAAAACGCCTCCCTTAAAAGTGGGCGGTGCCACGCCCAATATAAAAAATTTATGACAAAATCATAAGAGAATGACCAGGGGAATTCACCTATAAAATTATATCATTTTAGCCATTTCAGCTGCCGAGATAAGTCAATTTGTGTGATTTTCGAAATTTTCGATATCGAAAGTGGGCGTGGTTGAAGGGCGATTTTATCCACTTTCATCAGCTATACTCCCAACGATACTAGTATGCTTTGTACCAAATTCCATCGTTCTATCGTAATCTGTTTAAGAGTTACGACCAGTAAAATTTTCAAAAACGCCTCCCTTAAAAGTGGGCGGTGCCACGCCCACTATAAAAAATTTATGACAAAATCATAAGAGAATGACCAGGGGGATTCACCTATAAAATTATATCATTTTATCCATTTCAGCTGCCGAGATATGTCACTTTGTATGATTTTCGAAATTTTCGATATCGAAAGTGGGCGTGGTTGAAGGGCGATTTTATCCACTTTCATCAGCTATACTCCCAACGATACTAGTATGCTTTGTACCAAATTCCATCGTTCTATCGTAATCTGTTTAAGAGTTACGACCAGTCAAATTTTCAAAAACGCCTCCCTTAAAAGTGGGCTGTGCCACGCCCACTATAAAAAATTTATGACAAAATCATAAGAAAATGACCAGGGGGATTCACCTATAAAATAATATCATTTTAGCCATTCCAGCTGCCGAGATAAGTCAATTTGGGTGATTTTCAAAATTTTCGATATCGAAAAAGGGGGCGTGGTTATCATCCGATTTCGCCCATTTTTTTTACTCAAGTTATCGTGTACACGGACGGACAGACGGACGGACATGCCTTAATCAACTCCTCTTTTAATCCTAAGAACTTTCATGCATGGAACTCTATATCTATCTCGATTATTTTGTGCCGTTACATATTATGTTATGTGAACAAAATTAATATACCCTTGTACTAGTACTAGTACACTGGGTATAAAAAGTGTCCTGTGTAGTATTGGTATTATTATGATTTTTTAAAATTGGAATGAAAAAAATCGGGTCAGGGGATCAGCTGTTTAGCTTTTACAAAGTTTCGAGTTAGAATTTTTTATATATATAGTATGTAGTAGATATAGATATAAAATAATTTAAGACAAAAACTTAATGGCGAAATTAAATTTTTACGATTTATGAATGTTTTCTCATCTACACTTTAATTTTAAAGTTCACTATAATTTAACGGCAACTTCTAAACAGTTTGTTTTCAAGTATTTTTTTTGCCGAGCTTTTCTTCCAACTTGTAGTGTGCTGCGCTGTTTTATTTCCTACAAGTTGGCGGGACCTACAGTTTTTTGCCGACTCCGAACGGCAATTGCAAAGCAAATGAGTTTTTTCTGAGAAGCTTCTCATGGCAGAAATATACCCGGAGAGTTTCCAAACTACTGCCGAGGGGCAACCCCGTTTAGGAAAATTCTTTTTCTAAATAATTTTTTATGTTGGGTTTTGCCGGACATTGATATGACACGACTTGGTGTAGTAGGCCGAGCACTTAACCGCTACACCACGCCGGCCGCCGTACATTTATATGTACGCCTAATAACCATACTCATATCCCGTGCATCATATGGAAAATATGTCGCGGACTTATGTATAAAGGTATGAAATTGACACGCTTATATGTAGGATCGACATCGAAATACTACAGAGCATCGTAGCTGATTTGTTATAGCAATCGCTTTAGCCACTTCGGTGCAGACGCAGTGGGCCAACCCTGTGTCAGTACAGCCATCTGATGTGAAGGTTGGAAACTTCGAAACATGTCATGGTATCCATCGCTGTGTAAACCTTTGTCAATTTTCCGCAAGTATCAAAAATTCAAGAATTCATAAGCTCCATCAACATACACTTCTAAATATTTTTTTTAAGTTTGGTTTTTTAAATACTGTAGTTTCAGAAGTCTTAAAAATAAACTATAAAGTGGAATTCGAAATTTAATTTTTGCATAACTTCGGCACAAATTTGTTTTATGATAACATGAAAACCCCCTTATAAGATCTGCGAAGGCTTTAAAAATTATTGATGATATAACTGTATTAATTACGGTCACAGTATGTGTTACATTCGCTTTTCCCATCTACATAACTGACCTTTGCTATTTATCGATTTCTATTTCAGGTCATGGAATAGCATGAAAAGAATGTGCACAGTGCGGTGCAAACAAACATATGGACAGCTCCACTGCAGCACCCTGAAAGTCACTATTTTTCCAAAAATAAGGTTCTGAGCCTTTCCCATAGATCGTGCAGCCATAATCGAGTCAAAAATGGAAAGTTTTTTTTCAGTGGTGGAATGTAATAATATTCATATGATAAAATTAATTCTTATGATAAAATTATCATAGTTTTTTCTCTCTCCTGAAAACTTTTTGGTTTTGAACATACAGGGTTTTGTGGTGTGGCTGTCGATAAGTTACTTAAACACATCTATTTGATTTGATTGAAAAGACTAATTGCTCACAAGCGACGACTTACAGACAAATGCAATATTTTTAAGATTTCATTTGCGTTATTGATTTTCACTTAACCCATCCACAACACATTTAACAAATGAGCAACGTTAATTGACTGCTCACCTTTAAACATGATTTTTTTGTTATTTTTAATAATTGCGACATCCTTTGACTCCTTTCGATTATCGGCAACACGCAATTTCAACATGCCAACCAACACCTTTGTACGAATCTTTGACGATGTTTTTGTATATATGTCTGTATACATATATAATTGCTAGTATTTTTTAATAATTATCATTTTTCTTGTTTTTATTATCCCTAGTATAAAAACGTCCAGCAAAATCTGTTTCACGCGTCGACTAGAAGCCATAGGAATCCACAAATTGTGTATATTTTAAGAAACTCCACTCTAACTGTGAAGGCGACTGTAACGTGTCAGCAAATATTTACTACTAAGTATTTACTGCCTTCGATGACGTTACGTATACGACTCGTACGTCGTCGGCGCCACGATGGCCTTTTGGTAGGCATAATGACGTGAGGCGCCACCCACAGCCTTACTACTCAAATTGACACCCGCAGAGAGTAGAAAATGTTAAAACCACATTTTTGAAGATTCTGGTTCATTCACAGACTTTTATTTGTTTTTTTAAAGGTCAGACAAATTGTTACAAGCGCAAGCGCACTATAGCACGTGCCGTAATGTTAATTTTTATTAACGTCACTGTGTAAATACTCAAGCAATAAAAGACAATAGAAGAATGTGTAATAAGTGCGATAGAAGATTGTTAGGAAATTATTGACATGTTGAACTAGGGATCGATCCTGTGCGCGAATGTCTACGGAACTACAAAAACGGAAAATGTATGTATTTAATATTTTGAACGCAATCAAGCGGGAAAAATATATAGAGGACTTATCCAAAGAATAAACTGTCAAAATTTGGCAAAAATAATTTCTGTTTCTTCGAGGGATTTCGTCAAACATAAAACCCTTTGGATTTTTTACATGTTTGTAGGTATATCGAAAGAAAAGTCGCTTGTAAAACTAACATTTCTGCTTTATCAATTTTACATTTCGTATTTGTCGTATTAATATTGAAAATTATCAAACAAACAGGATTCACGTTAAATTGATACAAAAGTTGCGGAATCAACATTAGCATGTATGACATTGTCATATCAATTTCTCATGTTAATAATACATTACTTCGAAAAGTTTTTTTTAACATTAAAAATTATGTAAACAACCGGTTTCACGTCAAATTGATAAAAAACTTGTTGAGCCAACATTAGTAGGTACGTTATATCACTGTCATATCAATTTCTCACATTAATATACATTTCGACATCATATTTATATAAAAACTGTTAATCTCACATTTGTATAACATGCTCATGTTAAAATGGCATAAGCCACGCTGCAGTTGACATTTATCATGTTCATAGTAAAGGGTTGCATGCGTTAACTATGCTACGAATAAACCAAATAACTTTCTAGTTCAACGCATAACTCGAGTTGTGCGCTGACGCCGATTGCGTTTGTTCGAATACACATACAGGCAATTTATTGTTGGTTGTAGTTTTTCGCTAGCGGTGAACTCGACTCGTTCGTAACATAAACACAAATAAACCATCCCTTCAACTTCAAGTACATTCGAATACAAGAAGTATTTGCACACATTTTTATGTGCACTCATTGTTCGGATATTTCTTTAAACTGGATTTAGTTAACTAATATGTAATCAAATTATTGTTGTTTTCGGCTAATGCTAGCCTGTATTGTTCTAACCATAGATGGGTGAGTGACACAGTTTAGCAAATATTGAAATGTGTCATTTGTATTGTGAAATAGCAGAGAAAAGCAGTGAATTTACAAGTGTCTTAATACTATTTTTTACCAAAAAAAAAAAAACATTTTTTTTTTATTTCGCCCAGTACTCATACTAGAGTAGGAGCTAAAAGTACCCGTTTGGGCGAAAAGTGGATTAGTCCTTTGGTACCCGTTCGGGTATAAATATGTATGTAACATACATCGTGATCTGAGCTGACATTAGCCGCATCCTCCCTTGCAACTGATCCCTAACGCATCCTAAACTAATTGCATTTTTTGCCAGGTTAGGACGCGCACATACATATGTATGTGTATGTACACATCTGCGTTGCTTTGTTTTCGACTAAGACGTTCAGCAGAATCAATCCGTCAGTACGTCGAAACAACTGTCAGCAAAGTAGACTGCGGGTGTTTGTATGCGTAACGCCAGATACGACGGATACGTCAAAATAGAATTTGCTCTAAAATTGACGTACGTCACGCAACTGACGTATTGGCGGACTGATTCTGTTTCCCACTTAAAGAACAACTTGCATACATACAACATACATACATATAATTTATGTACAGATTTGCTTGCCTAACTAAAAACTATGAGTTAACTGAGTTCACTAGTGCAACTTCATTTACTCGCACCACCTTTTTCTTGAACAGTGTTTACTTACAGCAAACGAGTTTGTTGCGTACTTGTGCGAGTATTTTTAGTTAAGCGCACCAGTTAGAACAATAACTAACAATATTTGCTTCATATTTTACCCAACATGCGAGTAAATATTTTTGTTGGTTGTGTGAGTTGAAGTTCAAATTTTTTCTGAGTTATCAAAAGTTAACTTTTTCAGGACTTATGCAGCTCTTTAGTTCATAGCCAGTGTTGCCGCTGAAAAATTTCAAAAAGGGTCCCAAAAAAGGGTCCCAGCAGAAAAAAAGGGTCCCCTCTTTTTTTTTAGAAAGGAACACATTTACATACGCCTTTTCCATTTTTTTGATGTTGAATGACTGCGTTTTGTACTATTGCAAGAAACACATACAAAATATAAACATTTTTAAATGGTTGTAGTTAGTTTAATAGTAATGATAATCGCATAATATAAAAAGGTTTTTAAACTTAAAAACCTCCACTTTAAGGATTTGTTTTTGCAAAGGGTTTCAAAAATTATAAGAAAACTCAACTTTTAAAAGAATTACATTTTTTCCCGTAAAAAAATTATGGGAAAGGGCGAAAAAGGGACCCCTAAGGGACGGCCAAAATTGCCTAGGTGGTTAAAGGCTATTTTAAGTAGGTAAGGGGTAAGTTGCAGGCTTATTTTCTCATCATTTACTAACTTTGAAGGGGTAAGACCCAAAAAAAATAAAACTTTTTATTGAATCACCCTAATCTATACATACATACATATGACGGAGTTGTCACATTATACAGCGTTGCCAGTAGTAAGACTTCAGTTAGGCAAGACATTTAGAAATCGGCAAGAGTTCCCGACATAAACGACAAAAATGCCAAAATTTACCATTTTACCGTATTGTATTTGTATTGTATATTTTTGGGATCATATTTGGATTATTTTAGGATCATTTAGGGGCCACTTTGGGATAATTTTGGGGTTGTTTTGAGATCATTTTGGGTTCAATTTTGGATCAATTTGGGACAATTTTGAGGTTATTTTTGGATCATTTTGGGATAATTTTTGGGTAATTTTGGGAACATTTGAGGGTCGTTTTGGGATTATTTTAGTATTATTTTGGGATCATTTTTGGATAATTTTCGGCTCATTTTCGGATCATTTTGGGTACATTTAAGGATATTTTTGGGGTCATTTGGGAATCATTTTTGAATCATTTTGGGATCATTTTAGGGTCGTTTTGGGGTAATTTTGGGATCACTTTGGGATAATTTTTGGGTCATTTTGGGTTCAATTTCGGAACATTTAAGGGTCTTTTTGGGATAATTTTAGGATTATTTTGGAATTAGTTTAGTGTTATTTTGGGAATTATTGCGTAAGTAAAGTTAGCGCTAAATTGATAGCAACGAGCAAGCTCGGTCCCAGGTACTTCATAAAGAAAATAAAGTAGGTTGGTTATTGTGTTAACTTGAAAAAAATTAAATGACAAATAAAAAACCTGTAAAGTTCAAAAGCTACAGCCAGGAAAATTACATATCTTCGGTGCTTATGCAAAACAACATAACGGACAAATGCAAAACCATGTAAGTACTGCCACCCAAATGTTACGGGAGAGACTGTTTAACTTTAGCAAGAACAATTATATAGTGGGGCAAATTCCTACGAAGCTATATGTTTAGGATATATTTTAACCCCAACAAAAAGTTTTAATGAGAAAAGCACAGTAACAGTTCTATTCCAATTAACTGCATTCCGACCCATTACATTCCGAGGCAAAAACTTCACTTCAACGACACTTTCCATGAAAGATTACATAGTTCCAGAAAATTGGTACTTTAGGTGGTGTCACTTACGTTTCCGCACAGATTTCATTTTTTTAGCTCTTTAAGTTTAGATGCCAAACTCTACGAATTGCGGACAAAATTATGTTTTTTCAAAGGCTCTTATATTTAGTAAATATAATGACCCAAAAAGATATTTTTTTTTCAAGCCTACTATAGCTTTTTTATAATGTATTGGAGGTGATCAGTGTCACTTACGTTTCATGGAGGCGTCACTTACGTTTCAAATCTCGTAAATTCTTTCCAGAAATGAGGTTTTATTAGACCTACAATGAGCCACATGGTGTTTCAGTTAAAATTTCTAACAAATATTCCTTAATAAATCACTTATGTATATTAAAAAATTCAGCACCCAACCTACGCAATAATATATTTTTTATACTTCATCCAAAGGTGTATATTTTTATCTATCCATCTTTTTAAGCACACATATAATACGTATGTCACTTTCGACATCTCTTAACCCCAATAGGGCTTTTTTTTCTACTGCTTCTGTATCATATTGGTTATTTTCTGTTTTTGACTTTTGGATCTTCTCACGTTCACTATCTAGCGTTATACTATCCCTCTATGTTTTCATTATAGCAGCATAAATACTTTTTGCACCTTATTTTTCTTGGCGTCACTTACGTTTCACTTTTTAAATGGCAATAATTATAAAAATGGCTTAGGTTTTAAATTTTAAATGATGCAGATTTGTTTAGAAAGTAAATTTAAAAGAAACTTGAATATATGAGATTATTTGAAAGGTCGGTTTTGAAATTAAGATAACTTTTATATGTTTTGGCGTCACTTACGTTTCATTTAGCTATTTACACTTTTAGCAAGAAATTATATGTATTACAGCTAAGCACCACATAAAACTTAGCTTCAGTTCAATTTTTTAACCCTTCTTACACTGCTCATTGGTATTAACTCTGATATCTTACTATAAAATTATGGCAACCATAGAGAAAGAAAAGGGAACTGTTTTTAATAAATTTTTCGATTGTTTATACCTTAACTCTTTAAATCAATTTGAACAGGGTTACCAACATTTTTCATATAAAAAGTATATATTTCTGAAAAGCTTAGTCTACCAACATGCCAATAGCGGTATTTTAGAAACTCTACAACAAACCCAATTTTTCTCAATTTCAACTCGCTTTTCTAGGATTTGCCCATATGGAAGAAGCTTTACACTTAATTTCAACAAGTAAGGAAGTCAAAGTTCGGGTAAACCGAACATTAAATACCCAGCGGTACTTTTCATATGATTCTCTAAATTTTCCATTTCGGAAGTGGATGTGGTTGGGAAGCGATCTCGTCCAATTACATCAGGTATACTCCCTATTATGCTAGTATACCACGTACCAGTTTCATCGTTGTACCGTAATCAGTTTAAAAATGATGACCCGTGAAATTTTCAAATATGCCTCCCTGAAAGTGGGCGGTGCCACTCCTACTTTTAAAAATTTATCAAAAAATTATAATAGAACTAGCAGACCCGGCAGACGTTGTTAACTTGTTTTCATTTATTAAATGTGACTCGCCCTTCTCATTTCAGCTCCACAACCTTCTTCCCGTCCACCCCTCCTTCATCCTTTTCATATACTTTTCTCTTTTCATTTTGTTTTTCTAATTGTCATCCATACCCTATCCCTTTCCCAATCCCACTCACAAAATGAATTAAAATGACTCCCCTTTTAAACTCTCACCAACATCTTTAATTTAGACTCATTTTTTACAAAAACCTTCTAGCTCCACTTCTGGTCCACGTGTTGACCAATATCTAAAAACTTTGGTCTTATATGGGAAAAACACTAAAACATCTTGAATCACTTGTCATCACCTTTCATTTAATACTCATATCGCACTAATACCATCGGCCCCTCCTGGTTGACACTTTAATCAATATCGCGAAAATGGGGTCTCATATCGGACTGAAAACTACACCATTTTAAAACATTTATCCATACATTTCATTTGATGCCCATATTCAATGAACCCTTAATAAGGTTACCCTGGTCCACATTTTGAGCGATATCCCCAAAACCTTTTAAAAGGCCTTTGGGCCGTCCAAATATTACGTCAGCAGATTTTTTACAATTATTTCCCTCCCCCCCCACCCCCTTGTCATCAAAAAAATAAACACAGCGGATACCCCCTCCCCATGCTTACGTAAAAATTATTTTATTAAAATTATCCACATTTTTATCCTCTTTTTTGGGAAGCGCTATCCAGTAAAGAAAACATCAGAAGATGGTTAGCAGGGTAACTACTGATGACGTAATCATCATCTATACTCCCCCACCCCCCATGTCAACGAAAATAAGCAAACCAAAGAACCCTCCGCCCCCCAATAGTGATGACGTAATACTTGAACGACCCCTTTATTTTTTATCATATAACCATCTCGAAAGTTTACGCGAGTTACGTCTGCTCGGATAGCCAGACGCTGGGCAGGGTACTTACGTTATTTTTTCTTATTTAATTAATTAAGTTTTTATTCGAAATGATCTTTTTTTAGACTTTTTAGTTTTATTTCATTTTATTAAATTTTATTAGTTTACGAGAGGCATGAATTGCCGCTTCAGGCTCGAAGTGACAGCTGTCTTTTCGACTTCTTAAAATCTATCGCTTAACCCAAGCTTATACAAAATCTTAAAATGTACATATGTACCTATTCTATTTACCCTACTCAGCATCCCACACATTCCCACTTATTTACTTGGCTGCAACATAGTTGCGGCCATCGTTATTTGTTTATTGTACTTTGTTGGTTCTCTTATTTCATTCAAGAATCTTTTGGATTCCTGAATTGGACACCAATAAGTATGTTAATTTGTATATATTATTGTATTTGTATGGTTCTCAAGTGGAACCATAGGCAAGGCTTAATCTTGCTGGTTAATGTGTGGGTGATATTATGCGAAGTGCTGAGTGAGCATAACTATATTTATTTTGGGCCAATAAGTGTATCTTAAAATACACTTATTTTCCCCTTTTCCTCAACCCGAACGGCATAGGGGGCATTCCACATAACTCGCGCAACCACATTTCGACCGATAATTCTGTTATCGATAAATATATCGAAATAAACCAAAGTCCAAAAGAAATCTGTGGCCTTCCCCTGTCGTTAGATAACAATTTTGTGCGAATATTCCAAAGTTTACGTAAAACTACATTTTGACCGATAACTATGTTATCGATAAATATATCGAAATTTCATGATGGCTGTTGCAGACTTATACTCCCAAGAATTTGTGGGCAAAATTTCGTAAAGAGCGGGGCATTGGTTCAGACGTTAAAGAGCCACAAACATTTACTGTCAGTCACAAACTTACTCATCCTACCAAACTATATCATGTTAACCGTTTTCGTTACCGAATTATGTCAATTTAGGTGATTTTCGAAGTTTTCGATATCGAAATTGGGCGTGGTTGGTGCCAACCCCACTTTAAAAAATTTATGGAAAACTCATAAGATAATAACCAGGGGGATTCACCTTTAAATTTATATCATTTTAGCCATTTCAGCTACCGAGATATGTCAACTTATGTGATTATCGAAATTTTCGATATCGAAAAAGGAGGCGTGGTTATCATCCGATTTCAGATGGCCACAAAATAACCTGTATACAAAATTTCAGGCAAATACCCCAATTTTTAGTCAAGTTATGTCAGTTTATGTGATTTTCGAAGTTGTTGATATCAACAAAAGAGGCGTGGTTATCATCCGAAGTTGCCGATATCGACAAAAGGGGCGTGGTTATCATCCGATTTCAGATGGCCAGAGAGCAACCTGTATACAAAATTTCAGGCAAATACCAACATTTTTAGTCAAGTTATGTCAGTTTATGTGATTTTCGAAGTTGTCGATATCAAAAAAATAGGCATGGTTATCATCCGATTTCGCCCATTCTCTCTAGCAAGCTACTTTGGTCAGAAAGTAATCTGTGTATCAAATTATATTCAAATACCTCAATTTTTACTCAAGTGATGTCAACTTGTATGATTTTCGAAATATTCGATATCGAAAAAGGGGGCGTGGTTGTCATCCGACTTCACCCATTTTCAATAGCAACCTATCTTGGCCAAAAGTATATAAAAGTCATGCAAATATCTCAATTTTTACTCAAGTTATCGTGTACACAGACGGACGGACATGCCTTAATGAACTTCTCTTTTCAACCAACTTTCATACTTATATGGAACTCTATATCTATCTCGATTATTTTGTGCCGTTACTTACTACCGTTATGTGAACAAAATTAATATACCCTAGCACTAGTACAAGTACGCTGGGTATAATAAGTAAGGGAAGGGCTGT
Organism: Campiglossa producta; assembly: GCA_964058755.1. NCBI lineage: Eukaryota > Metazoa > Arthropoda > Insecta > Diptera > Tephritidae > Campiglossa > Campiglossa producta. Next base: position 84,061,200 of record CAXKVI010000004.1, on the reverse strand, counting down.
CTTCGGCTTTGCCGAAGGCTTTATACCTTTTATGAGTAAGAGTCACGTTATTTGAAACATGAACAAACTATAAAGGAGTGATGTCCTTACGCTGATAAACACAGGATATATAGCCCAAACCCCGTTTATCGATACAATCGATTAAATGAGTGCTCCGGGCTTATATTGTTGAAAGCCCCCTCAATGTCTAGGAAGGCCACGAGACAGTAGTCCTTTTCACACAGCGATTTCTCAATGACCGATACTAGGCTGTGCAGAGCGGTTTCTGTTGATTTACCCTTGGTGTATGCATGCTGATAGCTAGAAATAAGGTTGCTATCAATAGTCGTTGAGAGGTAGTCGCTTAGTATCCTCTCAAAGGTTTTGAGTACAAAGGACGAGAGACTGATCGGTCTGTAGTCTTTTGGCTCGTAGTGGGATGCCTTCCCAGCCTTAGGGATAAACACTACCGTGGCGCTTCTCCAGGAGCCCGTAATGTGGTTGAGAGCCAGGCAGGCTGTGAAGAGAAATACCAGCCATTTAGCTGATGTCTCCAACGTGTTTATAAGCTGCGCGGGGATAACACCGTCCGGCCCGGCAGCCTTATACGGTTCAAAGCTCTTAACTGCCCACCTTACCCTTTCCTCAGTGATGGGTATTTTTACTGCCAGGTTTGTTGCAGGTGCTAGTGGTGCGTCATGCAGATTCCCCGGAAAATGTGTATTCAAGAGCAGCTCAAGGGTTTCCTCTTCCGTGCTGGTCCAGGATCCGTCAGTTTTTCGCAAATAGCTGATGGCTGTTTGACTTTTCGAGAGGACTCGTCTAAGTCTCGCTGTGTCGTCGACCTTTTCGACGCCAGTACAGAAATTTCTCCACGAAGTTCTCTTCGCCTGTCTCAGAGCTTTTTTGAAGGCCCTAAGTTTAGCTTTATATTCGTGCCAATGAGGCTCAGAGCCGAGGCTCTTGGCCTTGTTAAATTGTTTCCGGCATGATTTGCGGAACGAGTCCAAATCGTAGGACCACCAATGTGGCCTGTGTTTACCGCGTGGTTTTGGCACTGGACAAGCCTGTCCTAGAGCATTTGAGAGCGCCGATGTAAATGTAGTAACAAGATCCTCCAGCTCCTCTACTGATGAGGGGCTTGTGAGGGCAGTACTGGAAGGTCTCTGTCTAATATTTCATTGTGTAACTGCCAATTTGTGTTACGTGGATTGCGCTTAATGATTGGTTGTTCTACAATAAAGTCTAAAGCCATTTTCTGACCCACTCATAAGCGCCTTCACTACAGATAGTGAGGTCTATGACCTCCCTACGGGTCTTAGTGATACAAGTAGGCTCATTACCCCCGTTGCAAATTACCAGGTTGGTTGTTAAGAGGTAATCAAACAGAGACTCGCCCCTGGCATTGATATCGGAACTCCCCCATTGGACATGGTGAGCATTAGCGTCCGCTCCAATAATAAGATTACCCGTGCAGAAATTTGACACCAGGTCTTTCACCTCCGTTTGTGGTGGGGGTTCTTCGGCGTCGTAGGGCATATAGACCGACGCCACCGTCAGGCGGTGCTGTCGACCGTTAGACTGATAGCGGTAATATCACCATTGGTGTAGTTAGGTAGGAGAAAGGAGTTCAACTCAGACTTGACCAAAATACACTTTCGGACTTTGCTCTCCTCGCTGGCTCGAATGAGCTTGAAGGCGGAACTCGACGATACGGCGGTGGCAGGGAAGTCTGAGCGCTCTCATGTTGGTGGTGATTCAGATAAACCTGCATAAATCGAAAGCAGCCTCGGCTGCTTTAATCAGTCGTCTCTCTAAAGGCGACATAGATGTGGTCCTCATCAAAGAACCCTGGGTCAACAGCTCAAGGATTTGCGGTTTGGGGACTAAGGGTCTTAAGCTTATCCGAACCAGCGAGGGGGGCAGGGTTAGAGCCTGTATTTTGGTTAAGTCTGAGCTGAATGCCTTTCTCTTGCCCAACTATACCAATGGTGACGTTACAGCAGCCAGTTTAACAGTCGGCAGTACCAGTCTGACGATGGCGTCGGTCTATATGCCCTACGACGCCGAAGAACCTCCGCCACAGAGGGAGGTAAAAGACCTAGTGGCAAATTTGTCCATGGGTCATCTTATTATCGGATCTGACGCCAATGCTCATCACGTCCAGTGGGGAAGCTCCGATATCAATGCTAGAGGAGAGTCGTTGTTTGATTATTTGTTAACAACTAACCTGGTAGTTTGGAACGTGGGTAACGAACCTACGTTTATTACTAAAACCCGTAGGGAGGTCATAGATCTCACTATTTGCAGCGAAGGCGCTTATGAGTGCGTCAGAAAATGGCGCGTTCTCGATGAACACTCATTCTCCGACCACCGGTACGTAGAATTAGTCCTAGACTTTTCTGTTGAGCAGCCGGTTATGAAACTCAACCCACGTAACACTAACTGGCAGCTACACAATGAAATACTATCTAGGGACTTACCAGCACAGCCCCCACAAGTCCCCTCATCAGTAGGGTAGTTGGAGGATCTGGTAAGGCAAGCTTGTCCAGTGCCAAAACCACGCGGTAAACATAGGCCGCATTGGTGGTCCTACGACCTGGACTCGGTCCGTAAATCATGTAGGACACAATTTAATAAGGCCAAGAGCCTTGGCACGGAGACTCAATGGCTCGAATATAAAGTTAAACTCAGGGCCTACAAAAAAGCTCTGAGGCAGGCGAAGAGAGTATCGTGGAGAAATTTCTGCACTGGGGTCGAAAATGTCGACGATACAGCGAGGCTTAGACGAGTGCTCTCAAAAACTCAAACAGCCACGAGCTATTTGCGCAAACCTGACGGATCCTGGACCAGCACGGAGAGGGAAACCATAGAGCTGCTCTTGAATACGCACTTCCCAGGGAACTTGCATGAGGAACCCGTAGCACCTACAACAAAGCTGGCTGTATACATACCCATCACGGAGGAAAAGGTTAGGTGGGCGGTTAAAAGCTTCGAACCGTTCAAGGCTACCGGGCCAGTCGGGATTATTCCCGCACAACTCATAAACACACTGGAGACATCAGCCAAATGGCTGGTATTTCTCTATGCAGCCTGCCTTTCTCTTAGCTACATTCCGTGCTCCTGGAGAAGTGCCACGGTAGTGTTTATTCCTAAGGCGGGGAAGGCGTCTCATTACGAGCCCAAGGACTACAGGCCGATCAGTCTCTCATCCTTTGTGCTCAAAACCTTCGAGAGGATAATAAATGACTACCGCTCCTCTACTATTGATAGCAACCTGATCTGTAGCTATCAGCATGCATACACCAAAGGGAAATCTACAGAAACTGCGCTTCACAGCTTAGTTTCTGTTATTGAAAAATCGCTGTATGAGAAGGAGTACTGTCTTGCGGCCTTTTTAGATATTGAAGGAGCCTTCAACAACATAAGCCCTCATGCTATAAACACCGCTTTAACAAGTCTGGGCATAAGCAGGTCTCTTATTGGACTTATTGATCAACTACTAAAGGGTAGACGAATAGTTTTATCACTGGGCTCGGTTGACTTATCACGCTATGTCACAAGGGGAACGCCTCAGGGTGGTGTTCTCTCCCCGCTTCTATGGAACCTCACTGTCAACTCGATGCTGCGAGACACAACCTGGGGGGGCGGGAAGGTAGTGGCATATGCAGACGACTTAGCTAGTATATAGGGGCAAATTCCCACAAACCCTGTGCGACTTGATGCAAGTAGCACTGCGAGAGGTTTCCTCATGGTGCTCGCGCTGCGGACTGAGTATCAACCCGGGAAAAGTAGAACTGGTTCTCTTTACCAACCGCTATAAGATACCACCGCTAATACTACCAAAACTGAATGACGTGCACCTGAACTTGGCTGACAAAGCCAAGTTCTTGGGCACAGTTCTGGATAGGAAACTAACCTGGAAGGAGAATGTTCTTCAGTGCCAGAAGAAAGCGTGTATTGCACTCTACACGTGCAAAAGAGCCATTGGAAAGAAATGGGGGCTCAGCCCCAAAATATGCAAATGGATCTACACTGCAATCATTCGGCCAATCATGCTCTAAGGAGTTGTGGTATGGTGGCCTGCGCTGAGCAAGGCAACAAACCTTAATCTGCTAGGTAAAGTACACAGATCTTGCATGATCTATATAAGCGGTGCGTTAAGAACAACGCCCAATGAAGCACTCCAGGCCATTCTTGGCATTTTGCCACTCGATCTGGAAGGGCACCAGGTGGCAGCAGCATCGGCTCTGCGTCTAAGGGAAACGTCCGGCTGGGGCGCAAGCACTACTGGACACGCCTGCATTTTGGGATTCTATAGCTCTCTTCCGCTGAGCACAGATCGTTGTGCGACCACAACTGTCGGAGATAGCGGTTTTAAAATCAACATTCCCAGCAGGGAATAATGGGAGAGCACGGATCGGAGTCCCGCCACTCATGGCGGCACTTCCATTTATACTGATGGCTCGAAGCTAGACGGCAGAGTTGGAGGAGGGGTTTATTCAAAGGATCTGAACCTTGAGCTCTCCTTCAGACTACCTGATCACTGCAGTGTCTTCCAGGCGGAAGTTTCAGCAATCATGGACGCCGCGGCTTGGATAGGCCAACACACTATCGGATAGGACATTTTTATATTCAGCGACAGCCAGGCGGCCATCAAATCCCTTGGCTCGTATTCGTTCAACTCTGAACTGACGCTCAGCTGTCGTCGATCTCTACAAGAGATGGCCCAACAGAATCGCGTGAACCTCACATGGGTCCCGGGGCATAGGGACATTGAGGGAAATTGTAGGGCAGACGAACTTGCGAGGCAGGGCACGACCAAGCAGGTTCTTCGGGATAAAGAGCGCTTAGGTATGCCGTTTGCCACATGCAAGCTTATGCTAAAGGAGTACAGGAGTACACACTCCGCCAAGCCAACGAAAGATGGCTGCAATCTCCAGGATGCCGGATATCCAAAGAAACCTGGCCGAAATGGGATCATAAAAGATCAAGACAAATTTATGCCCTAAGGAGAAGAGAAATCTCCATATTAATAGGCGTATTAACTGGGCACTGCCTCATTGGTAGGCACGCAGAAAGACTAGGTGTGTCCTACCGAGGATGCTGTAGGAGTTGTAAGGATGATGAGGAGGAGGAAACGGTGGAGCACCTTCCTGGTTAGCCTACGCGAGGTCACGGAGCTGGACATAAACGACCTGATGGCCTTCATCAAGTCATCTAAATGGTTCGAGGAGGAGTAACGGTGTCGGTATAGGAACGTCAGTCCCGGGATTCTGCTATGTGGAGAATTCCGTTAATACCGGGATTTTCCATATGGCAGGGTCCCGGAACTGACTTTCCTAGTGTTGGTGGTATCACAACGGGCCTTTTAATACTGGCCAAGGTGTGCCTCTGCGGCAGCCACTTGAACCTAACCTAACCCTACAATACTCCCCCCAAACTTTTCGTTATTAAGTAAATTTTAAGAAATAAAAATTTTTGATGTTAGAAAATTTAAAATTGAAATATAAAATTCACAAAATTGATCTTAAACAATCACACTCAGCATTTTATGAAATTCTTGGTCATATTCGACTCTTTTTCGAGTCTTCTACGTGATTAAAACAATCAAAAACGAGCGCACTTTCTGATCATAAAAGACTCTTTTGTCGGTAGAAAAATGTACCCTGCCCGCAACCCTTTTGATAAGCATTTTATGATCAGTTTTGACTCTTTTTCGACTCTTGCTACAATCATTTACGGGTCGTTTTCTAGTAATTTTTCAGTCGCTTTTTAATCATTTTATGATCAGTTTTGACTCTTTTTCGACTCTTGCTACAATCATTTACGGATCGTTTTCTAGTCATTTTCATGATCAGTTTTGACTCTTTTTCGACTCTTGCTACAATCATTTACGGGTCGTTTTCTAGTCATTTTTTAGTCGCTTTTTAATAATTTTATGATCAGTTTTGGCTCTTCTTCGACTCTTGCTACAATCATTTACGGGTCGTTTTCTAGTCATTTTTCAGTCGCTTTTTAATCATTTTATGATCAGTTTTGGCTCTTCTTCGATTCTTGCTACAATCATTTAAGGGTCGTTTTGTAGCCATTTTTCAGTCGTTTTCTAGTCATTTTTCAGTCGCTTTTTCATCATTTTATGAGCAGTTTTGACTCTTTTTCGACTCTTGCTACAATCATTTACAGGTCGTTTTTCAATCTTTTTTTAGTCGTATTTCCAAACATTTTAAAATCGTTTTCTTATCGCATTTCAAATGTTAGTGAGAAAACCATCTCCAGCTACCATCTTTAAGAACAGCACCTACATATCTCTTCGGTCTCCATCGTGTGAGAAAATAAAATTGAATATGATTTTAAGTTAGTTAAAGCTTTTTGACACAACTGGGTATTTACTATCTGTCAAAAATGCTTTAACTAGCTTAAAATCATACTTAATTTTGAAAGGACGGGCCAAAATAATGTACAAGAAAAGAAAAGCTAGGCAGGCCCCTTACAGATATTCCAGAAAAATATAAAAACAAATAATTTTATAATATAAAAATTAACATATTTTATTTTGAACACGCACTGATGTTCAATAAAAAAGGGATTTAACAGAGTTGATTGTTGTATTATAGTTAACTAATGGAAATAAGTTGTTCATTTAACAATGATTCAAAAAAAAAAAATCGGATCTGGTTTGTATGAGGTAAGGCGAAGGACGTTGCGTATACGTAACATTTAGTATGAAAATATCACATGCAAAGAGGATGCGCTACGTTAAATGATTGTGTGAAATTTGTAACATATTATAAAACTAAAAAAACAAAATTAATATTTGAAAAAAAATGAGATCTGGGGGGTTAATCTGTATTGCAATGCGAAAGCAAATGCTACTAGCAAGCTATCAAATCACACACATTTTTTTTTGGAATGCGAAAGAAATTTCTTTCGCATCGCAATACAGAGTAGTTTGTATGAGGTAAGGCGAAGAACGTTGCGTATACGTAACATTTAGTATGAAAATATTAACATATTAAGAGGCTACGCTAATGTACATATGTATATGTATTATATTATCAACTAATCTTAAAACTAAAAAAAATTAATACTTTAAGTGCGAGGGTTTTTCGCCATTTGCTCCTCTCCTGTTTGGTGTTTTCTCTTCCCTAGCCTGTCTCTTGCGTGTGCAAAGTGCTTTTGTAGCACACCATTCATTTCCTGGTCGGTGGCTTTATACTTGATGTGGCAAATATCTAAAATTAAAGATATTAAGTATTAATTCAAAGCTAGATTCCGATTAGTTAAATTCTTAATTATTAAATAATTTAAATAAAGATTTCTTTATCAATAATAGAAATGTGCACCTACTTTTGATAGTAGTTATAAGAAAGCTCTTCTCGGCACTTGGCTTTGAACTTGTACCCTTCCGGCTGTATGCCGATGCCAATTCGTCCGAAAATATTTTGCGTACAGCTGCCCTCAGAAACTTCGCTGATCCATCACCGCCTGTTTTTGCTATGAATTCTTTCTACATAATAAAATATAATCAATATGAAATATGTACATATCTACACATTTTATATGCAGGCATAACACTTACAAATTTTTTAAGCGTATCCTCATTCCTTTGTATTTCTTCATCTAATTTTACAAATTCTGTTATGGTGTTATATGGAAGGCTTTTAAAATCTTGGAAGTCCTCTACTGCAGTAATATCTTTGTGGTGGTCCCTATTTTCTTTCTTTACAACAATCACCTCCTCCGTCAGTTTGGTGATCGATCGCTTATGGTCATCTTTCAAAGACTTTAGCTCTTCTTTTACACTTAAAATTTCGGATTTAAGTGATCGATCATGGTGTTCTTTCAAGTTTTTTAAATCTTCCTTTATACTCATAATTTCGGATTTAAGTGATCTTAATTCGTCTAAAATAATATTTTGGATGTTGTTTGGTTGTGGAACGTACACATTTTGCACTGAAAAACCAATACAAGCATATTAAGAAAAATTAAATACAAAAATAAAAAAAAGTAAACAATAAGAACAAAAACAATACCAATTACAACAACTCAAAGACAACAACAACAAAACAGATAAGAGAAGCAGTAATAGAAGCAACCTTTTTCTTTTACTTACAAGTTGTCAAATTATTGGACGGGGTGTACTGAAACTCTCCAGACGAAAGAAAGTTATTCTGCGACATTGCTAAGTAGGGGTGTGAAAAAATAGCTTTTGTCAATCGAATCTTGTAAACATATAACTTTTCTATTGATTTGGTTTATAGAAAATTCCAATTCATTGTCTAAAGTGATGTCAGCCGTCCAATACATATTAAAATAACTTGAGTCGATTGGTTGCAAAAACAACGCCGACAGATTTTTTACTTCCATTCCCATTAAAACCGGTATATTATGTTTTTTTTTTATATCTGTAATCTTTATAATTTTCTTCTGAACTAGGCAAAAGTTATCAGGCTCTCGCAAAGAAAAAAATGAATCATTTGTGCTTATACTCGAAATTTTTCCCTTTATAATTTTGCCAAAAGTTGTAGGTGGGTTATCTTCTTCATAATTTTTAACATAATGGCTGTCTTCCACGTCATCATCATCATTTATTGGCGCTTAACCGCCTAAGCGATTTTGGCCGTCGCCTATCAAAGCACGCCAGTCATTCCTTTTTAGCGATAACTGACGCCAATTGGAAACCCCAAGGGAGTTCAAGTCATCCTCCACCTGTTGTTTCCATCTCAGTCGAGGCCTCCCCCTTCCTCTGCTGCCGAATTCGGGTGACGATTGGAAAACCTTCTGGGCTGGAGCTTCTTTGTCCATTCGCATGACGTGACCCAGCCAGCGGAGCCTTTGGGCTTTAATTCGCTGGACTATGGTCAGATCTGCGTAAAGCTCGTACAGCTCATCGTTAAATCTCCTTCGATACTCGCCGTCGGCATCACGGGAAGGACCATAAATCTTCCGGAGAACTTTTCTCTCAAATACTCCAAGGGCCATCTCATCTTCTCTTGACATTGTCCATGAGTCTGAGCCATACATCAGGACAGGTATGATGAGAGACTTATAGAGCGCGATCTTTGTTCTTCGAGAGAGGACTTTACTTCTCAATTGCCTACTCAGTCCAAAGTAGCACTTGTTCGCAAGAGTGATTCTCCGTTGGATTTCTAGACTGATATTATTTTCGGTGTTAATGCTGGTTCCCAAATAGACGAAGTCCCTCACAGTTTCAAATTTGTAACTATCAACAGTGACGTGGCTGCCAAGGCGCAGGTGCGCCGATTCTTTCTTTGATGACAGCAAATACTTCGTCTTGTCCTCGTTGACCGCAAGACCCACTTTTTTCGCTTCTTTATCCAGTCCAGAGAAGGCAGCGCTTACGGCGCGGTTGTTAAGGCCAATGATATCAATATCATCGGCATACGCCAGCAATTGCACGCTCTTGTAAAAGATTGTACCATTGCGGTTTAGCTCTGCTGCTCGAATTATCTTCTCCAGCATCAGGTTGAAGAAATCGCACGAAAGGGAGTCGCCCTGTCTGAAGCCTCGTTTGGTTTCAAATGGCTCAGAGAGGTCCTTCCCGACTCTGACGGAGCTGTTAGTATTGCTCAACGTCATTTGGCAAAGCCGTATAAGCTTTGCAGGGAAGTCAAATTCAGACATGGCGGCATACAGGCAACTCCTTTTTGCGCTGTCAAAAGCGGCTTTGAAATCGACAAAGAGATGGTGTGTGTCGATTCTTTTATCATGGGTCTTCTCCAGGATTTGGCGTATCGTGAAAATCTGGTCGATGGTAGACTTACCAGGTCTAAAGCCACACTGATAAGGTCCAATCAGCTTGTCTACGATGGGCTTCAGTCTTTCACACAATACGCTAGAAAGAACCTTATACGCGATATTAAGAAGGCTGATTCCGCGGTAGTTGGTGCGGTTAGCGGGATCGCCTTTCTTGTGGATTGGGCAGAGCACACTTAAATTCCAATCTGGAGGCATGCACTCGTCTGACCATATTCTGCATAAGAGCTGATGCATGCTTTTTACCAGCTCTTCGCCTCCGTGTTTGAACAGCTCGGCGGGCAGTCCGTCTTTTCCAGGCGCTTTGTTGTTTTTCAGCCGGGATATAGCTATCCTCACTTCATCATAGTCAGGTGGTGGGACGACTTTTCCATCGTCAGGGATTGGGGTATCGGGTTCGACGTCTCCCTCGCAATTTAGCAGTGAGGAGAAGTGCTCCCTCCATAATTTAAGTACACTCTGTACGTCGGTTACCAGGTCGCCATTATTGTCCTTACAGGAACTTGCCCCGGTCTTAAAACCTTCCGTCATCCGCCGGATCTTTTCATAGAATTTTCGGGCATCATTCCTGTCAGCCAGCATCTCAAGCTCCTCACACTCACGCCTTTCGGCCTCACGTTTCTTTTTTCTGAAAAGGCGTCTCTCTTCCTTCTTTGCCTCACGATAGCGTTGCCATACACTGCGGGTTGCGCCCGTTCGCAACGTCTCCCTGTAGGCAGCGTCCTTTTTGTCCGAGGCAGTGCTGCATTCCTCATCGTACCAGTTGTTTTTGCGGGCTCGCTGGAACCCTATAGTGGCCTCAGCGGCGGTACGTAATGAGTGAGAGATATGCTTCCATTGCTCGGTTGCATCGTTAGGTCGAGAATTGCTCTCCGATAGCAGGTGTGAGAGTCGAGTGGAGAAATTGTCAGCTGTCTGTGTCGTGCGCAGCTTCTCGACGTCAAACTTTCCTTCCGTTACTGTGCGCACTTTCTTTGCTACACAGAGGCGTGTGCGTATCTTGGCTGCAACAAGATAATGGTCCGAGTCGATATTGGGACCACGAAGGGTACGCACGTCCAGAACGGTGGAGCTATGTCTGCCGTCGATCATGACATGATCAATCTGGTTTCTTGTTCTTTGATCAGGAGACAGCCATGTGGCTTGGTGTATTCGTTTATGCTGGAACCTGGTACTACTGATGACCATATTGCGAGCAGCAGCGAAATCAATCAACCTAGTGCCGTTGGGGGATGTTATATCATGGAGACTAAATTTTCCAACTGTTGGACCAAAGACTCCTTCCTTGCCCGCCTTCGCATTAAAGTCGCCGAGCACGATTTTGATATCATGTTGTCTTCCACGTGCCTCTTATATATTTGTGCCGCTACATCTCCTCCCTTCCTAACTTTTCTTTTAATTTTTTGAAGATGGTTTTCAAACTTAAATGCGCTTATTTCATCTAAAGATCCATAAAGTTTGGCATCTTCATGAATATGCATCAGCGCGTGGAAATTGTATGTCAAAAATTGCAAACCATATAATTCTGGAACTTCGTTCACAAATGATTTTAAGAGTTTTTCTGCACAATTGTTATTACTCTTGCAGTCATTTTTGTCTAACAGAATCCTCATTGCCAAAGATAACTTTAAAAAGTGAGCATATCTTTCCGAACTTAAAATTTTTTTTAAAATAAAAGGCCCCGTATAAATTAAGAACTGTCTTAGCTCTGTTGCTTTCCATCTATCAAGATCTTTCAAGGTTCTCGGTTTTCTTTGAAACACTTTGGGTATGTTTGATCTATTAAAAATCAACTCTCTTGAAACTGCTTCAATTTTCCAAGATAACAAAGAGAAATCTTCGCCTCTTTTTTTTATCCATGCCTTTAACAATGTTCGCATGACGCCTAAGCAAACCACGTGCATATAGTCTAAGGGACACTGTGATACAATATTTATATTTAAACTTTCCAATGGTGAGGCAGACTGTCTTATGTGATGTTCTGGCTGAATGCGGCTTCTAAATGAATCATTGGTTCTAATTGTGCATTCGCATTCTGGTGGAAAAACAAGACGATGATTAACAATTTGCCCTTTTTGCGTACACCGTCCACAGGAAAAATATCCACTATGCCCCTTAGTGCCTAATATAAAGGACTTTGCAGGTGCATCCATTACAAAGCAGCGCACAAAAATTTTGAAAATTTTATCACTAAAATTTAGCCCATCTTGCATAAGAATATGCAGTTCCGAAACAAATTCTTGCAAAAAGTCATTCGGGCATTTTGGCTTTGAAGTACCTTCATACACTCCAACAAGAAAAACGTAGCAAGTACCCACAACACTGGCTAGTATTGGCCAAACTTGTTTGGAACTGCTTTTAAAAAGCGGCAGACCATCAATACCGAAATCTAAAGTTATATTTGTCGATGTCACAGCACTTCCAACCAAAAAATCCGCAATCCCATTTTTTAAACCATAATGAACATATGTTCCTTCTCCAACTTTTCTCTTTACAACAGAATGAGGAGTTTTTAAAATTGTCCTACCATCTTTTGGCACTTTAATGTTGCATTCTCGCAGCAATACTAATAGTGCATTAAGTGCTACAAAACTTATACTGAACTGGATAGCCCACTTAGCCAGTTCCTCGCACAAATTAAACTCATTTTCCTCACTTTCGTCAGTTTCGTCACTTTCGTCACTTGGTGAACTATCACTATTTTCACTGGAAATAACTACATTTAAATTGTCTTCGGGGTATGGAATTTCCATACCCTCTTGCACACTAACATTAATGTCAACAATTTCATCCACATTCTCTTTTTTTTGTGGGGATATGAGCTTTTGGGCTTCTCTTTTAGCCACCCTTCTTATTTTTTTTGCTGACATTACCTTTTTGTCACTGTTTTTCACTAAATTAAAATTTAATTAGTTGCACAATGCGCGCGTAAACTTCGACCGTTAACGTTTTTGTTTAAAATTTATTTTTCAATATTTAATTAGTTTCACACTGCGCGCGTAAACTTCGACCGTTAACGTTTTTGTTTAAAATTTATTTTTCAATATTTGAAAAATTATGAAAAATATTGTCATTAGAATCTGAGGAAATTTGTTAAAGAAAGTGCGATCACTTTTTAGTCCCCAGGATGATCAATTTATGTTTGCATTACATTTTGTTGTTATATATATATATATTTAAAAATATTTTCAATAACTCATTTTTCAAGCATATGGATGAGTCGTTTTCGAGTCTTTTTTTAATCGTGCAGGTGATCAATCAGTTTTTAATCACCAAAAGTGATCAAAAAAGACTCAGTACGGTGATTTATTAAAAAGTAATCTTCCAAATGCTATTCGGGATATACAAGGTAGAAATAATAAATATTAACTTAATTAGTATTTAATTAAGATAACTAACCCTACAGCAGCAAGGTATCTTCTGAATGTGTAATAATTACGAAATTAATTAGAGGCAAGCTAGTACCGTTTTTGTCAATGCATT